>CM060328.1:63043648-63046148 GCA_030674155.1 Stramonita haemastoma
GGAAGTACAAAAAATCAAAATGTCACACAAAACCCCCCAACACACACACACACACACACAAAAAACCCCCCCAACACAACACACAAAAAAACACACACACACCTTCGAAAAAAAAAAGCAAATAAAGGGGGCGTTGGAAATACAACGGAATGAACAAAATAAGTATATAAATATATGCTTTGTCTTTACGAAAAAAAAGATCTTTTTTCATTCAGAAATTTAAAAAAATATTATGATAAGTTTTTTTAAAATAAAGACAGAAGTTTTTCTGTTTTATTTTTCTGGAATTTTATCCATTCTTTGCCCCTTGAATAAAAGAGGGATGTCTTGAAAGACCGTTCTTGGACGGGGGAAAAAAAATTTTCTCTTGCCCAAAATATTTTCTCAAAAAAAATTTTTTGGGGAAAATATTTGGAAAAAGTTATTTTTTAAATTTTGTAATAAAAAACACTTTTTTTTTAAAGCGACATCGTAATTAAAGGAAAAATGTTAAAGTTTTTATAATCTGCATTTTCCAAAAAGATGTTTTTTTTAAGGAGAAAAATTTTTAAAAAACGTCTATATAAACTCTCTAGTCGTTAAAAGGCAATTTTTATAGAAACCCCCAACGGTAGAGGCAAATTTTTTCTGGTTGTAGAAGCATGAAAAATAACTTCCGAGTTGTTGACCAGCAAATGTTTTATTCTGTTTACTAAAAATTTTTTTTTGGCTTTTTTCTTAGACAGAATAGAAGCATGACTTGCCAAGACGATGTTATCAATTTTTAAACCAAGCAATTTGAAAACCCCACTTCTTCAAACTTTTGTGTTAACTTAATATTGGTAGTTGAGTTTTTTATTTTGTCTTTTTTGTTGTTAAAATAGTTTGAATTTTGACTTTTCAGGGTGGAGAACCATGTGTTTTATTTACCCATCTAATAACGTTATCAATATCTTTTTTTAATTCAGTACAAACATGGCACTTTAGCTTTTTATGAATGTGGTGTCATAGCAAACAATTACCTTATTTGATAATTTAAAAGGGGAAGTCATTTACATAAATGAAAGAGAAGGGGCCCCAGGACAGACCCCCTTGGGGGAACACCTAGGAAATTTGGGGAAAAAAATGGAGTGGGGGGGGGCCGGTAAAATTTCTTTTTTATTTATAAGGAAAGAGGATAAAAATTCAATGATTCTGGGTGTAAAACCTTATGTGTAAATTTTTTAAAAAAGAGCATGATCAATTTTATCGAAAGCTTAGCAAAAAACAAATAGGTCCGTAAAATTCATTTTGATTTTTTCTGCCCTTTTTTATAAAATTCGTTAGTAAAATAGGGATGAAGTCTTTTTGAATCATTTGATTTGCATAAAACAAGTTTAAAAAAAAGGGATAAGAGGTGGTGTTTAAAATGTTTTTGAGGGGGTTAGATAACTTTTAAGGATTGAAATTGGTAAAAAAATTGGGGGTTTTTGGATCACCAGATTTTTAAGTGGTGCACTTTAGCTCTTTAAACGCTTAGGAAACTTGATTTTTCTATAAAAAAAGGTTATAATATAAGAAAGTGTTCTGATTTATGGGTGCAAAAATTTTAAATTTTGCTGTCAATGTCACCCCAACCCCCGTTTTTTTATGTTTTTTGAACACAGCTCCTTGTAACCTCATGAACACCAAGAATAAAAATTTTAGCTTTGATTGCATTTTTTGGAATTGAAAAAAAACCCGCAACAGAAGAAAATTTTACAATTAGTATAATCATCTGGAAAATTTTTTCTCCTACAGTAGAGAAATGTTTATTCTTTTCTTCAATGAAAAGTTGTTGAAAAGGGGGGTATAGATTTTAAGGTTTCCAGATAATGGTTTGGGGTTTCCAAGTGATTTAAATTTTTTTTGATGAAATGAGTCACTGAAATTTTTTTTTTTGCTGTTTTTTTTATTACTGTTCTTTTTCCCTTTTTTTTTTTAAAGGTGTTCCTTCCTTTTTGTTTTAATAGGAAATCAGTTTGCTATGGCTGTTTTTTTATTTTAGAAAGCCATGGAGGTTTTCTTTGAATTTGCCCTTTTTTTGTTTTGAGTGGTGCTGCTTGTTATAAACAGAAGAAAATTTTGTACCACAATCAAGGCCTCTTTAGGGTCATTATACTGATAAAATTTTTAAAAAAGGCCAACTTAAACAAACAAAATTTGTCTGTATAAACGATTTGTAACTTCGGAAAAAAAGTTTTGCCAAAAGGGGGGGGTTTTAAACCTTTTTTACAAGTTAAACAAATCGGAAAGGATCATGAGCCCCCAAATTTTTGGTACAGATGTTTTATTATATTGATGGATTGTTCATAAATGTGATCAATAATGTTTCAGAAGATGAATTTTTTTTTTGAGGTGTTATTAATTGTGATGTATTGATTCATAAGCTTTTCATTTGTTGTGGGGTTTATGTAAAAATATTAAAGTCACCAAGTAAAAAAAGAGAGAGAGGAAAAGGGGAGAGAGAGAGGGGGGGAGAGAGAGAGAGAGAGAGAGAGAA
>CM060328.1:63051148-63071148 GCA_030674155.1 Stramonita haemastoma
GTGCCTTCTGTTGCACTTTAGGACAGAGGTGGTAAGTGGTAAGTATGCAAAATCAGCAAAATCTGTGCCAGAAACTACATCACCTTTGGCACTTGGAATGTACAAACACTAAGAGCCACAGGCAAAGTGGAAGAACTAACACATGAGATGGCCAGATAACAATGGCACATCCTTAGGCTCAGTGAAGTAAGGTGGAAAAACATGGTAGAAACAACGACCAAGGAAGACCACAAAATATACTTCAGTGGAAAACGGGATAAGCATGAACAGAGCGTGGGGTTCCTCATTCACAAGGACATCGTAAGCTGTCAGCCAGTGTCCAGCAGACTTATTACCATCCGTTTGAGAGCAACCCCCTTCAACATCACAGTATTACAGGCATACACCCTACATCAGACAGCACGGATAAAGAAATAGAAGAATTCTACGACCAACTACAAGGGGTACTAAATCAAATTCCAAGAAAGACATCCTTGTTGTACAAGGTGACTGGAATGCCAAGATAGGATTAGCTGCCTAGAACTCAACAAAATTTTGAGAAATGTTGCTGTTGTAGTACACTGCACTAGTGGCCTTGCTGTACAGCTCTTTGATGACTCAGATCAGGTTTGCATTGATGCTGTACAAATTCATGGTTGCCCACAAAGCTGCATGCCACACTCTGTCGAATGACTTCTTAAAGTCAATAAAACGTGGTAGATATGTTGTTGGTGTTGAAGGTACCGCTCACAGAGTATTCTGAGGTTGAATATCTGTTCAGTTGTGCTACGCCCTGCTCTGAAACCTGTTTGTTCCTCAGCAATGATGGTCTCTACTTGTGGCTTCAGTCTGTTCAGTGTAATCTTCAACATGACTTTGCTTGGGTGGCATATGAAGCTGACAGTGTGGTAATTCTGGCACTGCTGAAGATTTCCTTTCTTGAGGAGGGTGATGATAAGTAACTGTGTCCATGGAGTTGGCCATTTTTCTGTCTGCCAGATCTTGTTGCACATTTTTAATAGAGCAAGATCAAAAGGACTTGCAAAAACAGTACTGCAAGGCACTGTCTAAGGAAGAAGAAACAGAGGCAGACCAAGGAAGAGATGGGAGGATAACACCAGCGAATGGACAGGCCTAGAATTCAACAAAACTTTGAGAAAAGCAGAACAGAGAGAGGAATGGAGGGAACAGGTTGTCAAGTCTTCATGGGTGGAAGGTATTTTGCTGATATATGCCACCCAAGCAAAGTCATGTTGAAGATTATACTGAACAGACTGAAGCCACAAGTAGAGACCATCATTGCTGAGGAACAAACAGGTTTCAGAGCAGGGCTTACGTTGCACAACTGAACAGATATCTAACCTCAGAATACTCAGTGAGCAGTACCTTCAACTTCTTCGTGGGTGCCCCCACGGTCGCCAGACTAAGGTATATATATATATATATATATATATATATATAATATAGAGAGAGAGAGAGAGAGAGAGAGAGAGAGAGAGAGAGAGAGAGAGAGAGAGAGGAGAGAGAGGAGAGAGAGAGAGAGAGAGAGAGAGAGAGAGAGAGAGAGAGAGACAGAGACAGAGACAGAGACAGAGACAGAGAGAGAGAGAGGAGAGAGAGAGACACACAGACACACAGACACACAGACACACAGACACACAGACACGACACACAGACAGACAGACAGACAGACAGACAGACAGAGAGACAGAGACAGAGAGACAGAGAAGACAGAGAGAGACAGAGAGAGACAGAGAGAGAGACAGAGAGAGAGACAGAGAGAGAGAGACAGACACCACAGACACACAGACACACAGACACACAAACACACACACAACACACACACGCACAACACACACACACACACACACACACACAACACACACACACACCACACACAACACACAACACACACACACACACACACACACACACACACACACACACACACACACACACACACACACCACACACACACACACACACACACACACACACGAACACTAATTATAGACCGTGTCATAACACCTGGAAGGCGTGAAGACCATATCACTGTATTTGGATGCATGTTGTCGTTTGCTTTCCTATGATACTTAGCATCGTGATTCCTCCATAGCGGTGACCGCCCCCTGTGCCCTCACACCCTCTGCCTGCCTGCCGCTGCCTGCCTGCCTGCCTGTCCCCAGCGTGGGTGGTCTGACCACCTGCCTCCGGCTATAAAACCACCTCACCACGGACTGCATGCTGCTTTCCTCTCTCTCTCGCTCTCTCACGCCTTCACCTCTCTTGTCTCAGACTTCCAGACACCCGCCGCAGAAAGACAGAAGGAGAAAAGAAGGAAGGAAGGATTGAAGAAAGGAAGCCAGCAAGAAAAGTACGAGACTTATCCTGAAGAAGAATTGTTTGGAAGAAGTCTGAGTAAAGAGCCATTGAAAGGGTGGGAAAAAGAGAGAGAGTAATCCTTAGGATAAAAGAAGTAGATAAAAGCAGCATCTTTCAAAGGGAAGCTGAGAGGCATCACAGAGAAAGAGAGAGGGGGAGAACAATATGTGGTTTTGTTGTAAATGTTGATAGTTTTTCCAGACGCTTTAATCGTTCAACTTAATGGGAAGACAAGTCAGATACAGATTGTTGAGAAAATAGTAGTCGAGAGATTCAGTTTACCCCCAAAAAAAACAACCAGCTAATTTAAATTCTCATTAAAATTTCTTACCTGTAATTTTTTATTTCAGAAAAAAGAAACAATTTGCCAGAAATACTCCTTAGCTTGCTAAGAAGCTTTCACTTGTTTGACCTCACGTCTAATCACGTCCTTGCAATCTAAAACTTAACGTCCACCAGAGGGCCATTCCTCATCAAACCGGCAACCATTTGTTGGTAGAGAAAAAAAGCAACAACCCTTTTACAGTCCATAGTGCCTATCCTTGAATCTGAGCCGTTCTCATCAAGTCTCTTCATCAGATGCAATCTCTTTAAGGCGGGCTGCTGGTTGCTGAAGATTCCAAAGCCTTGCTCAGGGACACAGCACTACCACTGCTGATCTTCCGCTGTGTCCACCTCTTCAGTTTCTTCTCTACGCTCAACACGTAAGTTTCTAGTCTTAGAAACGTCCTTGGTTTCTTTCTTTTTTTCCGTATGTCTAAGTTTTGCACGTTTTTGTTGAAAGACTTGATAGCCATCTTCAGGTGGATGTTTATGGGTGGCTGGGATGTTGACACGAGGAACGATAGAGGAGAGGGGGGTTGATCTTGTTTTGTCTGTGTACAGTTGTATAGTTTTAATCTGAGATTGAGAACGCACGAGGTGACAGCCCTGATCTGGCCTCTGTGGTCTGGATAGGACTATAAACATGGTGATCGGATTGGATTGGATATTTTCTCTCTGTCTCTGTCTATCTGTCTCTCTCTCTCTCATGTATGAGTGTGTGTGTATGCATGCGTGCATGCTTGTGTGATTGTGTGTGCGCGCGCGCGTGTTTGTGTGCGTGCGCAAGTGCATGCGTTCGGGCGTGTGCACACATAAGTGTATGTGTGTGTATCCTTATATCAACAGTTCAAACACAAGTTAACCAAACACGGGCAAGTGAGCATTATCCATAATTTTGTTACATGCTTTACATTATTATTTATATTCGTATGCTAGCAAGTACCATCATATTTATTTTTTTGTGTTTTCTTCTTCAGAGTCCAAGCAAACTGTATACCGATGAACATTGTATGAGTTAGAGTGAAAATAAGAGGAGTTTAAAGACTTATGAACATTAAATAATTTGAACTCTCTCTGTCTCTCTCTGTCTCTCTGTCTCTCTGTCTCTTGTCTGTCTGTCTGTCTGTCTGTCTGTCTGTCTGTCTGTCTGTCTGTCTTTTTGTCTCTATTCCCTAATCAGGGCAAGGGCCGGATGGAAAAAAGTATGTAAATGCTTATTCTGTTACCCATGAAAAATAAAGACTATTCATTCATTCATTCATTCATTCATTCATTCATTCATTCATTCATTCTCTCTGTCTGTCTGTCTGTCTGTCTGTCTGTCTGTCTGTCTGTCTGTCTGTCTGTCTGTCTCTCCCTCTCTCCCCCCCCCCTCCTCTCTCTCTCTCTCTCTCTCTCTCTCTCTCTCTCTCTCTCTCTCTCTCTCTCTCTCTCTCTCTCTCTCTCTCCGTTTTATAAGAAGTGTCAATGGTGAAATAGAAAGGTCACTTTCTCATTTAAGACCAGCAGAAGCAGAGACCCTTTCAAGAAACGAGTTTCTTCAGTATAATATTTCACAAAAAACAATTATCAAACAAGGCGACCAAAACTATTGCAGTACATGTAGAGTAGTTTGCAAGTGATCTTTATGTGTCAAAGACTATTGTTTTCAATATATACAAAAAATCCAACCTTACTTCCCAAACATTAGGTTACTGAAGAAGTCAAATTATATCTTACATTTTATACCATTTTATGTCACAGCAGATTTCTCTGTGTGAAATTCGGGCTGCTCTCCCCGGGGAGAGCGCGTCGCCACAAGTGCAGCGCCATCCATTACTTTATAACTTTTTCCTGTCTGCAACTGTATTTGTTTCCCTATGAGAGTAGCTTTTTTTCTACAGAATTTTGCCAGGGACAACTCCATTGTTGCCGTGGATTCTTTTACGTGCGCTAAATAATGATGTATAACACACGGGACCTCGGTTTATCGTATCATCCAAAAGACTAGCACCCAGACCACCACTCACGGTCTAATAGATGGCGGAAAAGTTTTGGGCTCAAACTGGATTCAAACCACCGCACACACTCCGACGCAGACTTTTCGCTTTCTAGGCAGGCGCGTTTAATGTAATTTAATTTAATTTGATTTAATTTGATTTGATTTGATTTAATTTAATTAACTAACAAATCCTCTAAACCACCGATCCGCCAAAAGATGTGCTGGGGTATTCCATAAGTTGTACATTTTTGGCGGTAAAAATAAAACGTCCATGATTTTGTATGATTAAAATAACGATCCTGTTAATTCACCAACCTTGAAACTGGATAGGGGTGGGGGAGAAAGGGTATGTTGGTTACGTCCTTTGGAGTATTCTAACATCACACTGACACAGTGCATGCATACGAGATAAGTGATATGTTGACTTTTCTTAGCGTTATCCACAAAGCAAGCCTTCGGATGAGACTATAAGCCGAGGCCCCGTGTGCGAACGCACGCAGAACATATTGCGCACACGTTAAATCCTGTTCCGCTGTTCGCAAGAGTAGGCCATTGTGTGCCGGTGGGAACAGATGACACGATTTACAAAAACTGCATACACACGGGGACTGGATGTAAAAAAGCATATGAGTGCTTATTCCATTATCCTCGTATAAAAAATAAATAATAATAATAATAATAATAATAATAATAATAATAATAATAATAATAATAATAATAATAATAATAATAATAAAAGCAGCCCCTGATACTAAGAACAATGTTATTACGCTCTTGGGAAGACTGTTGATTATTTATTTATTTATTTATTTATTAAAAAAGAGATCTACGTGTATGCGACCAGTTTTATTCCCGCCATTTAGGTAGCCGCAATTTTACTTCGGGGAATTTTATATGCTTAAACTGACTTTATGGACAAGAGGTTGTTTTTGTTTTGTTTATTCCGATGCGGCTAAACATTTATTTCTGAATCCTAGGTGTGTGTGTGTGTGTGTGTGTGTGTGTGTGTGTGTGTGTGTGTGTGTGTGTGTGTGTGTGTGTGCGTGCGTGCGTGCGTGCGTGCGTGCGTGCGTGGTGCGTGCGTGCGTGCGCGCGCACGTGCGCGCTGTTATGATTTTTTATGGTTGTGGTTTCCCATATTAAAGGGGCGTTTTTCTGTGGTTAGTCGTTCTGAATTAAGAAATGATCGCGAATCTCGATTACTGATGGTGATTTGGATGGTTTTGTGTATGCTTTTTCGTTTACCCAAATGAGTTTTAAAATAAAAATAGAGTGCAACTTGACTTGAAGTTACAAAACGCTGATGATTAAGCCTTGAGATTGTGCCTGATAGCCCCTTTTCACCCTTTTTCTAAAGAAATATGTAAGAAAAAAATCACTACACATTTAATTTATTTTATTATATCGGAAATGTTATAAAGTGCTTTTTTACATTCAGTCTCCGTGTGTATATGGTTTTTGTAAATCTTGTCTTTCGTTCCCACCGGCACACGATGGCCTCTTCTAAAGGCGGAACGGGTTTTAACGTGTGCGCGAGATGTTCTACATAATTATATTCGCACACGAGATCTCGATCTATAGTCTCATCGGAAGAAAATTCTTGGGAGTGGAGTCGGCACTGATGTTAACTCCAGGGAAAAAAATGTCCTTGAAATGGCGTCTCGAGAGAGATGGAGTCATCGCTCTAACCACTAGGCTATCCCGCCCACCTGACGATCTTCTTGAAAGAGGACAGGAGCCATCAGAGAGTGACTGTTGATCAAACTCGGCTCAACTCCGCTGTCTCTGTCGTCCATATAGTCGTTAGGAGCTCCTCACAATGCCACCAGGGTTCACCATCTCTCTGTCTCTGCTGAGTTCTACCATCTCCTGTAGCCCTCCCAGACCACTGATCTCAGTGATGTTGGCATTGGAGGATGTTGGTGGTCTGCCTCTTTTCCTTCTGCCCTCAACCTTACCTTGGATATCTGTCGTCATCAGATTTGTCTGTGTGTTTCTGTTTGTATGGCGAGCATATTTTAGTCTTGGCTTGTCAATTTCAGCCAGCATTAATTTGTATTTGCAATGAACTTTATCAAGGATGATTTCATTTGTTTTTCTGTCTTACTCTTAGAAGGTACGTGTATAACCCCATTTTCGCTACTTTTATCTCTGTGCAGTTTTCGTAGTGTCTAGGCTTCTGCCCCACACAACAAGATAGACCAGATTAGTCTCTTGACATTTCTGATGTTGAGGTGTTTAGGTATGCCTCTGTCATTCCATATAGTTACCTCAATCATCTTTTGCTTGGCCATAGAGATTCTTGCCTCGACGTCTGTGTGGAAAGGAGCCACTATTCTCCCTGCATAGCCCATAGATCTGATAGTTTGAGTGCATTCCATACCGGCTCCAGTAATTTTGATATTCTGAGGGGTGACTTTAATTTGCCACTGATGCGCATCGCTTTATTCTTTTTGACATTTGCTGAAGGCCAGCAGTGTTGCCCTCTGTATCAATCCACTATGTAGAGAATCTTCTCATGCTGTGATATCATTGGCCATGAGTGCTGTACCATCAGCATACTTGAGGTCAGTGATGTTTCTGCCTCCCACATAAATGCTCAAGTCATGTAGGTCCGGTCCGCTTTTGTCATGATCATGTCTGAATAGTTATTTGCTGAACAGATGTGGAGATAACGTACAACCATGACGGACTCATTTTTTTTTATATCAAAGAAGTCACAGTGCTTGCAATACCGTCATAGGGCTGCCTTCTGATCTGAAGACAAGTTCGCTGTGAGCGAGACCAGATGCTTTGGAAGGCCTGTTTCTGACTTTGTGATAAACAGATGGTGATGTCTGACACCTTCAAAAGCCTGACTATAACATAGTCTATGAAAGTCATGAATACCTCATCTTCAGTGTTTCTACTTTTCTCTAACAGTATCTGAAGCACAAACAGCATGTCTGTTGTTCCTCTTCTATGTCTTTATTCTGCCTGACACTCAGACATATCTCTCTTTCTACTTTATTTTTCATTCTGTAGAGGAGGAGGATCAGAAAGAAGTGTTGCTGTGTGTCTGATCGTGGTGAGTGTTGTGTCACTGCCAGTCTGCAGTGTGTCTGATCGTGGTGAGTGTTGTGACACTGCCAGTCTGCAGTGTGTCTGATCGTGGAGAGTGTTGTGTCACTGCCAGTCTGCAGTACCCTCCCCCCCCCCCCCCCCCCCCCCCCCCTGTGGAGCAGGAGGAATCCTTGTTGCTTTCCCTGACTGACCACTGGCAGGTCTCCCTAGTTCTTCTGCACAATGACGTCAAGCTGTACAACTGGAAGGGCTTGATTTCTTCAAAAGCTGAATAGAGTTTTTAGCATTATTGGGGGAAAAGTTGTGGAGGGAAACAATTTTTGGGGGTATGTTGTCCATTCTAGAGGGTTTGCCTTCTTTCAGTTGCTGCATGGCACCAGTCATTTCATTCTTCAGTGACGAAGGTTCCAGCTCTGGCGGACAGATCTGCACCGACTGGCTGACAGCAGCGACACAAGGAGGAGGAGGCAGGGGAGGAACAGTCAGACATGCGGGCTGTTCTCTGTGAGGGGGCGGCGGGGGGGGGGGGGGGGGGGGGGGGGGGGGCGGTAGTGGCAGACTGGTACAGACAACAAGGAAAGGGATGGATTACATTTTATTTCTACCGTTAAACCTCAGATGGCGGTGCTGCAGAAAAGTTTACCACTTTGTGTCCAGAAACAACCTCTGCTCTGGTGTAGTGTTCCTTGATCGTCGTCGTCACCTGTCGTGCCTCTCTCCATAATACCAGACGGTTCACGACACTCTTCCGTGCCATTCAATCTTTATTGTTTTTGGGAAATCGTCTAATTACGGACCAAACAAAGCGAAGATGTCGCGATTATTTTGAGAGTTCTTTTCTCTTTCTCCATTTCCTTCGTGTGTGTGTGTGTGTGTGTGTGTGTGTGTGTGTGTGTGTGTGTGTGTGTGTGTGTGTGTGTGTGTGTGTGTGTGTGTGTGTGTGTGTGTGTGTGTGTGTGTGTGTGTGTGTGTGTGTGTGTGTTTGTGTGTGTGTGTGCGGGTGTGTTTGTGTGTGTGTGAGGAGGTGTGTGTGTGTGTGTTGTGTGTGTGTGTGTGTGTGTGTGTGTGTGTGTGTGTGTGTGTGTGTGTGTGTGTGTGTGTGTGTGTGTGTGTGTGTGTGTGTGTTTGATTTTACTTCTGTTCACTTAAAGTGACATTAGACGAAGGAGGTGGGGGAGTGGGGGTGGAGGCATTATGAGATCAGAGCTTAAAGAAATAGAGATGCGTGTTGGTATTTGTGTTCATAAAAAGACTGATACCAAACCATATAAACAGGATGTTGCAAAACATGGTATAAGAAACGCTAATAATAACAAAAACACAAGAATGGAGAAATCACTCAAAAACTGTAAAACGAACAACTGCTAACCACATGAACAGGTTGCCGTGGAATAAAGCAAAATGTAGATGTACAGTATCTTTGTTATATTTTCGCGGTCATACTTTACAAAATAGAGAATACTGGGGATGGCATCAGAGACAATGCTATCTCACACAGTAACTTTGGATTGATGAACACTTCGTGCAGAGACTTATCTTGAAATGCTGATAGGAACATTTTAAGCCTTGACATTGATACAAAACATGCCCATTGAAAAGTTTTTCACGACATATACATCGTATGTTTTTTTTTGTTTTTCGGGGGGTAAATTTTGCTCGAAATGCATTTACTTTCAGTCTGAGGATTAGTCTAATAGCAGCACGGCAACACATTAAAATAGAGTTTATGAGTCTCTTTTCAAGTTTTGTGAGCAAGTGTCCTTTAGATTTTTGTGAGAAGGTACCAAATAATCCATGCACTTTTTTTAAAATTGCAAAATGATCTTCAAAATTTTGCAAAACGCTGCATTCATCAGTTCGGTTTTGTATCCATACAAAATGCATACAACAATACATAAAGCTTATGCAAAGTAGAAGCAAACCATCATAAACTTTTTTTCAAAGCATTTTCTTGTATAAAAAAAATTGTGAGATAATAAAGTGTTTTTTGAAGTTTTGAAGTTTGAAGTTTGAAGTACTTACCCAGGCTTTGCGCTCTAGAGCCTAGAGCGTAACTCCATATCCTTCCGAGACTGACGGATGCCTACCTGGTTTTTATTTATTTATTTTTTAATACAGAAAACGCTCTAGGTAAATTACCTAACTCTACACTACCATAATCTTTTCGAACATACGATCTGTATGTTTGAATTAATGTAGACTAACGACCCAACAATCTGAACTGAAAGAATACTTCTGGTTTCACGCCACAAAGTAAGCTTTGTGATAACAATCCTATTGGCAAGGATTTTAAAAAATCCTTTTTTTTTGGGGGGGGGGGGGGGGGTATAAACCAACTTGTGAATTAATCGGATTTATTTAATACTCAACGCGCGCGCGCGTACATGTGTATGTCTGTGTGTGTGTGTGTGGTGTGTGTGTATGTGTGTGTATGTGTGTATGTGTGTATGTGTGTATGTGTGTGTATGTGTGTGTATGTGTGTGTGTTTGTGTGTGTATGTCTGTGTGTGTTTGTCTCTGTGTGTATATGTGTGCGCGCGAGTGTGTGTGTATGCCTGTCTGTCTGTCTCTCTGTTGATCTTTGTAACCATTACAGCGATGCTGCTTACTTCAACCCAGTACCATGCAGCCACACCCAAGATTTTTTCTGTCATGCGCGCGTAACCCGCACTAAGCCGGTAGATAACACCCAAACTTCTTTACGATGAGTATTTCATTCATTTTTCCCCTAGGAATTATGATTGGCCCAGTGGTTAGTAATCTGACAGTCCGGGTTCGAGTCACCACGGAGGCAACCCGTTCGGAGGGATTTTTCCTCTGGAGTTAGCTTCATACCTACTCCACTTCTTCATGTTCTTTGGGTGAGACTATAAACCTAGCCAAGTCAAGTCGTCAAGTCAAATTCTTTTATTTCGAAAATAATGAGTAGACACTAATGTGTTTTGTTACATCCAGTCCCTGCCCTTGTCAGGGATAAAGTCAAGATAAAAAGAACCATGTAGCTAAACAACAACAACACAACAATAATCCAAATACCAAGAACAAGAGACAACAACAGCAATAAACAACAGACAAGAAATACGGACAGAAATACAATAACGAAATAACAACAATGCACACACTCAGAGAACTAACATAAGAAATAAACAATCCAACGCTGATTATGACAAAAAGATGCTTAGAAGTAAGTAGCAAACAAGAAAACACAGCGAGTGAAGCAAATGAAAACATCCCACCACCATCTCTCAACAAAAGAAGTCAAATATGTCATAATATTTTGGAAAGCGGAACAGGATTTAACGTGTGCACAAGATGTTCTGCGTGCATTCACACACTGGGCTTCGGTTTATAGTCTCATCCGAAGGATTTTTGGGAAGAGTGGAGTCAGCACTGATGCTAACTAAAGCTAACTCCATGGGAAAAGTCCTCTCAAACGGGAATCGAACCCGGGTCGTCAAATTGCGAGCGCAATGTTCTATCCCGTCCCCCCGTCCCTATCCCGTGTGTGTGTGTGTGTGTGTGTGTGTGTGTGTGTGTGTGTGTGTGTGTGTGTGTGTGTGTGTGTGTGTGTGTGTGTGGTGCGTGCGTGCGTGCGTGCATGCGTGTGTGTGTGTGTGTGTGTGTGTGTGTGTGTGTGTGTGTGTGTGTGTGTGTGTGGTGTGTGTGTATGGTGTGTGTGTGGTGTATGTAAATGTGTTATATAGTTTTATATATATATATATATATATATATATATATATATATATATATATATATATATATATATATATATATATATATATATATATATATATATTGTGTATATGCGTGTGCACGTGTGCACTGAGATGTACTGAGAGAGTAACTGTATGAATGCCAGTTTAAGGGCAGAGGTTCTTGCAAACATGTCTAAGTTGGTATTTGTTCTTGTTCAGGTGCAAAGAAATCGTCACGAGACAGTAAAAAAACAAAACAAAACAAAGTAGAGGAAGTCTATAAACAAGCAAACAGGCTATCAACCTCTCCAGCGATCTGTTAGGCTACACTCCACCTTTACCTTCTGGGTCCTATAGTTTCTTGTATATAGACTGCTCGTCAGAAAAAAAATTCTGCTGATTTTCACAATATTTTTACAGTATAAAAAATGCACTGTATTCTTGTATTGGGGTTTGAGGACAGAGATCAGTTTTGACAAATTTTTAAAGCATGAAAAAATGCGCTATGTACTTGATTTGGGGGAACTGAGGACATAGAGCAATACCAGGTAGTCACAAGAAACGTGGACATGATCATCAAGTGAGGCTTGCTTGTGTTTCAACAGCAGTGTTGACCCCGCGCATGCATATTGCAATTAGGAAGCTAGCAGAAGACACAGGACTGAGGGGGCACAGAGTGTGCTGAATTAAAATTAAAAAATCAATTTCAAATCTATCGAATTTGTGCAAAATCACTTGAGAGCCTTGTTTTTCACAATTAGTAATTATAAAAACTGTGGCTGCCTTAGTACGTGCTGTGTGAATACAAAGATCAATCTAGGAAAACAGAAGAAAAGTGACAAAAATTGAAGATGGTGGTGGCTTAATGGATTTTTTTCATGTGCTTTGGGTTGTATAGACAGTAGCCATCACAATCAAATCCTTAAGGGTCAATCCTGAATTTCCCTGTTGCTTGAGAAGGAAGACCAACACTGTGTGTGGTAGTGCCCTTCACTTCCATCTCTGTGTGTGCATGTCCGTTTCTGTGTGTGCATGTCTGTCGTTTCTGTGTGTGCATTTCCGTTTGTGTGATGTGTGTGGCGTTTCCGTTTCTGTGTGTGCATTTCCGTTTTTGTGTGTGCATTTCTATCTCTGTGTGTGCATTTCCAACTCTGTGTGTGCATTTCTATCTCTGTGTGTTCATTTTCATCTCTCTGTGTGCATTTCCATCTCCGTGTGTGCATTTCTATTTCTGTATGTGCATTTCCATCTATGTTCATTTCCAACTGTGTGTGTGCATTTCTATCTCTGTGTGTGCATTTCCGTCTGTGTGTGTGTTGCATAAGACACATCTTAGTGTCCATCATACTAAGAGGAATTACTTGCGTGGTTATAGAGGTAGTTCTATCAGAAGTCTCAGTTTTGTAACAATAAACCGGGACTCCAAACTTCTGAGTGAGCTTATGATATAGTTTTTCATTTATCCTTTTTTTATTTTCATTTTAGCTCACACACACACACACACACACACACACACACACACACACACACACACACACACACACACACACACACACACACACACACACACACAATAATATATATATATATATATATATATATATATATATATATATATATATATATATTGATCTTTGGGTTGTAACCTACTGTAGTTGTATAATCTCTCAGACGTGTCTTTGATACAGGGTCATTCATCATGATAAACACATATCCTGTGCAGTTAGCTTGACTAGCTGGTTGTATCTTTTGGGTTGATTTTGGAAGGAGACATTTGGGTTCTGGCATTTGTAGTTATTGCGGCGTGTTGCCTGTGTGTTGACAGACCTGCCATGCCGCGTCTGGAGCTGCTGGTCTCTGTGGCTGCCCTCCTCTGCACGTGCGCCCAGCCCCCACCCCGCCTCCCCTCTCTGTACAGCCACCACACGGAACACACCGACAGCCATTCCAGATCCCCACACCGGCAAGAATCCCCTCTCCTGGAATCCCCTCTCCTGGGTTCTTCAGGACACGAGGCATCGGGCAGAAGGACGTGGGAGGACGTGGTGGTTTCAGGCTCCACTGACAGGGACTCTGCCCATCTCCACAGCCTCCCCTCTGCACCTGTGCAATCTGCCGCAGCTCTGCTACAGCCCCCAGCGGGTTTAGCCCATAAACCAGACACACACCACTCCCCCTCCGCCTCCCCCTCAACTCCACAACAGCAACACACGTCTCATCAAAACCGCAGCCTGCACACCACACTCCTGTCTTCAGAGACAGCCTGCTCTCAGACGCCAAAGACCACAACGATGAGACAGTGAACACACTGTCCTCGGCATCCCGGCTGACGTCTGGCACGAACTCTGTGGCGGTTGATGCTGCAACCGCCCACCCCGACACCGCCGCAGCACCAGTGGGGGAGGCGGGCAGCGAGGCCAGGCTGTCGTCCCTGCTGAGAGACGCCTTCCTCAGCCAGAACCCCAGCATGACGGCCTGGCAGATAGCGAGCGGCCACACCGGCACCCAGGCTGACCTCTCCCCGCCCCCCGCCCTCGCCACCTCCGGCCCCCCCACCCTCGCCGACAACGAACCGCGCTTTTCCCCCAGGCCGGGACAGGAGGAGGAGGAGGAGGGGGAGGGGGTGGCGGGGCAGGGCCCCCTCAGCGTGGAGCGGCGGTCGTGGCGGTGCCCCATCCCGGACGTGCTGGTGGGGGAGGAGGACCTGCCCTGGACGTGCCGCCAGCACTTCGCCTGGCGCAACCTGGGCGAGTACGTGTACCCCAGCCGCCTGTACGAGGCGGTGTGCGAGGGCCGCTCCTGCTGGTACGGCCACTTCAACTGCACCGCCATCACCTACACCGTGCACGTGCTGCAGGTCTGTCTGCGCGGCTGCCAGGACCAGCGAGTGCCTTACCCACTGCGCTCCCGCTGGCAGTGGAGCGACATGAACGTCACGGTGGGCTGCCAGTGTGTCCGGTGAACTGCTGCTGCCTGCTGCACACGCAGGATGACGTCCCCTTTTTTGTCGCTCTTCTGTTTAGAACGATAGATAAGGTCTGGATCAGTTTTGGGGGGGAAGGTCAACCTTGATTCAAGGACAAAATGATGAGGGTTTTTTTGTTGTTGCCTGAAGTATTTGTTGAACCTGATAATTTATTTTAACTTTATGATGTTTTGTTGTCTGTTTGCCTTCACACCATGCAGAGCCCCTGTGGGGTTTTCAGTTTGAAACAATGTTAATAAATATCTGTTGAATAAGAGAGTTACACCTTATCCATTGACTAGAACTGTTCCCTTGTTTTACTGATTTTGTCTGCTACGTTTTTCAGCAAAAACAAAACCACAGAGCACAAAACTCGCACAACTCAGTCAAAGGACCTGGGTCCAGAGCTATGATGAGCGCGCCCCTTCCTTTCACATAGTCCAGTGTGTGGTCAGTTCTGCTACAATCAGCACCAGCTGGGCAGGGATGGAATGGGATGCAACAGATAGCAGCTGAAAGGAGCTGAAAGGGGGGGGGGACTGACAGCTGTGGCAAAGTTATTTATAGAATGTCCTGTATGCTATTTTCTCAATATTTCGGTGTCTATTTCTTGTTGTTGTTTTTTTCCAAAGTCAATCTAACTACATATTTTGATGGTAACAATAAATTCATAAGAGCATTTAGTTCTTTGTTTTTGATATGTTCATTAGAGTTTGCCCTGATACGTACCATTGTACCTCTGCACATAAAATAATCAAATAATCATGTCCTTACGATCACACAGTTATCAATAGGTCATCAAGAAATAGTTACAAACTCAAGCCTTTTCCCTCAGAAGTAATGTTACCACAAAGACATTACACTTGTTACGGTATTTGAATATGTTGTTTTAGAACTTTCTAAACAATCTGCTTGCATATTTTTCCTTTTTAAAATGTATTTTTAATCAGTACGTTAATGTAGCTATGTCCTCTCACAATGCAGCTGATGTCCCAGGATTGACCTTTCCTCTTGCATCTCTCATGGCTGCCTGTGCCACAAGGTTAACTACATGATGTACTGCTCTTTTAATGTCTCACAGAAAGGTAACCTCCTACTTGTGAAGTTTCACGTGAAGACTTGCTCGTTCCCCCTCAGGCTGAGTACCTGTTCCCTTAAGAGAATGTCCGAGGATCACTGATCACCTTGGCCGCTCGCTCTTACTCTACTCGCACAGGTTTTGGGACACCTTTACCTTTCCAAAAAATATAATTTAAATACAAAACTGACAAACTATGACAAAAGACCAGACACACCAATGAGCCCAACTAAAGTTTTAGAACATAATGTACAATGATATAAATGTTCAGTTGTTGAGCTTAATATGACATGGTTTGACATTGTTGAGCTTAATGCTATTCACAAAAAATGCTCTTTAATTTTTTTTCTGAACCCCCCCCCCCCCCAGTTTATCGACAGTACAATTCACAGTATGTAGATGATATCACATAACTTTTTAGTGTGGGCCTTGGCAATAACTGACACAGTTTTTTGGCCTGGGCCATTGAAGTGGAATGATGTAAGGTACAATAATGTAAGGTACAATAATGTAAGGTACAATAATGTAAGGTACAATAATGTAAGGTACAATAATATAAGGTACAATAATGTAAGGTACAAGGTACAATAATGTAAGGTACAATAATATAAGGTACAATAATGTAAGGTACAAGGTACAATAATGTAAGGTACAATAATATAAGGTACAGTAATGTAAGGTACAATAATGTAAGGTACAAGGTACAATAATATAAGGTACAATAATGTAAGGTACAAGGTACAATAATGTAAGGTACAATAATGTAAGGTACAAGGTACAATAATGTAAGGTACAATAATGTAAGGTACAAAGTACAATAATAAAGGTACAATAATGTAAGGTACAAGGTACAATAATGTAAGGTACAATAATATAAGGACAGTAATGTAAGGTACAATAATGTAAGGTACAATAATGTATGGTACAATAAAGTAAGGTACAATAATGTAAAGGTACAATAATGTAAGGTACAATAATGGATTGTAACACACACAATCTAAAGAGGATTCTTTGGGCAAGTTCTTACACTCTTTGATTGTGCACAAAATCATTAGCTAAACCTTTGTGGACTGTTTTAGCCTTGTGTAGGTGTAGTGTTGCAGCTGTTTGTGTGTGTGTGTGTGTGTGTGTGTGGTGGTGGGTGTGTGCTGTGTGTGTGTGTGTGTGTGTTGTGTGTGTTGTGTGTGTGCGTGCGTGTGCGTGTGTGTGTGTTTGTTTTGTAGGGTGCATTGTGTGTGTATGTATGTGTTTTGTGTTTGTGTTGTGTGTGTTTGTGTGTGTCTTTGTTTTTGGTTTGTGTGTGTGTGTGTGTGTGTGTGTGTGTGTGTGTGTGTGTGTGTGTGTGTGTGTGTGTGTGTGTGGTGTGTGTGTGTTTACAAGTACACGGTGGTCGGTGATTTGTGTATGTGTGTGTGTGTGCGCGCGCGCGATGTGTGTGTGTGTCTGTGTTTCTAGGTATTCCTAGCTAAGTTCCTGACATTTTGCAACATCAGCGGTGCTGTGAAGTAGCAGCTGGCCCTATGTCTGGTCTATAATGGTCTGAATTTCCCTAGATGTATTTTTTTCTTTAATGTGCGTCGGTGTCATTTTTATGTCTATCGTACACAAAAAAATGGTGTCTCCTTATCGGATTTCGTGAGTGCGCGCACGCGCCCACGCGCGCACACACACATACACAGACAGACATACAAACGCACACACACATGCATACACACATACACAGGGCCGGCGCGCGCGCGCATGCCCGCACGCATTCACGCAAAACACAAACACACACACACACACACACACACACACATACACACACGCTGATAACGTTCCCACGTCTGCCATTGAATGTGGGTCTAGGTGCTGATTTTTATTTTTAAAAGATAAAGTAATCCGTCAGTTGTAGGTAGTGAGATCAATTAAAAACAAAAAACAACAAACAAAAATCATCCACAGAAGCCGCTGTAGCAATGATACTTCCTGATTTTTATTTCAAAGATTTGATTTTCTTAGAGAAAGTCTGTTTAAATGCATGTCAAAGCGTACGTAGGGTAACCCGCCCTAGGATTTGGTGTCAGGCTAAAATGACACGAAGTGAGTGAATGAGTGAGAGAGCAGGATCAAATTCCACACTGAGTTACCTTATACGCCATACGTGGACAGTCTATTTCCATGCATGTCAGAATGTAGCGTAAGGCAACCTGCCCCAGACTTGGGTGTCTGGCTAAAATTACAGACATAGAGAACCAGGCCAGATTTCACAACAAGTTACCTTATGCGATACGTGGAGAATATGACGAGAATATCACGAGAACATTACACTGCTCTTGGTCTTACTTTTGGATTGTTTTTATTGTCGTTTTTCTTTATCATGATAGCATCGTTGTCAATCTTTCCTTTAATTAAGAACCCTCTTGATGTTCCATTTACGAAAGCTTTTTATTTTTTGTTAATATTCCGTTTTTTTTTTAATCAGTTCCTATGACGTAATCTGACGGCTCGGGTTTGAGTCAGCAAGAAGTCACGGTTCTAGAGGTTTCTTTTCATCTGGAGTTAACATCACTACCATTTCAGTCCTCCGAAGGTCCTTCGGATGAGTTTATAAACCAAGGTCCCATGTGCGAACGCATGCAGAACATAATGCGCATTTATGTTAAAACCCGTTCTACCTTCCGAAAGAGTAGGCCGATGTGTGCTGGTAGGAACGAATGACAAAAATCCATATGCGCACTGGTGTCGTCTTTAGACATCTTCCCTGAAGTGAATAAAAAGTGGTTAATTTAATGATTTGGGGGGGGGGGGGGGGGGGGGGGGGGGGGGGGGGGCAGTCGCATACGCAAAATCTTACCATTGATGAACTTCGGAGCTCAAGCTCAGGAATGAAAAAAGTAGATTCCACAAGTGTTTTGGGGTTCTAAATTTCAATTTCATTTTGTGATGAATATGTTATCACTTTGCATAGCTGGTTTTTCCTTCCTACCCCATGGTATTTCTTCCACCTGACCTCTGTTACGCTGGAATCGTGTCTGCTTCCTACATTTCCCTCAGGCTCTGAACTCGTCTGCCTTGTCCTTCTTCTCTTGATGGTAACCACACGACACTGATGCTCCCACCTGTCTTTTAGTCGGTCTCTAATCTGTTCTTTCATTTACTGTCGCTCCCCTGTGAGGATGTCGCGGATCTTTCAGTATGCTAGGATTTTCCTCTTTTCTATCCCTCTCTTTGTTTCTTTTGTTTTTTGACTTCTTGGTCTATTTTCCCCAGAAAGATTTTCATTAATTTTTTTCCAGAAAGACTTAACAGAAAACAATTCTCTCTCTCGTCAAAGTCGGATGTGCTGGGCCTGACTTGTCAGGAGCTTAACGGCAGCGCAACGCATTTTTTTGCTCAGAAGGCAGACAACAGTTGCTGCCGTCTGAGTAATTAATCCACGACGACGACGACGAAGATGGATTGACTGTCATTAGTCCTTGCTTGATCCTGCTCCAAGCGCTGTGTTGCATGCACCATCTCTGATCTTTCCTTCCTTCACTGCAGAACTTTCTGTCATCATGTGTTTGTAGCTCCGTGTTGTCTGGCATTCTGCTTTTGTTCATGTAGTGAACGTGAATTTCTTTTTGTATATTCTCCTTTTTCTTCTTCCTTTCTTTGTCCTAGGAAACCTAGTACCATATCCATGGCGCTACTGTATGTGTTTCTGTTAGTTCTAAACGTTTACTGTATGGCTTTGTCTTGAGTAGCATCGATTTCTTAATGTGTTGTGTGTTGATAAAAGAGGTTGACAACAACGGATCTCATTTTTTTTTTCGGAGATCTGTGGTTAGCAACATCGCCAATCAAGTCCCTGTTTACACTAGTTTTTCCCCGAAGTCGAAATGCGGCTACCTTCATGTTGGGTAAAAAAAAAAAAGGTCACATACACAAAATCTCACCAGTGGTGAACCTCAGAGCTTAAGCTGAGGAACGACAACAGCAACAACACAAAAACACAACAACAACAACAACTTGTTCAGAGGACTTAAATCTTCTTATCGCAGGACATCTTGCGCACACGTTAAATCCTGTTCCGCTTTTCGCTTTTAGGCTATCGTGTGCCTGTGGGAACAGATGACAATATTTACAAAACTGCATACATACAGGGGCTGGATGTGAAAATTCACTTGAGTGCTTATTCCATTATCCTCGCTATAAAAGAATAAATAAATCAATGAATGAATCAATCAATAAATAAATAAACAAAAACATCGATAAATGTCTCACTTCGGCCCGGACGCTCACGTTTCAGTTCTTTCCAGAACAATATATCTCGTCTCCCCCGCACCACGGACATCAGATCAATTCTACAAAGTGACAGATTCTCAGAAACGTACATTTCTCCAGTGCTAATCTCATCATGCAGGCACCCAAAATAAAGTCCCCCCACTCCTTCCCCCCCCCCCCCCCCCTAAGTGTGCATTGGGTGGTCCTTTTTTTGGTTGTTGAGTTGGTTGGGTTTTTTTCGTTGGTGTACGACAAAGTATCCTGTTAATACTTTATGCAGAAGAT
>CM060328.1:63076148-63078648 GCA_030674155.1 Stramonita haemastoma
TGTTGTTGTGTGCTTGTGTGTGTGCGTGCGCGTTATTGTTGCCTTTTAACGTTTTTTTTTTTATATCTGCCTTATTTTCTGTGATGCTCCTGTCCTGTTGTTTCCACATGACCTATCTCCAGCTACCCGCCCCATTCATCCCCACATTCCTTACATCGCCTCCTCAGGGTGGAAAGTTAACAGGGAGGCCATCAGTTCAGGCCGCTATAGGGCCACCAGCCAGAGTGGCCCTGTCTTACTGCTGGGTCACCTTGGTGGTGTTCAGCTGTGCCTGTGCTGAGCTAACATACGAAAGATCCCCCTACTAAACCCCTTACTGACGACAGTATTAGCTCAGTCACGGAGCCAGACTGAGTGAAGTGCCCACCCAGGAAGACAATCTTCACGTCTCTCCATTGACCTTCTCTCTTGAACGCCCAGCCTCAAAGGCTTTGACACAATCTCACCACAAGTTAGGCACACACGTGTGTGGGGAAACCGAGAGTGAGGATGATGTAATGATGTTGCTATGAAGGTGTATGTGCTTTGAGACTACGTGACAGGGTTGTACTCTATGCTTCCTATCATAATAATTATATCCCGGCGTCAACCGGCCCGAGAGATACAGGCTCTTGCAGTGTTTGTCAGGTAATTTGAACAACACTCTCAAAATGGCGTCGGTAAAGTGGATAGAGCTCGATTGTGTAGTCCCGGTCTTCCCAATGAACTCGTAGCAAATTCACTTTTGGTAGGAGCAGGCCGGAGTCCGAAAAATCGCCATAACTCTTATGGGATTCGAATCCACAATCGTCCCACTCTTCCTCATAAGTTTATAGCAGACACTCACATTCGGGTAGGAATCGGCCGGAGTCCAAAAAACCCACAATGACTCTTATGAGATTTGAACCCGTAACCTGACAGTCCGCAACCCAAGGCAAACCACTGTTTGAATTTCACAAAGTTTGCATTACGATACAAATTTAGGCAAATAAATCATTTAAACGACTCTTACCAGTGAATTGTTTTAATTTCACAAGGACTACACAGCTGCGGCCCCGATTTTGATCAGTCATTGTATTCCCACACCTTTCCATCTCTTAGCGTTTTACTTTTTTTGTTCCTGGACGAGAGCTCGAGATCACCTTTGATGATACTTTTACGTATGCAACCATTTTAACCTACAATTAAGGTTCCGATTTCGGAGAAGATGTCTAAACACACCTGTGTGCATGCATTAAAAAACTGTCACCTGTTCTTGCCCTTACGCAATGGCCTACTCTTCCCAAAGGCGGAATATGTGTTTTAACGCGCGCAAGATGTTATGCGTGCCTTGGCACACGGTGTATCGGTTTAAAGTCTCATCTGAATGACTTTTTGGGGAGTGAAGTCTGTAGGCCTATTGATTTTTTTTTTGCTTTTGGGTTTGCTTTTGTTTCTTTTTTGTTTTTTGCTTTTGGTTTTGTGTTATGTGAGCCACGGAATCAGACTTTAAAAAAATCGCATGATGATCAATGATGACGAGAATGATGCAACGATCCTATCCAGCGATGGAAATGCGTCTGTGTTAACAATACATTGCAGGGCTGTACTCTACACTCCTGTCATAAAAATAATATTCCGGTGTGAATCCACGAACTTCCAGTCCGTAACTCAAAGGTGCTAACCACTGCGCCAAGGCCGCTCGTTAGGCCCTCTGGTATCTTAACTCCAGGGTAAAGGTGTCCTGTAACCCGTGTGGTCGTATGGGAGCGAGGCATCAAAGACCTCAGCTTCTCTAGGGGCCAGCATATTGAGGGCGGTGCCCATCTCCTCTCCCTCGCTACTTTCCCTTCCCTAACCCTAAAGAGGGCAGGTACCCATTTACAGCTGGGCGAACTAGGGGACTGTACTGAAGCCCAATTTGTCACCCATCCACTTGGTAATCACGCTCAATGCTGCTTAACCTTGACTTGGGGAAAGCGAGTGCTCTGACCACTGAGCTGAAACAGACGCCTCCTTGGTGGTTGGATCACGGGTCGTCAGATCAAAAGCCTGTCGCTCTAACCACTAGGCCTAGGCCATCTCGCCCCTTCTTGGCATTGAATGATTATATTGCCTTACATTTCTTGTTGTTTTCCGTCACTTGTCAAGTTTCATTTTAGCCTGTGGAGTGATGGGGAAGCAAGCCGAGCTGTGATTGTCGCCCACACAGTGACACAGTTACAGAGGACAAAAGGTCAGAGTGTAAACTGGTGTGTGGGCGATGCAATGGATGCTAAAACATTTCTTTGGTGTGAAGTTTTGGCATAAGTGATATAATATAAATTATATTATATATATATATATATATATATATATATATGTGGCAGGGCGGTAATTAGAGTACTCCCTGCGAGCGGAACTGCACGCAGCGACGTGTGGTAACGTTGGGATCCACCTGTGAATTGTGCGAGTTTGTATCGTTGGGGGTGGTCGAAAGCGTTCTCTGCATGCTTTGCCGTAGCGGTAAATGTAGTATTTATGAGCTCTTTATAGAGGCACT
>CM060328.1:63086148-63088648 GCA_030674155.1 Stramonita haemastoma
GCGATCTCTTGGTCATTCAGAAATAGAGGCTTTTTAGAGAGAGAAAAGTTTGTACATGTACGTAAACCAGTGATTACACGGTCTGCTCAGGTATCGCTTTCTTTTTTTGGAATAGCCAGACCCCCCTCACCCACCCACCCACCCCCAACGTAAAGGACACCCTCCCCCTCAATAAAAAAAAAACCCAATAAAGAACGTGTCCCTCAAGATGTTCTGCGTGCGTTTACTCACAGAGCCTAGCTCGGTGTATAGTCTCATCTGAAAAAAGCTTCCGTGGAAGTGAAGCGCTGATGGTAACTCCAGGGGGAAAGTCCCTTGAACTGAGGTCTCGGTGGTGGCTCGAACCCGGGTCGTCAAAGCGCGAGCGCAAGGCTCGAACCACTGAGTATCCGCCCCCTTCCCTCCCCCCCCCCCCCCCCCTCGCCTCCGCGGAAATGGAGATAGGACAGGTGGCTTAGTTTGGTTTCCAATTTGATCTCGGTCAGAGAAAGTTCCACAAGAGTAAAACCATATCATATGGGAAAGATCATAACAGTCTGGGCAGTAGATACACCATACAGATTATTATTATTATATTAGTATTTTGTGTGTTTGTCGAGCAGCTTTTTTGATTTGAGACTAATGAAATGAAAGCTGGGTATTTTTCCATCAAGTTTTCCTACACTTCTTAAACTTGTGATAATAGGCGACATCAGTTTTTTAAAAACATATATTTTTCTTCTTTCTCTCTTCTGTCTCTTGTCTTCTGCTCGCCTTCTCCATTTCATGTTTGTTTGGCAAAACTGCGAAATACGTATATGGAAGGTCTGGGTTTTCTGTGGACCAGTTCTGTGTCGAAATGGTATAGTTCTGAGCGGTTTTCAATTTGGTTTATGTTGGGTTTTATGTGTTTTCCGTCTGTGTGCAGTTTTTTTTCTCCAAAAAAATCGATAAGAAAAGAAAAAAAGATGGTTAAGTTTTCTCAGGTCTTTGAATGATATGGTGAAGTTAAACTTTAAGGTGTTGATTACTGATTGTGTCAGAGCAGTGTTGGTGGTCTTTGTTGGAAAAAGAAAAGCAGATAGTGTTGAAAGTATCGGTAATTTCCCCAGTCTTTTGCCGTATTCTTAGCAGAATTAGAACTGTTCGACTTTGTATGTTGTTTCTTCCGATTTGTGTGTAGGTGGTGGCATTAAAAAGAATTCAAGGCAGTTGATACGGAAAAGCCTAGAAACAGTTAAGACTTCTTTCACGCCGCTCCCGAGTGCTGGGTCACTGAAACCTTGTGTTTTTTTGTAGTTTTTGTAAACGAACCCCATATCCATGTATTTCCATATATATATATATATATATAATCTTTTTTTCCTTGTCGTTTTTCGAAGATTTGTTACTGTTTGAAATACTGATCACTGATTTTTTAAAGCAAATTAACTACTTTTCCTTTTGTCACTGGGTTATTTTTTGCAGTATTTTTCTTTAGATAGAATTTTATGTGGTTCCCACCTTTCAAAGCAGTTTTAACAATTCAGTTTTCTACTCGGTTACTTGAGATATTGTGTGGTTTCTGTGATTGGCACCCAGTGTTTTACTATGTCCCATAACTGAAATACCCATGTCTAACATCCCCAATAATACCCAGTGCCCTACAATCTCCAATAACAGAACTACCCAGAGCCTTTATGAATGTTGTGTATTCACAATGTAGAAGAAGTCACTGTAAATGTTCCCAAACCAATGTCAGTATTTAGTAGGCTAAGGAAACAAACACAGTCCAATTCATCCAGGGTTTTTTTGGTGGTGCTTTTTTTTTTTTTTCATCTCACCAGCAAAATAGAGGTACTACAAGTTTACCTACAAGAAACTGAGCGATGCCAGCCTTCATGTAAACTATGTTGTATTTTTTCCCTGATGTTCTTTTTACATGTTTACTGTTTGTATGTGTGGTTTGTAACCAGCGTGAATTTCTCTATGAGATAATAAAGTATTTGAATTTGAAAATGTGAAGTCAAAGCTGTGGGGAAGAAAAAGGACTATGGAAACCTAGCCATGTAATATTACAGTATTGTTACCTGTGTGCAGGGGGGCTGGACGTCATCTTCATGCCCGGGTTGGCCTTCACCCCGCAGGGGGCACGGCTGGGGCGGGGCAAAGGTTACTACGATAACTATTTGACCCGTTGCCGCCAGGCAGGGGTCATGCCTCTCACCGTGGCCTTGACCTTCGCTCAACAGATCGTGGACTTCGTGCCTGTCGATGAACACGACGTGCTCGTGCAGCACGTGATCTCAGCCACGTGATCCTTGGTGCATATCATTAATTGTGCCGCCGGCGCTGATTGGTCATTGTCTTCTATGTAAAGAAGCCATGATTAGGATATGAATTTTCCGGCCTGTGGACATTATAATTTTGTGTCCCATCACGCACATTTTTTAAAAAGAAAAGTATGCAGAATCACCAACTATGCTGATAGGATGGGGTTTGGTGTAAGCAGAAGATTGTTCTAACTTTTTATGGTAATCAG
>CM060328.1:63096148-63106148 GCA_030674155.1 Stramonita haemastoma
AAGCCCGTTTTTGCCGCTGTCCACAGACATGACGTAGCCTCTGGCGTCACAGCAGACCCCGCTCAACATCCGCTTGCAGCATCGGGGTCGAGTCGACCGCGGAGGCTGGAGAATGGCTTCCGGTTCGTCCTCCGTCAGAACCGTGGTCACGTGATCCTCAGGGGACACCACCTTCACGAAGTACCCTTGGTCGTTGACCAGCCAATCCCCGGCCACGGTGATGGTCACGTGACGAGGGTGGACCAGCGCGGGGTGGCAGACCTGGCGGAGCAGGGTGAGGGTGGGGTTCTCGGCGTGAAGGTTCAGCCCGTACAGACTGAGCGTCTTCTTCTCCGCGTCACTGACCAGCAGGCGGGAGTGCGTGGGGCAGTCCATGTGCGTGTGCTGGAGGGGGGAGGTCAGGATCACCTTGGCCAGCAGCGACCCTGAGGGCGAGAGGAAGGTCACGCACGCCTTCCTGCCAGGGTGGCTCAGGTCCGTGCCCAGGATGACCAGGATCCCGCTGGGCGTGACCTTGACCTGGCTGGGCTCGGTGACCTGAGGGCTGACGTCCAGCAGCATGGCGCCGTGAGAGTTCCAGACCTGACAGGTGCCCGCGTGGGAAAACACGCACGCCACTTCCTTGTAGGGCGTGAAGGCCAGGGAGCTGATTTCGCCTGAAAAGGAGATAGGGAAACAGTAGGGTGTTAGTTTTTTGAATGATTCAAGGAAAGGATGGACAGAAGGGAAGAAAGAAAGAAAGGAAAGGTAGGAAAGAGCGAGATAGGAATATTAATTAATGACCTCCAATCTACTACCAAACTTCAAACGATTTTACCATGTGTGCAGGATGTTCTGTTGCGTCTTCACACGGGGCCCTTCAGGGGACAACACCCCTTTGAATGGGTTCCTCCATTGTGCCTCCATGATGGCTCTAACCCAGGCTGCCAGATCACGAGCACAACGCTCTAACCACTAGGCCACCCTGCCCCCTTCTTTATGAGTATACAATATGCTGCAGAACGACAAGCATGTAGATAAACTCCGGGGACCACACAGTAACACTTCCCCCTGTCAAGGCCACCTGCTATTTGCTTATTGTGGAGGAGATTTGTTTCCTGGTTTTATCATTGTGATGAAACAGTGTAAAAATAAAAAGATGCTCAATGATAACATTTCTACACAAAAGAAATATACTGCACAACAGACTAATATGTTGCGGTATAGTGGAGCAACACGTATGTTACATTGGAATTATACTGCATAGTAATTATTATACTACTTCGTGTTACATGTCTTGGCATTGTGCTGTATTGTAATGCACTATTTTGGGTTGTGTTGCATTTGTAGTGTAGTGTAGTGTAGTGTAGTGTAGTGTAGTGTAGTGTAGTGTAGTGTAGTGTAGTGTAGTGTAGTGTAGTGTAGTGTAGTGTAGTGTAGTGTAGTGTATGTACATTTTCAGTCACAAAAGATATCTCAATGTGTAATTCGGTCCACTCTTCCCAAGGAGAGCGCGGCGCCACATGAACAGAGCCACTAATTTTCTTTTCAAAAATTGTCCTCTCTGTCTGTCTGTTTATCTGTCTGTCTGTCTTTCTTTCTGTCTGTCTCTATCTCTCTCTCTCCCTCTGTCTGTCTGTCTGCCACCTGTCTGTCTGTCTGTCTTTCTGCCTCTCTCTCTCTATATATATAATGATAAAAACACGACTGTGTTCAGCTTCATCCCTTTATTTTCAGCAAATTTTCGCTTCTATCCTGAAGCTTCATCAGGCTGAATGGAGGCTGAGTCAGCCTGATGAAGCTTCAGGATAGAAGCGAAAATTTGCTGAAAATAAAGGGATGAAGCTGAACACAGTCGTGTTTTTATCATTGTTTTACTATTTCACCTCAACTGTGTGCTTGGAAGGAGCGGTGCCCAGCAGAATTGTGGGTTTTTATCAAGTCAACTATCTATCTATCTATCTATCTATCTATCTATCTATCTATCTATCTATCTATCTATCTATCTATCTATCTATCTATCTATCTATCTATCTATCTATCTATCTATCTATCTATCTATCCATATCTATATATCGATATCGATATAGATATAGATATATACATGTATAAGTTGCCTTCAATTCAGATGACTTCACTTCCCCACAGCAGTGAGCAGGACCTGACCTGTGGTCTGGAGGACAGCGCGGATCCTGAGGGAGGTGTCGGGGATGGAGGTGGCCAGGGTGCACACTCTACCCAGGGTGGGCGGCGCGTCCAGGTGGTCCTCCAGGGTGAGGTCAGGGCGGAAAGCCACCCCCGCCACCTCCTCCACCTGCAGGCTCCGCTGCTGCCGCAGCTGATCAAACCACGCCTGAAAATGAGGTGTAGAGTGCAGTGAGGAGGAGGAGGAGGAGGAGGAGGAGGAGGAGGAGGAGGAGGAGGATGGTGGTGATGAATGATGATGATGATGATGATGATGGTGGGGATGATGATGATGATGACGATAATTATCAGGATGTAGATGATGATGATGTAGTTGATGGTGATGATGAGGGTGATGATGATGATGATGATGGTGATGAGGTAGATGATGATGATGATGATCATGAAGTAGGTGATGATGGTGATGGTGGTGGTGGTGATGCTACTGCTACTACTACTCCTAGTCCTACTCCTACTTTTATTCATACTTTTACTCCTACTCCTACTCCTACAACAACAACAACAACAACAACACTACTACTACTACTACTACTACTACTACTACTACTACTACTACTACTACTACTACTACTACTACTACTACTACTACTACTACTACTACTACAATTGACGATGACGATGACGATGATGATGATGATGATGATGATGATGATGATGATGATGATGATGATGATGAAACAATAATGATAATAGCAACGGCATTAACAACAGGAACAATAAAAAGTTTTAACGACGCTGCTGCTGCTGCTGCTCTAGGGGCCAGCATATCGAGGGCGGCACCCATCTCATATCCCTCCCTGCTTTACTTTCCCTGACTCTAGAGAGGGCAGGTACCCATTGACAGCTGGGTGAACTGGGGGACTGTGCTGAAGCCAAGGCGCGCAAACGGCCACCCATCCAACTGGTAACCACGCTCGCTGCTGCTTAACATTGGCTGGGAGAAAGTGAATGCTCTGATCACTGATACGAGTTCAAAGTGTAGGAACGTGTGAGTGTATTACATGATTCTCAGCAATATGTAACATCAACTGCTGAAGTCATTTATCATTCCACAGTGGGAAGGCTGCTATAGTCCTTTCCGGGACACTGCACACTCCCCTCTACTGTGGTCATGTTTAGACCCCACACCCGAAGTCGGAACACGGCTACTTTAACGGTGGGCAGAAATGGTCCCATACGCAAACAACCTCACCATTGCTGAACCTCACACCTGTAGCTGAGGACGGAAAAAAACCCTGAAGTTTTCGCTAACACGAAACCCCTGTTTTATCCTTATCCCGTAGGACTGGGGGTGGTCGGCAAATCTATAAACAACACGATTGGTAGAACTGGTAGGTAGACATTCGTCAGTCTCGAAAGACTATGTAGTTGGGTTCTAGGCTTTAGAGCACAAAGCCTGGGGAAGTTAGTGTGGAGGGAAAGCTGTTACCCATGCAGCAGACCTCCCGCCACCCCCCCCCCCCCCCCCACTCTCCATGTCGCTGGAATGGTCCTTTGGAAAGGCAATCACTGATATGCATGGTTCCAGTACCGTCGCAGGAGCTGCCAGAACGTTGCCATATATAGCCCCGAGCCACCCTGGGGACTTTAACTCCCCGATTTTTCCTCAGGGATGGTATCGTTACACAACTGCATACACACGGGGATCCCATACATCATGATCATGATCATCATGATCATTATTATTAGTATTAATATTAGTATTCTTAGTAGTATATTATTCTTACTACTACTACTACTACTACTACTACTACTACTACTACTACTACTACTACTACTACTACTACTACTACTACTACTACTACTATCATCATCATCATCATGATGATCATGATGATCATGATGATGATCATCATCATTATTGTTATTATTGTTATTATTGTTATTATTATTATTATTATTATTATTATTATATTATTATTATTATTATTATTATTATTAACTATTGTAATGTGTTGTAGTGTATTGTAGTGTGCGTGGGTTTTTTTGCTTTATGTTGTGTAGTATTGTTTTGTGTTGTATTGGGATGTATTGGGTTGTATAGTTATGTGCACTACTCTATTGCAGTGTATGCATATGCGTGTGTATGCGTGCGTGTGTGTAAGCGTGCGCGCGCGTGTTCGTGCGTCTCTATGTGTTTATATGTGCGCACGTGCATGTATGCACGCATGTGTACGTGCATGCTCGCCTCTGTGCCAAACTCCGCGTGACCTTTCATAACAAAGTCCAACTTCAAAGCATCAATGACCTTCCTTGAAACAAAATAATTGTACTGTTCCTATTTCTTCCTCCCCCCCCCCCTACAACCCGTTTTTCTTTCTTTTTATACCTCATCCAATTTTTCTGACATGAATCTTATTGTCCCCACCCCCGTTTTACTCAACTGAGACCGAAACATCCAGCCAGAAACATTTGACAGCAAAAAAAAACCCCTCCCCCCCCCCCCCCCCCCGAACCAAACAACAACAGGAAGAGGGAATGAACTACCCACTCATTACAAGACCCACTTGTGCTTATTGCAATCATCACTTTAAACAGGGAAGTAGGTGTACACATGTCATTGTGTTTGTAGCTATACAGGTTTCGAACGCTTTCGCCATTTCAGGACGGAAACGCATGTATGTATCAGCAAGGGGGAAGGAGAATTATGAAGAGATCTGAAGAGAGGGATATAATCACATGATGAGAGAGGACTGGGCGCAGGAGAGAACGATAGGTTTGTATGCATAAGAAAAGAGTCGCACACACGTGTGTGTGTGTGTGTGTGTGTGTGTGTGTGGTGTGTGTGTGTGTGTGTGTGTGTGTGTGTGTGTGTGTGTGTGTGTGTGTGTGTGTGAATTCACTGTGTTGCATGTAGGCACAAAGAAACACACACACACACACACACCCAGACCCCCCCTCCCCCCACACACACATACACACACACACATACCCCCCCACACCCCACCCCCCCTGATGTTTGTTTTATTGTGTCAAGTAGGTCTGCATGACTTAAATGGCAATAAATATTCTGAATCTGAATCTGAATCACACACTACACTACACTACACTACACTACACTACACTACACTACACTACACTACACTACACTACTAAACACACACACACACACACACACACACACACACAACACACACACACACACACACACACAACACACACACACACACACACACACACACACACACACACACACACACACACACACACACACACACACACACACGCACACTCCACACCAAGCAACCCCCCACCCCAGCACCCCCCCCCCCACCAACCTCCCCCCCACACACCACGTCCTCCTACCTGACAGGTGGTCTGCAGAATGAGCTGTGTCAGACGCGGGGTGTCCCCGGTGACGGCGTTCAGCAGCCCCCCCAGCCTCTCCCCCCGTTCCCGCACGTGGCTGAGGTCCCGCTGGGCAGCGGTCAGGCGCTGCAGGGCACCCCGGGTGCGGGCCTCCACCCGCGGGTCAGCTGCTGGGTGTGCAGGGTCAGCCTCTGCAGCCGCTCCCTGGCCAGGTCGTGGATGGCCTGCCGCACCTGCTGCCGGGTCGCCGTGACCTGCTCCAGCTGCTGGGTCACTGCACGTGCCGAGGAGCGCGCGGTCAGCAGGTGCTGCTTGATGCCTCGCTTGAGGACGGTGAACTGCTTGTGGGCGGCCTGCTGCAGCTGCGCCAGGTCCTGCAGCGCGTGGTGCGCGTGGCGCGGGTTGAGGCAGCGGTGACACAGCAGCTGGCAGCACGTGCGGCACTGCACCGCCAGGTCCTGCCCGTGCTGGGGGCACAGCGGGTGCTGGTGACCCAGCAGCGTCAGGGGGGACAACCCCGCCTGGGACAGCGACATGCGCACCACCTCGTGACTCCGCGTCACCGGAAGCGTCAGGTGGGCCACGTGACAGCCGCTGCACAGCCCGATCCCTCCGCACGTGACGCAGGCGTGTTGAAGGTCGGCCTGCACGTGACACGCCCCGCACAGTCGTGACAGGGGAGGGAGGGGGGTGGCCGCGGTGGGATCTGTGCTGCCAGGTGTCCTGCCAACCGCGTCCTTGGAAGGAGTGGGAGGGTTGTTGTTGTTGCTGCTGTTGTTGTGGTGCCGTGTGTGTGTAGCGTGTTGAGAGCGAGTGTCATCACTGCTGTCACTGAGGGTGGGGGTGCTGTCATTACCGGTATCATTGTTGTCGCTGCTGTCCGTCCTCCCAGCCTGCTTCCCCCTGCTGTCCTGTGGGGTCCCTGTGGCTGAGGGAGGCTGCTCTCTCTCCTTCCCCTGGGGCAGAGTAGGAGTCAAACGGCCTGAACTATCCAGTGATGCCTGATGCGAGGTACCGGAGACTGATCCTGCTGTTGCTGATGTTAATGCTGTTGGTGTTCTTTCAGTTTCAACGTCTCCCTGTGCACGCAGGTTTCCCGCCTGTGCCGTTTCTCCTGTTCCAACAGGATCTTCAAGACCCTGTGCTGGTGGTGTGAGGGTCAGGGGGTCAGGCAGAGCGCTCAGCATGTTGAAGAGCCCCGGGAACAGGTCCCTGAGGAGAGGCAGCCCTGTCTGGGGCGAGGTCTGCTGGGCTCCGCACAGTCCGCACTGCAGGCTGTCGGCGTCCTCCCCGGCCTTGATGCAGCGGGGACACAGGAGGTGGAAGCACTGCAGCACACGCACATCCCGGCACGCGCTCTGACAAGCTGCACACGCCTGCAGGAGGCTGACGGCCTGCAGCTCCTCGCTCACTGCACTGGCCTCGGCTTGGACCCCTGATGTGTCACGTGACGTGTCGTATGACTTGCCGTGTGATGAAGACACGCTGTCAGGGGCGGTGTGCTGGTGTGGTGGTGGTGGTACAGATCCCGTGGTGTGCCCAGCACTGCTGTCTTCAGCCTGGTGTTTCTGGCTATTTTCCTCTGTGTCTGCTCCTTCTGGTGTTGATCGTCCCTCTGTTCCTTTGGTGCTGAGAGCTGAACTCGCCACAGGATTTGTTCCGCTGCTGGTGGAGGGTAGGACCCCTGTCTGTGTGGTTCCTCCTTTCTCACCAGCGCTTTTCAGAGTGCTGTGTGCAGTGTGACCCAAACCTGCCACTGACTCTGACACGGGTTCTGTGACTGTCTGTGATCTTCCACGTCTGTCTCCACCTCTGTGGTCCAGGGCTGTGTCTGTCCCTCCGTTCACGTTCTCAAAGGAAGAACAGGGCTGTCCTGGGCAGGGGGCGGTGGAGGGGAAGACGAGTTGGCAGGCCTCTTCCAGAGTCATGGTCCTGCCTGCATGCTGAAACACGGGGTCTGCTGGCATTGAGGTGCTGAGGTGGTTGCCTCCCCTCTGCCCCTCTCTGGTGTCTGGCACACTGACAGGGGCTGATCCTTTTCTAGGGTGTTGTGGGCTAGGTGCTAAACCAGCACTGCCAGGACCATGCCCGCGTGCATCTCGCCAGATGCCTCCCGTAGGGCTGATGTTCCCTTCCGAATACTGCCGGCGTCTTTCTTTCAGGTTGAAGGGACACCACTCCTCTTTGTGCCGGCGTCTGTCTGCAGTCCAGGTCTGGTGCCCGCCAGGCTGCAGATCTCCAGTGGTGGAGTTTCTCTGCAGCGCGCAGTAGCCGCCATCCTCCCCCTCCTCCTCCCTGCTCTCCATCCCCGCGCCCTCTTTCCCCACAAGAGATCCTTGCACAGTCAGTGAAAACTCTCTGGGTGCATCTTTCGGGGGAGTGCCTCTAGCAGACGTTGTGCACAGCGGAAACCCTGCAGTTGCTTGCCCGTGAGGATGTGTCCCCTGACCTTTCTGTGAAGAACAGGCTGTGCCTGCCTCGCCCGGACCTTCTGCAGGACTTTCTCCTCGCCCAGGACTCCGCTGCCAGGAGTCTGCACCACCTGAACCATCACTCTGTTTCAGCTGCGCAGTGACGGACAGCGAGGAGGAGGAGGAGGAGGTGGTGAGGGTCTGTTTGCACACAGAGGGGGTACTGGGACGCCTGCACAGTGTCACGGAAGAAGCAGAACGGTGAGACTTGGAGGGAACAGAGCCGGTCCGGTTTAGAAGAGCCTGTTGAGGGACGGTATGGGAGCTGGCGAACTCTGGGCGCGAGGGTTGTCCAGCGCAGGCGGGGCTAGAGCCTGCAGGGGATGAAGCCTGGGGTGCGGGGGTGGGGGTGGGTGTGCGGGTTCGCAGGTGTCGGGGGAGAACCTTGCTGTACAGGTAACTCTCTGCAGGCCTGCTCCCCGCGCCCTTCTTCTTCTGCTGCTGCTGCTGCTTCTGGCCGCCTCTCACTCTGCCCTCCATTTCTGGTCAGTGTACACACAGGTACACACAGACAGACACACAGACACACAGACAGACACAGACACACACATACACACACAGACAGACACAGACACACACATACACACATACACACATACACACAGACACACACACACACACACACACACACACACACACACACACACACACACACACACACACACAAAGAATGGTAAATATCAAGTTAGAATCAAAATTATGTATTCCAAACTAAACAGTCGCATGCGCATAAATCTCACCATTGGTGAACCTTGGAGCTCTAGCCGAGGAACGAAAAACAAATGAAGTCATACACATAATGCTTTTTTATGTTTATTGACTGCTGGACACACTTGGTTAAACGGTAGTTTTGCATAGCAGACTTACTAGTGTCGTTTCCTATCTTAACAAGGAGAGATGGCAATAAGTACAAGACTTTTTTTTTACATCCAGTTCTCGGACGAGAGAAAGAAGAGAGAGAGAGAGAGAGAGAGAGAGAGAGAGAGAGAGAGAGAGAGAGAGAGAGAGAGAGAGAGAGAGAGGACAGACAGACAGACAGACAGACAGACAGTCAGTTAGAAAGACAGACAAAGAGAAAGGGACATAGAAACCAACACAGACAGAGACAGGCCAGCAGACAGATACAAAGTAAGAACTAGAAAGGACGAGTTGGAATCAAACAAGAACACATAAACTACACAGACAGGAATAGGGACAGAAACACGAGACACATACTTAAAGGAATCTGACATACGAAACGACAATTCATAGAAAGAGAGAGAAACCCCCCAGACAGACAAACCAGAAACAGACACGTTTGCACAGAGCAAGTACAGTAACAACTAGGCCTAGAACAATAGCCATCTCTATACATTGTACACTTCCGGTGCAAAGGTCACACTTTAACAGCCAACGTGTATCGTGTAAAGGCTACACACCACACTTAGATTCGTGGCTCAACTTTGGCTCCCAAGCTCATTACACTTATTTTCCAGAGAGCAGCATCAGTGATAAGAAACAGGTTGTTTGGTAAAAGACCAGCCTCCGACACACAATTCTCACACATTTTAAAAGGTGTACAGCTGGATCGGTGGTCTAGAGGTAGCGCGCCTGCCTAGAAAGTGAAAAGTTCGGGTCGTAGTGTGCGGTGGTTTGAATCCCGTTTGGGCCTAAAACTTTACCCCCATCCGTTTGACCATGAGTGGTGGTCTGGGTGCTAGTCTTTTGGATGAGACGATAAACCGAGATCCGGTGTATTACAAATGATTATTTAGCGCACGTAAAAGAACCCACGGTAACAAGAGGGTGGTCTCTGGCAAATTTCTGAAGAAAAAAGTCACTCTGATAGGGAAAAAATAGAGTTGCAGATGGGAAAAAGAAAAAAAAATGATGGGTGGTGCTGCACTTGTGGCGACGCGCTCTACCCGGGGAGAGCAGCCCGAATTTCACGCTGAGAAAAACCGTGTGTTGTAGCCTTAAAACACTGTAACCCCTTATTTCCCAGGCATCTGCTAGTCTCATCACACACACACACACACACACACACACACACACAC
>CM060328.1:63111148-63113648 GCA_030674155.1 Stramonita haemastoma
GAAGAAAGAAAGAGAGAGATAGAAAAGAGGAGAGTTTGAGCGCAGAGTTTCCAGACGGTGGGGATGATATTTGCACTGACAAGCCCCCAGCATCTTCACAGGGTGTTAGCCCATTCTGCAATAGGATCCACACTGATGTGCACACTAACAACGAACTATACAGGGGGGAGGGTGGCTGTCACGTCATAAACATATTATTCAACCGCAGTAAATATTACTAGTAGTGAAAAGACTTGAAATCAAAAGAGCCTACACCGATGCTGTTTTTTTTTCCAATCATTGTAGATGTCACATAACATACATTGATCTGCTTATTTCATAGAACCAAAACTATTGTCACTAATAATATAAAGACAACCTACACTGATGCTGTTGTTTATTATTTATAGCTGTCACATGATATACACTGACTGGCTCATTTCATACAATCAAACAAATATCACAAATAATACGAAAGATAACACACACTGATGCTGTTGTTTATTTTTATGGCTTTTACATAACACACACTTGATGAACACACGTACATACACAGACAAAGACGAACAGACACAGACACACTCACACTCACCACGCACACACACACACACACACACACACACACACACACACACACCACACACACACACACACACACAACACACACACACACACCACACACCACACACACACACACACACACACACACACACACACACACACGCACACACACACACACACACACGGACACACAACATACACACACACACACACACACACACACACACACACACACACACACACACACACACACACCACACACGTACACACACACGAGTCAAACTGCAGATCTTGACTTGTAGGTCACTTACTATGGTGGCGATCACAGAATGTACACATGCATACTGACACAACCAACACACGAGAGTCTGAAACATGTCACTTAGTTCTGTCTCCTAAAGAACAGAAATGGATGTGCTGGCTGTCACACTCACACACGTATAACACAGCAATTTGCATCCTACTACTACTTCTAGGTCACACAGAACACACTGAAAGACACACACACACAGACAGATTCAGACAGACAGGCACACACACATACACAGACAGACAGACAGACAGACACACACACACGACCCCCCCCCCCCCCACATACACACACAAACACCCCCCCCTCCACCACACACACACACGAACCCCCCCCCCCTCACACACACACACACACACACACACACACACACACACCACACACACACACACCACACACACACCACACACACCACACACACACACATAATATTTGGGCTGCAGAATCTACTTCAGGCCCATTCCACGCTACACACTGAGGAAGACAGGAGCAAGGAGCCTAACGTTAGACACGGGCGGGCACATACTGCCTACACCAGTAGGCCCTCACTGCCTGGCTCATTCACACAGCCTGCACTAGCACTGATAGTGGGTGTTCTGAACTAATGAGGCTGTTCCAGAGCGCACGCTTGATACACACACACGCGCGCGCGCACGCGCACGCGCACGCACACACACGCACATACACACACGCGCACACAGGCACACACACATTCCACTCCACACCACTCCACTCTATTATACTCACACTCCACTCCATTCCATTCCACTCCAACCCTTTCCACACTCCACTCTATTCCACTTTACTCCACTCCACTCCACTCCACGACACTACACTACGCTACACTGCACTACACAACGATACACTACACTACATTACACTGCACTGCACTGCAATGCACTCCACTGCACTCCACTGCACTGCAATGCACTCCACTGCACTCCACTGCACTCCACTTCACTGCACTGCGCTGCACTTTAATGTATGGAATTTATATAGCGCTAAGTCTTGTAAAGCAAACAAATCGAAGCGTTTGCATTCAAATCAGTCACACGCATGCAACCATTCACAAATAGAATTAACAAATTATATAATTATTTACATAAACGCAAACAAACAGACACAGACACAACACAGGCACAGACATACACACACAGACACAGACACAGACACAGACACACACAGACACACAGACACACAACACACAGACACACACACACACACACACACACACACACACACACACACACACACACACACACACACAGATAATGCAAGGTAATGGAGATGGAGGAGACTGACTGAAAATGGGGACATATGTGAGGTGTGATGATGGAGGAAGATCCTAGGTAGGAAATAAGTGTTCTTTAGATTGGATTTGAAAGTGTCAAACAAAGGGATTTGGCGAAGGGACAGAGGGAAGTCATTCCAGATAGATGGACCAGAAATAGTGAAAGAACGACGCCGACACTGGACTGTTTGAACCTTGGTGTTTTTAAGCACATAGTATCTGCAGCAGAACGGAGGGATCGAGAAGGAGTGTACAGTGAAGACAGTCACAGAGATAGGAAGGTGCAGTCTTGTGTAGACATTTGTAGCAGAGGGTAGTGATCTTGTTATTCACCTTTTGTGCGACAGGTAACAAGTGAA
>CM060328.1:63116148-63128648 GCA_030674155.1 Stramonita haemastoma
GATTTGGACAGAATATTGGGGATGGGTACAGGATGTCCTTCAGCGATGATATTTTTTCCTGTAAGAGTTTTCATGATTTGAGAAAACTGGCTTGAAATTCTGGCACTTTTTGTTATTTATTTTGTACACCACTTTCTAACAAAGTGGAGAAAGCTGGTTGCAAAATCTTCAGTGGTGCCCCCACGCTCCGCAGGACTACGGGACAGTGAAGGTGAAGTTAGAAAAAGAAAACATTTTGCTGTTGTTTTTTCGCTTTAACGTCCTTCCACTTTAAGTGATAATGCACGATCAATGAATGTTTTGTATTGATGAACATGGACGTGCCTTATGAGAGAATATAACCTGCAATGCAAGGTACAAAAAACAAACAACAAAAAACAAAAACAAAAAGAAATCTGCCGACGTCATCACCATAGCTTGGCCTTGTCGCTTTAAGAACATCATGAGCTCTACCAAGTCATTAACTATGTCTTTTCACACCTTGACAAAGTTCGTGTTGTAGAAGAATGAGATGTCGGACATAACGACTTTGACTTGTCACTGAGTTCACAGACGGTAGTCATAGTTTTAACGACTTCTGTAATCTACTGACCAACATCAAATGAAATGCCTTTCCCTACACACAGTTGACGACAGGGAAACAAAATACACAAGTATGCAGGAAAAAAGAATTTAAAAAATGGATGGCGCTGCTCTTGTGGCGACAGAATGAGCACCCCGAATTCCATGCAGAAAAATCTGCCCTGACTAAAAGTGGTCCATAAAACAATGGTAAACAGATCATGTTCACAACTGTCAACAAAACTAGTCTAAGACAAAAAGCAGTAGTATTTTTAGATATATTTTTTAAAAAGTTATGGACATAGTAAGTCCTTTATTTGGAGGAGGTGGGGGTGGGGGGCAGGAGAACTCATCATCTGACGGCCTGGGATCGAGCTGCCTTCCAGGCTCCGTTCAAGAAGAATCAATTTTCTCCTGGAGATAAAAAAAGGAAAAAATCAGGGCCGACTCCACTCCCCAAAAGTCCTTCTGATGAGACAATAAACCGAGGTCCTTCATGCGAATGCAGACAGATCACTTGTGCACACGTTTCCGCCTTTCGGAAGGGTAAGCCATTGATGCTGGTAGGTACAGTTTAAAAAAGTTTTAAAATGCATGCACGCTGGTGTCGTGTTTAGACATCATCCAGAGGTCAGATTACGGCTGCCTTAATGAAGGGCAGGAAAGGTTGTATGATTATGTCATATCTCCCCATTAGTGGATCTGGGAGCTGGAGCCAAGGAACAGTTCTCTGCACTTCTTTCCTATCGTCATGTCGCTTTTCCTTCCTCGGTTAGACCTTTTGAGGTTACATGCTGACATTTGTGCGAAGTTTGCCCGAACATTAAGGTAGCCACATTCCAACTTATTAAATTAAATAAATAAAATTTAATAATTAATTAATTTATTTATTCTTTGATATCGAGGATAATGGAATAAGCACTCATGTGCTTTTTTTTTACATCCAGTCCCTGTGTGTATGCAGTTTTGTACATTTTGTCATCTGTCATCACCGGCAGACGATGGCTATCTTGCGAAAATGGAACAGGATTTAACGTCGTGCGCAAGATGTTCTGCTTGCGTTTGCACACGGGGCCTCGGTTTATAGTCTCCTCCGAAGGACAGGGATGATATCTAAGCACTTCAATGTCAGTCACCACTTTTTATTTATCACGGTTTTTATTTTTTTTTTTTGTTTTGTTGGTCTCTTATCAGCATGGAATAGCCTACTCTTTTAAAAAGGAGAACGAGTTTTACAGTGTGCACAAGATGTTCTGCTTGCTATCGCACACGAGACCTGGGTTTACAGTCTCCTACAAAGGAATTTTCGAGGAGGGAGTGTACTACTGATGTGAACTCCAGTGGAAAAATCCCTGTAACAAAAGTACAAATCCCATGTACGTGCATAGTGGTTTGAACCCAGGTTCGAACCAGAGCCTTAATAATGAGCACAAGGCTCTCACTAGGGTCCCCCACCCCCATTTTTGACATATTTAGACTATAGTAACTTTTTTCTTTTCCCTCTGTCATCTAGTTTTTCTCTTTCGCTTCTTTTCCTCGTTCTTTCTGCCCCGGGTTTCTTCCCTGTCTTATTGTGTACGTTCCGTTTCGTCCTACTTTCGCTTCCTTTTCCGCAGTCAACGGCCGGAAACTTGTTATGAGTCACTGTTCTGTGTGCTGGGGGCTGTATCAATAGGCGTGCGTGCGTGCGTGCGTGCGTGCGTGCGTGTGCGTGTGTGTGTGTGTGTGTGTGTGTGTGTGAGGGGAGGAGAGAGAGAGAGGTAGATAGAGAGAGAGTGTGTGTGTGTATGAGAGAGAGAGAGAGAGAGAGAGAGAGAGAGAGAGAGAGAGAGAGAGAGAGAGAAGAGAGAGAGAGAGAGAGAGAGAGAGAGAGAGGAGAGAGAGAGAGAGAGAGAGAGAGAGAGAGAGAGAGAGAGAGAGAATACGAATACGAATACGAATACGAAATTTTATTTACAGAGGGTAATAGATTAAGTACAATGACTTTTTTCATCCAGCCCTCTAAAAGGGAATAAGTAGAAACACCAAAGCACAAGCAATATGTTTGAAAAAAGACAAAAAAGAATAGATGGAAAGAAAAGCAGTAAAGGAAACGACAAGAGGAGAAAAAAATGCATCAAAGAAAAAAACAAATCAATCAAGAACAAGAAACAGCAAGGGAGGCAAGGCAAGGCAAGGCAAGGCAAAATTCTTTTATTCGAGGATAATAGATAAGCACTCGTGTGCTTTTTTACATCCAGTACCCGCCCTTTTCAGGGAAAACATCAAGATAAAAAGATACTAAACAGTAAAACTGTATGCAGTACCAAACAACATAAAGGAATAAGGACATTATACATAATAAGATAATAAAAATGCACACTTTCAGAAGACGAAAATCAGAAGCCACAATAAAATGATTTTGATTATAAAAGAAAAAGAGAAGCGTTAATAGATAAAGAGCAACCAAAGAAACATAATGAAATAAACAACTTAGCAACCAAGAAATGTCCACCCCAAAATACTTAGCTACAACATTGTTACAACTCATAACAACAAAATGAACTCGGGAATGAGGGAGGGAGGGAGGGGAGAGAGAGAGAGAGAGAGAGAGAGAGAGAGAGAGAGAGAGAGAGAGAGAGAGAGAGAGAGAGAGAGAGAGAGAGAGAGAGAGAGAGAGAGAGAGAGACAGAGACAGACAGACAGACAGACAGACAGACAGACAGACAGACAGACAGACAGACAAGACAGACAGGATAGAAAGATAAGGGGAGTTTTCAGAAACATGGGCTACATAAAAATGTGGAAATAGTTCTCATGCAAATTGATGTGAAATTTGCTAGGAAATTAGGCGTACCAAAGCCTCTACAATTATCACACAACTGAATAGACGAACTTGCAGTTTGACACAAAAATTGACATACCAACAGACAGGTAAACAAATCAGCAAAGCATACCACTTAATGGCTTATCACAGTAAAGAGAGAGTAAGAGAGAGAGAGAGAGAGAGAGAGAGAGAGAGAGAGAGAGAGAGAGAGAGAGAGAGAGAGAGAGAAGAGAGAGAGAGGAGAGAGAGAGAGAGAGAGAGAGAGAGAGAATAGATAATAATGGCATTGTCAAGAGTGATTTTCCAAAGAGACATTAACTACTTCAATTTTTAGTACATCAATTATACTTAATAAAGTTCTTTGGCTTTTAAAACATACAATATCGACATACCCAAATGTCTCAATTGACGACCATTTTCACTATTCAAAATAGTTTGAAGGCATTGTTCATTTGCATTTATGAAGCATTTTGACAGGTATTTTCTCTCAAGTCTGTAAACTCTGTACATTCAAATAGAAAATAGATTTCAGTTTCATTTTTGTTAAGAAAGGGTACTTTTTGGATTTATCACTATGTATGTTATTTACATTTAAATTACCAATGCCAAGTCGAACTTAAACCAGTACATACCCGAATTTATTTATCGTGATAGCAGTAAGATATTTTTCAGGCTGTAACAGTGATTTAAGTGACCGATACGCGCGTGAACGCGCGCGTGCGCGCGCGCGCGCGCGCACGTGTGTGTGTGTGTGATTCTTTTATATCGAAGATAATGGAATAAGCATTCATGCGCTTTTTTTTATCCAGTCCCCGTGTGTATGCAGTTTTGTAAATCTTGTCATCTGTTCCCACCGGCACACAATGGCCTACTCTTACGAAAGGCGGAACAGGATTTAACGTGTGCACAAGATGTTCTGCGTGCGTTCGTACACGGGGCCTCGGTTTACAGTCTCATCCGAAAGACTTTTGGGGAGGGTGGAGTCAGCACTGATGTTAACTCCAGGGGAAAAATCCCCTCGAACGGGAATCGAACTAAGGTCGTCAAATTGCGAGCGCAATGTTCTGACCACTAGGCTTTCCCGTCTCCCTGTGTGTGTGTGTGTGTGTGTGTGTGTGTGTGTGTGTGTGTGTGTGTGTGTGTGTGTGTGTGTGTGTGTGTGTGTGTGTGTTGTGTGTGTGTGTGTGTGTGATATTTCTATTTATCAATTCTTTTATATCAAGGATAACGGAATAAGCATTCATGTCCTTTTTTTTAACGCGCGCGCACGCGCGCGCGTGTGTATGTATGTATGTATGTATGTATGTATGTATGTATGTATGTTATGTATGTATGTATGTATGTATGTATGTATGTATGTATGTATGTATGTATGTATGTATGTATGTATGTATGTATGTATGTATGTGTGTGTGTGTGTGTGTGTGTGTGTGTGTGTGTGTGTGTGTGTGTGTGTGTGTGTGTGTGTGTGTGTGTGTGTGTGTGTGTGAAATCAAATCAAATCAAATCAAATTTTTATTTCCAAATGGTACATTGAATAAGCATTAATTTGCTTTTTTTCATCAAGCCATCTATCTATAATAAAAATAAAATAAAATGATTTTTTTTAAAGCAGAAAAAACCCTAACAAACAAACAAGCACAAAAAAGGAAAAAAAAAGTCTAACAGCATTAATCAACTAACATGATTTCAACTGCCTTAAGAATAAAATATGACTATAGATAATACAAGCGACAACAATAACAACAAAAACAACCAAGAAAAAACACACTCAAAAGTCACCCCCCCCCCCCCCCACAAACACACACAATGTTCGCGTGCTCATCCACACAGCACGTATGCACGTACGCGCTTGCACACATTTAAAGTTTTTTTAAAATCATATTATTGTATCAATATAGTGTGTGTTGTGTGTGTGTGTGTGTGTGTGTGTGTGTTGTGTGTTGTGTGTGTGTGTGTGTGTGTGTGTGTGTGTGTGTGTGTGTGTGTGTGTGTGTGTGTGTGTGTTGATTAAATCCTAATTTACAAAGCCATACGAGGAAATTGTATATTGAAAGAAGAGGGGAAAAAACGAATTGTTAAAAAAAATCAGATCATATGTATGCGTGAATGTGAATGTAACTACATGTGTGCATTTGATTTATTTGATTTATTCTTTTATATCGAGGATAATTAAATAAGCACTCTTGTGCTATTTTACATTTACTAGTTCCCGTGTGTATGCATTTTGTAAATGTCATCTGTTCCCACCGGTACACGATGGCCTACTCTTACGAAAAGCGGAACAGGATTTAACGTGTGCGCAAGATGTTCTGCGTGCTTTCACACACGGGGCCTCGGTTTAAAGTCTCATCCAAAAGACTTTTGGGGAGAGTAGAATCAGCGCTGACGTTAACTCCAGGAGAAAAACCTCCTTGACCGGATTCGAACCATGCATACGCGTGTGTGCTTGAATACGTGTGGGTGTATCTTTTGTGCATACTTGGGAGCGAATGTGTATGCATGTGTGTTGGAGTGTGTACGTTGAGTGTGAATGCTTAGCAAGTGTGTGTGTGTGTTTATCTGTTTGTGTGTGTTTTTTGTGTTTGTGTGGGTGTTATTAAGTTCAGTGTGTGTTATTCAGTTCAGTTCAGTGTGTGCGCGTGTGCGTGCGAGCGCGTGTCCGTGCATGCGTGTTACTTATTCAGCACTTCAAGCTAGTGTGTGTGTAAATGCACCGCGCGCGCATGTGCGTGCGTGTGTGCGTGCGTGTGTGTGTGTGTGTGGGGTTTGTTGTGTGTGTGTATTGTGTGTGTGTGAGTATGTGTGTGTATTTGTGAGTTATGATGTTGATAAGTATGTTCGTATGATATTTGTGTGTTGTCAAACCAAATCAAATTTTAATTTCAGATGACATTAATATACATGATTTGCTTCTTTTTCATCAAGCTATCTATCTAAAGAAAAAAAAAAAATCAATGCAACAACAACAACAACAACAACAAAAACAAAGCAGAAAAATAAACATTTCACCAACATAATCAACAACATGATTTCAACAGCCTTAAAATAAATATGCCTATAAAAATACAAGCTACAACAGAACAACTAAAACAGAAAAAACACTCAAAAGTCACACACTCTCTCTCTCTCTCACACACACACACACATACAACACACACACACACCACACACGCACGCACACACACACCACCACACACACACACCACACACACACACACACACACACACACAGAGTTCTCGCGCCCATCCACACAGCAGGCACGCACGCACGCGCATGCACGCTTTAAAATTTTTTTTAAAAATCGTACGGTGTCAAACAGCTCATATCAGTGACAATGTCACTAATACCATTATTTAAGACTTACAGAAAAAAGGGAAGGGTAAGGGAAGGAGACGAGGATGAAAAAAGAAGCGACACACGAGGAAAGTAGGGGGAATAACCGTGTCCTTCTGCATAGGTTGTTGTTTGACGTTAAATTCATTTATTTTGATAATTCCTTCATTTATATATTTATCATACATCTTATTTTTTTCTTTCTTTCTTTGTTTTTTCTATGTAAGCTGTTCTCAGTTTGGGTTCTTTGTCTGGTTCGATGGACTCACACAGATGTGCCCAGTTTCGTTAAAGTTTTGAAGAAATAAAAACTAAAGATTTTCTTTTCTGCCTTTTAAAAAAATTGTTTGCTTTTGCTGAATTTGTTATGTGTAGGTTGTTTTTTTTTGTTGGTGTTTTTTTTTCTCACATCAAGAGGCAATAATCTATCACAGGCCGTGGAGAGGGGGGAGACTGAGAGGGATGGGGGGATGGGGGAAGTGCTTAGTTATATAATGCTCCCTCTCTCTTTTGTCTTCTCTCCGAGAGAGAAACTTGAAACTTTGAAACTTTGAAACTTTTTATTAAGGGATGAGAATAAGCACACATAATGGCTTTTTTACATCCAGCCCTCAATTAAAGAAAATCATAACAATGAAAACAAATTAACAGCAAATTTATGAAAACACACACAAAAAACAAAAAAAACAAACATAAACAATCGTTGTAACATCATAGAAATGCATGTCAAAACGGAGATTAAAAAATGATTGAAGGAAATGAGTACATAGGAAAAAAATCAGAAAGAAAAATTGAAGGAGAAAAAAAAACAAACGTATATAATATATATATATATATATATGTATGTATGTATATAAATATATATATATATATATCTATCTATATATATATATACACACATATGTATACATATACACATACACATACACATACACACAAATACACATACATATACATACACATACATAACGTATACAATTTGTATTGGGTATGGAGAAAGAAAAAGAATTTTAAAAAAAGAAAAAAAGGAAAAAGAGAAAGAGAGAGAGGGAGAGAGAGAAGCAAGGGGGGGGGGGGGGGGGGGGGGGCAGACAGGTAGGCAGGCAGCCAAGATAGATTGAGGATGCAATGCCAGACAAGAGAAGATATCATGTGAATGTGCCTGTATATTCATTCATTAGAATCAAATGATACTTATGTTTAAAAGTATATAGACTAGTATTGACATTAACTGAAGATGAAACATCATTTCATAACAAACCACCAGAGTAAGCAAGGCTAGACTTGAACAGATCAATTCTGGGCAGTGGTAACATTATTTTGTGAAAATAGCGACACTCCTTTATCTTAAGCTTGTTTATCAATGAAGGTGGAGCACAGCCAGACATAATTTTGAACATAAAAACTGCCTTACTGTATCTTAACTTCCATTTCAGAGGGAGAATATCAAGCGAAATGTAATCGCTACATGACAATGATGATGATTTTAGTAGAAGTACTTTAAGAGCACGCCTGTACATACTTGCCAATGGTTTTAAAGTGTTTTCACTCGCCGAATCCCAAACTGTTGATACATAATAGTTATTTATGTGTGGCTCAATAAAAGCATGATAAAACAGTTTACGAGAGTGTGAATTTAGGAAATGTTTTATCTTCATCAGCTGATAAATCGTTTTTGATATGATTTTACACACAATTCTTACATGTTCAGACCATGACAGATTGTTATCAATTACTAATCCTAGAACTTTATGAAAATCGACTTCATGAACTGCATTACCACTGATGTCCAATGAACTACGGATTTTAGAAAGGTTATGCCGTTTTTGTCTGGTAGTTATAATCATATGTTTACTCATATGAGGGTGGATACTCATATGATTTGAATCAGACCATTTCATCAGTTGTTCTATATTAGTCTGTAAGGTAAAAATTACGTCATCTAATTTAGAGTGGCTTGTATGTAATGTTGTGTCATCTGCAAACATTTCATAGTTAGCTTTTAAACAGAGGGTTAAATTATTAATATATATTGAGAAGAGTATGGGTCCGAAGATGGAACCCTGAGGAACACAAAACAAAATGGGCAAAGTAGAAGATTTAGATTTCTCAATTAACACAAGTTGTTTACATTTGTCTAAAAATGATGACATGAGTTCTATTGTATTATCTGAAAGACCATACAGTTTCAGTTTTCTTAGGAGAAGCTTGTGATCAATCAAATCAAATGCTTTTGAAAAATCAACAAACAGGACACCAGTAATGAAATTGTTATTTATTTATTTATTTATTTATTTATTTATTTATTCTTTAATATCGAGGATAACAGAATAAGCAATCATGTGCTTTATTCATGCTGGTTAGTCATTTGTCAACTAAGTTCGTTAGTGCAGTGTGACACGAATTTGTTTTTCGAAATCCAGATTGATTGGGATGAAATAGGTCATGCTTTTTGAAGTGGTTAAGAATGTGCTGCCTAATATGATTTTGTAAAGGTTTAGATAAGTTAGATAATATAGAAATAGGTCGATAATTTGCAGGATTAGTACGATCACCAGCTTTGTAGAGAGGCAAAACTTTGGCAACTTTGAAAGCTTTTGGAAAACAATTTATTTGCTATAAATATATTGACTACATAGGTCAAGAGAGAGAGAGAGAGAGAGAGAGGAGAGAGAGAGAGAGAGAGAGAGAGAGAGAGAGAGAGAGAGAGAGAGAGAGAGAGAGAGAGAGAGAGAGAGAGAGAGGGAGGGAGGGAGAGAGAGAGGAGAGAGAGAGAGGAGAGAGAGAGAGAGAGAGAGAGAGAGAGAGAGAGAGAGAGAGAGAGAGAGAGAGAGGAGAGAGACAAGGCAAGGCAAAGGCAAGGCAAGGCAAGGCAAGGCAAGGCAAGGCAAGGCAAAATATTTTATTCGAGGATAATAGATAAGCACTTGTGTGCTTTTTTACATCCAGTCCCCGCCCTTTTCAGGGATACATCAAGTTGTAAAAATACTAAACAATAAAGCTTTATGCAAACCAGACAACATACAAGAATAAGGACACTATATATGATAAGGTAATAAAAATGCACTCGATCAGAAGACAAAAATCAGAAGTCACAATAAAAGATTTTGATAATGAAAGAATAGAAAAGTGTTAATAGGTAAAGAGCAAACAAGAGAAGAGAATAAACAACTGAAAACATCAATCCACCACCATCTGTCAAAAATTATACATGTGACATAAATCATACATTTGGATAAAAGGGGAAAAAATTTTTTTTAAACTAATATCCTTATTGGAGGGGGGGGGAGATACTGCCAATAAAAATATAAATAAAATCAACAATTATAATGATCCAAATACCAAAAATAAGGAACCATACCAAGTATCAAACAACAGGCAAGAATTAACACAGAGATACAATATTAAGGTAATGTTATAAAGTCACTGATTCAGAAACGAAAATGAGAAGTAAGAATCAATGATGATTTTGAGTTGAATAAAGAAAGCAAGAAAAACAAAGAAAAAACAAAAACAAAACAAAACAAGGAAAAGGCGCAATAATTAAGAGTAAACATGAAAATATGATGAGGTTAAATGACTGAAAGCATCAATCTACCACCATCTAACATCAAATAAGTCCCATAAAACAAGATTTTGATAAAGGGGAGAAAGAACAACAACAACAGGTAAGGAATACGACAGAGATACAATATTAAGGTAATGTTATAAAAAGGCACTCATTCAGAAGCAAAATATGGAGTAAGAATCAATGATTATTTTGATTTGGATGATAAAACAAAAACAAAACAAATATAAAAAAACAAATAAACAAACAAAAACAAAACACACACACACACACACACACACACACACACACACACACACACACACACACACAACACACACACACACACAACACACACAAAAGGCGCAATGATTAAAGAGCAAACATGAGAACATGATGAGGTTGAATGACTGAAAACATCAATCCACCACCATCTGTCATCAAAATAGTCCCATACAGCATAAGTTTGATAAAAGGGGGGAAAGAACAACAACAACAAACCCAACTCACACACACACACTCACACACACATACACACACACACACACACACACACACACACACACACACACACACACACACACACACACACACACACACACACAAAAGGGCGCAATAATTAAAGAGCAAACAGAGAATATGATGAGGCTAATGACTGAAAACATCAATCCACCACCATCTAGCATCAAAATAGTCTCATAAAACATAAGTTTTGATTAAAGGGGAGAAGACAACAACAACAAAAAACCCAACTCACACACACACACACACACACACACACACACACACACACACACACACACACACACACACACACCACACACACACCACACACACACACACACTCTCCACACACACCACTCTCTCTCTCTCTCTCTCTCTCTCTCTCTCTCTCTCTCTCACACACACACACACACACACACACACACACACACACACACACACACACACACACACACACACACACACACACACACACACGCACACAGAGGGAGGGAGGAGGAGAAGGGGGAGAAGGAGAAGGGGATATAATTGGTTTATTATTTTTGGTGCATCAAGTGGATTAGAAGGTGAATTTTGAAGGTTGTCAATGATTGATGCTCTTTAATTGAATCGGGAAGGGAGTTCCACAGCACAGGGCCTGAGTATAGTAAACTAGATTTAAACAAGTCTATTCTTGGGATTGGGACACTTGGCTTTTCAATATTTCTGAAATGATTCATTGCGAACTTATCTCTTAAGGATGTGGGGACAGCTCCTGCCATTATCTTAAACATAAAAATGTCTTTGTTATATTTTAGTCTTTGTTGTAGGGGGAGAATATTTAACTGGGTATAATCCACTTCAAGTAAAGTTGTTTTCTTCAGGAGGATAAGTTTGAGAGCACGTTTATACAGACTTAGTAACGGTTTCATAGTGTTTGCACTGGCAGAATCCCATAGGGTTGAGGCATAGTCTATTGAGGATTGTATGTAAGCTTGGAAGAATAATTTCCTTGAATTGTGGTCAAGGAAATGTTTAATTTTAGTCAACTGGTATACTCTTTGGGACAAATATTTGCATAGATGAGATATGTGGTAGAACCAGCTGAGATTTTCATCGATTGTTACTCCTAGAACTTTGTGATGAGAGGTTTGTTCAATTGCTTCCTTTCTTATATGGATTGGAAACTGTTTATGAGGTAAATTTTGTCGCTTTTGTCTGGTGGTGATAAGCATGCATTTTGTTTTTTGGGGGTGAATAGACATATGGTTCAGTTCTGTCCATTTGACAAGATCATTGCAGCTTTGTTGTAATATGGTTGCAAGAGAGTCAATGTCGTTATGGCTTGTATGTATGGTTGTATCATCAGCAAATAGTTCACATTTAGATTTGATAAGTAGAGGAAGGTCATTTATGTATAAGGAAAAGAGAATAGGTCCTAGTATAGATCCCTGTGGTACTCCATAATGAATGGGTTTTAGATTGGATGTGGATGTAGTTGTTGAGACACACTGTTGTCTGTTTTTAAGATAAGAAGCAAGTAGTTCTAGACTATCTGATGATAGATTGTACAGTTCTAGCTTTCTGATGAGGAGTGTGTGGTCAATTGTATCAAATGCTTTTTTGAAATCTACAAATAATACTCCACAAAATTTGTTTTCATTAATGTTTGATAGCCAATTGTCTATGAGACTAGTCAGTGCAGTATGACATGAGTGATTTTGTCTGAATCCTGATTGATTAGGGTGAAGAAGGTCGTTAGTGTC
>CM060328.1:63138648-63146148 GCA_030674155.1 Stramonita haemastoma
TGGTGTTAAAAACGAGATACATTCTATTTGGGGACTGGACTCAAAGCGAGCAACGTTAATGTCACACCTGGGGAGGATCATGAACAGGTATTGGAATCGCCAAACTGGAGTTTGTTCCTAAACGACAACCTTTGTTGTAGCGTTGCCATTAGGAGGTGTTCTTTCCCTGTAGAAATCCCGGCAATATCCAGAAAACTCTTTTTCGTAATTTTGTTTCCTATGATAAAAAGCGTACCAGTCAAATAACAACAACAACAACTTTATCAACAGATATAACATAACACTCGACAGAATTAAAAAAAAAACCCTCCGCCTTCCAATATATGATGATGATGATGATGATGATGATGATGATGATGATGATGATGATGGTGATGGTGGTGGTGGTGGTGATGATGATGATGATGATGATGATGATGATCCCAAACTCAGCAATAATTACAAAGTTACCATGATTGATAATAGATTTTATACCAGAAGGAAATCAGTGTTTTTAAAACAGACTCTGGATCAATGACTAAATACACAAACACGATAATAGAGGAAGTAATAAACAAGCTGCATTTCAACAGGATGGGAAATTAGTTACAAGATCTTAATGCTGATATTTCATTAATATTAAGCAGAATATTATTGTCCACATTCTACGATTACACCTCATTACTACACAACGCATCTGTTTAATGCTTTAAAAAAGTGTTCCTCTTTAACAGCTTAATTATTTCATACAGAAGCACCATTTGAAAAAGAAGCTAACAGAGTCAGTCTTCATGGTATTAGCGTGGGTATTTTTGGTTTAGCGGTTTAAAAGGCCATCAAACAAAAAACAAAAAAACATAAAAGAAGAAGAAAGAAAAAGGGAAGGGCAAGTTTATCAGAAACGCAGTAATCCTCTGCCCGCACAGCAGTTTCGGATCTTTGTCACTGAGTTCAGCTCTGTTGCCATTTTACCCCAAAAGAGGAGACGAGTTTATTACATAACCCAGGTTTTGGGTTTCGGTTAAAAACAAGTTTTATACTAAATGAATTAAAAAAACATAGCAGAGGACTTTAACAAATAAATAACAAGAGAACAACATAAAACGATACGCATTCACACCCACACCCATGCACGCTTATAGTGTGTAAGCATACATACATACATACATACATACATACATACATACATACATACATACATACATACATTACATACATACATACATACATACATACTACAACATACATACATCATACATACATACATACATACATACATACATACATACATACATACATACATACATACATACATACATACATACATACATACATACATACATACATACATACATACATACATACACACGCACAGAAGCAAGCAAGCGCGCACGCGCGAGTTTATTTAACCAAAGAAATTCTATAGGCGAATATACGTGTTGTTTAAAATGGGATCTACATTCAGACTGCTGACAAGTCATTTATCTCTTTCTTTTTCTCTCTGTGAACACCATAGAAAGACGTGGATGCAATAAACTTCCCCTCGCAACACACACTTCTTTGTCCGTCTACCTGTTTGAATTGTACACATCACAAAACACACACACACACACACACACACACACACACACACACACACACACACACACACACACACACACACACACACACACACTCACACACACACACACACACACACACACACTTCCTCTTCGAACGTTCAGACAGCAGCCATGGTTGTCTGTCATATGAGCGAAAAAGCGATGCACTGCCGTTAGGCCCCTGACAAGTCTGGACCAGCACAGCATCCCACTTCGGCGTGGGAGAAAATTGTTATCTTTTGAGTCTTTCTGGAGAGAAAAAAACCCACAAGAGAAAAGACTGAGAAAGCAGAAATTGGACAAGAAGAGATAACAGGATGAAATAGAACAAGGCAAAAACAAAGAAGAGGGCTAGAAGAGAAGGAATCTACAGCACAGATTTTCCAGAAGATGGGGATGCTGTTTCTAATGACAGGACACCAGTATCCTCAGGGGAGGGGTGTGTGCAACTCAATATGATTTTTTTTAAAAGCCACAGGGGAGATCTTACTTTCTCAATGTGAGTAAAAAAAAAAAGAAAGAAAGAAAGAAAGAAAAAGAAAAGCTAAGCATGTTAAGCATCTTCAAACTCTAGCATGTCACAATAGCAAGCAGCCACCCTCATGACCCTGTGTGTATGGTGTCCACTGTCAAGTCAACACAAGACCCAGGCAACACACAACTGGCATTGTCTTTATGTATTCATATCTATAATTATGTTCATATCTTTATGTATTCATGTCTTCATATGTTCATGTATTCATGTCTTCATATGTTCATGTCTTCATGTCTTCATGTCTTCATGTCTTTATGCTGCCCTGCTATGTTGTGCAGGGTTTCCCCCCTTTGACTAGTCTTCTCTGATATCAAAACACCTGGCTGGTTTACCTGTTAAAGGGCACACGTATGTGGGTATCTGTGGACGTATGTGTGTGTGTGTGTGGGGGGGGGGGTATCCATGTGTGTGGGGGGGGGAGGGCATCTGTGTGTATGTGTGTGTGTGCGCGTGCTTGCGCGCGCGCGCACGCGAGCGTGTGTGTGAGTGTGTGTGCATACGTGTGCGTGTGAGTGTGCGTGCGTGCGTGCGTGCGTGCATGCGTGTGTGTGTGTGTGTGTGTGTGTGTGTGTGTGTGTGTGTGTGTGTGTGTGTGTGTGTGTGTGTGTGTGTAAATGAGAGGGAAAAAACTGCCGATATTTGTGCACAGCTGGGCTATTTTCTGTCTCCATCAGGAGCACAGACCAATACAACCAGACACGGAGGTCTTCTTGCTCCTGTTGCTGTATTTCTTTGCTGTCTTCTCTTCTTTTTTCCTCTGTATTTTTGTCCTTGTGCACTTCTCAGTAACTCAAGTTTTTTTCCGTTTAACTAAAGCACTTCAAAACGTCTGTGATGCATCCATTACTAGTCAAATTACACCGAATATACACAAAAAGTGTTTGTATGTTGTGCAGAAATTAACCATTTAAAAGATCAATCCCCCCTTTCCATACTGCATCCGCGTGACAATTCAAGTTTCGAATTATTTTAAGAGCAAAATGATCACAGAAAGATGGATCCTTGTTGAAGAACACGTCAAAGAGACATCTGGCGGGAGATTCTATACACGTACTGTACAGTTTTGTTGGTGTAATATTTTTCAGAGAGAGAGAGAGAGGTGCGGAGAGAGAGAGAGAGAGAGAGAGAGAGAGAGAGAGAGAGAGAGAGAGAGAGAGAGAGAGAGAGAGAGAGAGAGAGAGAGAGAGTATGATTTATTTCAATTTTTCGTTTGCTTTTTTCTATTCCTTGGTTAGATCTGCGAGTTTCACCAATGGCGAGAGTTTTACGCGAGTTTTCACCCACGATCAAAATCTAGCCGCATTTCGACTCCGGGGATGTTTGATTGTTTAAAAGTATGCAACTAGAGAGGTAAGCGACTGGGTGGGTGAGTGGGTGAGTGGGTGGGTGAGTGAGTGAGTGAGTGAGTAGTGAGTGAGTGATGTGTGGTGTGTGTGTGTGTGTGTGTGTGTGTGTGTGTGTTGTGTGTGTGTGTGTGTGTGTGTGTGTGTGTGTGTTTTAGTTAGTTCTTCAGTTTAACGTCCTTCTACTAATTAGCGCGTGTGTGTGTGCGTGCGTACGTGCGTGCAAACTTGCGTGTGTACTTGCATGACTGTCTAAGAGGCAGAACTGAAAGGAAACTCTTCAGTTGAGCAACACGACACCACTGCTTTGTCTGCATCTGGAACACAGACCAATAAAGGATGCACCAGACTCTCAGGTCTCTTGCTCCTGTTGCCTTATTTCTTTTTTATTTCCTTTTTAAAATTTCATGTCTGTTGAGCATCATTTATTCATTAAAAAAAACTGCACATTCAAACAAAACGCTTTCAGACGCTTACAATGTATCCATTACAAATTATGGAAATCAGAAATAGCACGGTGCCAGAATGAGCAGATGGTCATCGTTTGATCAAAGAACACCAACCAAAGAGAAACCCTTTTTCAAAAGCAGTATTGGGACGAATCAGGTTTCAAATTGTTCTCTTAGCGCAAGTTGATCTGAGAAGACAAAAATTTATTAGAAAGTATATCGAAAAGATGTCTGGAGTGACACTAGATACTCAAGTTAACATGCTGGTATGGTCGTATTCAGAATCGATCAGTTTATATTCTCTGCAAACACAAAATGTAGATGATCTGATTTTCAACCTCTTGTGGGCCGTCGACAGTTTAAAGCCTGTCTACTCTTAGAGAAAGTGGAGAAAGTGTACAGCGATAGGGGGGAGGGGGTGGCGGGCTGGCGTGTAAGGACTAAGATTCACACAACCTTGATATGGACTTGTTTGCAGTACAAGCCTTACAAAAGAAACTGGTAAGCCGTATGAAGTATGACGAAGGTGAAAATTAAATAAACTTGATATGAAGCTTCTTGAAAAAGAACATCTTCCATCTGAGGTCTCTGACGCCTTGCTCCCCTACGACCAGATAGGTTATATAACACATTTACCTTTTATGAAGCTATTTTAACATAATCATAACAAGTGCTCAGACAGACTACGATATATATATATATATATATATATATATATATATATATATATATATATATATATATATATATATATATCGTGTATATATATATATCGTGTATATATATATATCGTGTATATATATATATATATATACTATATCTTTTACCGATAATGTTAGACTATCAAGTACAACTAAATTTGGGCACTCAAAATAACGTAAGTATTAAAGATAATATTCATAACATAAAACAACGTAGTAGCCTTTCTAACTCTTGCAAAACGTGATTAAAATCAGGCTAGGTTCATGTTACTCTAAATCTGGGCATTAGACTAACCAGCCCTTTTCCAAATCGATTTTTAATCGTGTAAAGCTCTGTGACTTGCTTCAAGATGCTTGGTCTAATCATGTGTAGCCTTCCTACGCTGAAAAAGATACAGACAGTTCGGTTGATACACTGTCAGGTTTTGCATCTTCTTTTCTGCAGCTCTGTCAGCCAGCTCACTCATTTGAAAAAAATCCAACGTGTGAAGGTACTACCTGACACAAAACTGATAGGAATACATTTTGAGTTAAAAAAAAATGTAGGACATATTTAGTAAAAAAAAAAAAAAAAAAAAAAAAAAAGACCTGGATGCCTGTTTTAGTCAAGATTATAAAGCATATCTATCTATCTATCTATCTATCTATCTATCTATCTATCTATCTATCTATCTATCTATCTTATCTATCTATCTATCTATCTATCATCTATCTATCTATCTATCTATCTATCTGTGTCTGTCTGTCTGTTTGTCTGTCTGTCTGTCTGTCTGTCTGTCTGTCTGTCTGTCTGTCTGTCTGTCTGTCTGTCTGTGCACGCGCATGCACATTGCATGCATGGATGTGTTCATGCCAGTGTGTCCATGTACACATGTGTGAATATGCATATCTGTGTATGCACTAACATGTACCTGGGCAAATGTTGGTTTTATGCCCTGTGTTAATCTGTACATAGCTTCACAGTTTTATTCTGAGGTTTATAGTTATCACGAGGTGACAGCCCTGATATGGCCTCTATGGTCGGCGGGGCTATGAACAACAATATTGGATTGAATTGTATTGGATTGAGGACAATATTATTTCATGTCGGCATGCGTGCGCATACCCATTAGTTTACTTTCCCGCAATATTGAATTAGGAAACAGACTGTGGGGTGCTACTTTACCCAAACCAGTCAACCCGTGCTTATTCCATGTCCTCGATATAAGCGAATAAGTAATAAAGCAATACACCAGACTCACGGTTGGGTTTGGGAGGCCGGACAGGGACTGGGGGTGTAGGGGGCGTCCCCCGCAGAGCAGGAGCGCGCGGCCAGCACGTTGGAGACGTTGCCCAGAGATTCAAAGTCGTCCACCATCATCACCACGTCATTTCCTGCCACGGCCCGTAACTCGCCCTCGTCCACGCTGTCTCCCACCCCCACGGCCAGCATCCTCACCCCCCTCTGACGTAAGGCCTTGGCCGTGGCCATGGTGCTGACGGGGTCCATGGACTGGCCGTCTGTCACCAGGATCACGATCTGCTGGGCGCCCTGGCGACCTGTGAGAGATAGTGACAGTGAGGAGGAGGAGGATTGGCGACCTGTGAGAGGTAATGACAGGGATGGGGGTCATCATCTGGTGTTCCACTGTACGTGTGGTATCACAAAACCTGTCTAAGAACAGTTCCATAAAATCTCTATGAGAATAGTGCAGTGTCACAACACCTCTTTGATAAAAGTGTCACAGCATCAATTTGAGAAGGGTGTCACAAAGTCTCTAAGGGAACAGTTCCCTCAGAATCTCTACGTGAATAGAGTAAACACACACACACACACACACACACACACACACACACACACACACACACCACACACACACACACACACACACACACACACACACACACACACCCCCAAAACCAACCAACTCTACGATAATAGAATCACAAAAACTTTACGAGAATTCTGTCACAAAATCTGTATGAAATCATAAGCTAATCATCATCTGTTGTACACCTATCTTGTACGTTGAGATTATGATCATCACCTGGTGTATACCTATACGGAGATAATGATGATCATATGCTGAAGGCAGATACAGAGATTGTGATCATCACCTATTGTATGCCTGTGAAAGCCATAGAGATCATGATCATTACCTGTTTGAAATAACCGCACTGAGCATAATTGTTACTTTTTCAAGGTCCTTCGGTGTGTGCAATATAACATACATGTTCCACGTAGTAGTCAAGAAATTCATATAGAATATACTTCATATATTACAATGTATCCCGGCGTCAACCAGGCCCGAGATATATAGACACCTGCAGTGTTAGTCATGTAATTTGAGCGCAACACTCAAAATTAAGTCACATCCATAAAATGGATGAAGCTCGACGGTGTGGTCCCAGTCTCCCCAATAAGCTCACAGCACACTCACCTAGGAGCCGGCCGGAATCCGAAAAATCCTTATGCCTCTTATTGGAATCGAACCTGCGACCTTCTAGTCTGAAAACCATGGCGCTAACCACTGCGCTATGGCGGCTGGTGCTGGTCGACACCCCATGATGGTATTTGCAGTGTCTTTGTGAATGAGGAAGTAGGGTTTGTGACCTTCAGGGGTAGAGGTTTCTCCGAAGTTTTTCCAGCAAATCTCACAAAGTCCAAATAATTATATTCCATCTGTGCTTTTTATTTAATGAGCCAGTTCTTCCACTGTTCTTGGTGCTCTCAGCGATCTCACATCCCAGGTACCAATAGTGCTACTGGTTCTGGCACGTAGTAATTGTGATCCATCAGTTTCATAATTATGATCCATCAGTCGCCTATCATACCTTTAACCTACTTCCACTCTCATAAAAAATGAATACACATCTAGGCAAAGTAAATCTGAACAGAGAAGCAGTATGGCT
>CM060328.1:63148648-63161148 GCA_030674155.1 Stramonita haemastoma
CAACCTATTTATTTATTCTTTCACTTATTTGTCTCTTTATTTTGTCTCCCCTTTCAACATCTGAACCCTCAACACAAAACTTCAAAGCGTGACTGATATTTACTCCAGGTGTTTATGTGTTATGTGTCTGTGCTGAACTGAACTGAACTTGTTTGTTGCACCTCTTGTTCCCAGGAAAAAAAGTCTCCATTTCTATCGATCTCCTTGTTCATGCAGGTGATTAAGTACACCTGTCAAAGACTGGCGGATCCCTGAGCTGTAACTGTAGCCCAGAAACCACAACAGAAAATCTTCTCCTCCCCCAAAAAGCGCCCCCCCCCCCCCCTTCCTCCTAAACCAAAATTTACATGGGTCATAAAGACTAGAAATTCGATACTTTACAAAACAATACTCTTCAATAGAGCTGTACGGTATATAACGCAGCAGTACTGTATACCATAGAGTACAATAACACTATACCATAGTCTGCACACTGTACCACATAACGGTACAATACGATACAGCACTCCTATACAATATTACTGTATACTATAAATGACTGTCTGATGAGACTAGACACCGAGCCCCCGTGTGCAAATGCACGCAAAACATCTTGCGCACGCGTTAAAAAACCGTTCCACCTTTCATAAGAGCAGGCCATTGTGTGCCAGTAGGAGCGGATGACAACAAAACAAAAACCAGCATGTGCACTGGTGTCGTATTTAGTTTAGACGCCATCCCTGAGGAAAAATCGGGGAGTCCCCAGGGTGGTACGCGGCTGTCTATGGCAACGTTCTGGCGGCTCATGCGACGGCACTGGAACCATTCGTATCAGCGATTACCTTTCAAATGGACCATTCCAGCGACGTGAAGGGGGGGGGGGGGGGGGGGTGTCTGCTGCATGGGTAACAGTTTTCCCTCCATACTTACTTACACTCTAGAGCCTGGAGCGCAACTCCATAGTCCCCTGAGACTGACAGATGCCTACCATAAAAGTTAACTACTAAACAACAGTGATGTACACTAGCCAATGCAATACTATACAACCGTAATGCATACAATACAATGGCACAACACTACACAACAGCACTGTAGACGATGCAATACAATATTACAATACAACAGTACTGTATACTATACAATACAACATTACTTTACACCAGTACAGTACACCATACACCATCACACTGTCTATGACTCACCCCGGGTGTCCACATCCTCGTCCCCAGGACGATCCCCCCACGGAATGTCCAGATCTTTGTTATAGGGGGTGGTGGTAGTGGGCAATGGAGTGGTGGTGGTGGTAGTGGTGGTGGTTTCTGTTGTCGTTGGTGGCAGGTGGTGGTGGTTGTAGTGGTAGTGGTGGTAGAGGTGGTGGTGGTTGAAACTGAAACAAAGAAATCAAGCTAGTTCAAATTTGTCTGTTCAAGGAGTCACTTCTCTCTCTCTCTCTCTCTCTCTCTCTCTCTCTCTCTCTCTCTCTCTCCTCTCTCTCTCTCTCTCTCTCTCTCTCCATAACACAAACACCTTGATAGACTGAATTTTTTTCAATAGAACGTCTGTGATAAAAACACAACATAACAAAACATAACTCTTGACACTAACCTTAACTTAAAAAAAAGTTCAACTTCTGCCTGACCTTGATCTGACCTCACCAAACTTTCTTACCATTGAACCATTGACCTACTTTTGACCTGACCTTCCCAAGTCTTACATAACTCTTGACATTAATTTTAACTACACACACAGACACACAGACACACAGACACACACACACACACACACACACACACACACACACACACACACACACAAACTCTCACCTCCCCCATCGACCTTCACCCCTTTGACCTGACTGACCTTCGCAAGTCATGCTGACCAGCTCGCTCTTAATCAGGCTGAGGCCTTCAAAGCGGGTGACCTCAAACACGTGAAGGTCAACTGGTCGGGAGGCCATGTCTTCCAGTTCCACGCGGTTGGCTCCCTTCCCTACTCCGATGGCAAAGATGGTGGCTCCGTGGCCTCGCAGAGTCTCTGCCGCCGCTCTCGTGTCCTTGACCTGACGAGACACGCCGTCCGTGATGACGATGACCACACGTGACACGTTGGCGCGTGCTCCGTTGCCAGACCGGAAGATGTTTTGGTCGACGTACTTCAGGGCTTTGTGCGTGTTGGTGTTGCCTCCCCTGACTCGGATCTGGAGAGGAGAGAAGTTGATTTGCGAGGGGGGAGGTTGTTGTTGTTTTTTTCTTACCTTTTTTTCCCTTATGTTTCAATGTTGGTAATACTTTGGAATCGTGGACACATATGCACACATATGCTCCCCAAAAGTCCTTCGAATGAGACTATAAACCGAGATCCCGTGTGTGAACACGTGCAGAACGTCTCGCACACACGTCACAACCCGTTCCTCTTTTGGGAATAGTAGGCCATTGTGTGCCGGTGGGAACGGATGACAAAATTTACAAAACTGCATACACACGGGGACTAGATGTAAAAAAGCACATGAGTGCGTATTCCATTATCCTTGAAAAAAAAGAAAAGAAAAAAGAGAACAGACACACATAGGCCTACAGACACAGACACAGACACAGAAGACAGGCAGACAGACAGACAAAGACAGACAGACAGACAGACAGACAGACACACACACACACACACACACACACAACACACACACACACACACATCACACACACACACACACATCACACATCACACACACACACTACACACACGCATACACACAAAATATCAAAACACACATTAGACCAAACACTGAGCATAATAATTATAAACTACCAAAGCGACCACTACGAGTGATGCTACATCTGTTTAGTAGTAGAAAAAGCATTAAGTTAGCATTATCTGCAGTTGGTGGACACGTGAATTAAAAATGATTTTGTGTAAAAAAAAAATGTTCCAAGTTGAGAATGTTTATTGCTAGATCACAAATTAAAAGCATAGCACTTGTGAAGCCCCGAACCCTACAATTCATGTAATTTCAGATACCGTTGTCATTAGAAACAATCAAATATGGCCACCAAAACTAAACTCTCTATGTATGAATACATGTATGCATGTATGCATGTATGATGTATATGTATGTATGTATATGTATGTATGTATGTATGTATGTATGTATGTATGTATGTATGTATGTATGTATGTATGTATGTATGTATGTATGTATGTATGTATGTATGTAGATGTATGGTGTGTTGTGTGTGTGTGTGTGTGTGTGTGTGTGTGGTTGTGTGTGTGGTGGTGCTGTGTGTGGTGCGTGGTGTGTGTGTTGTCTGTTGTACTGTTATGTATGTGATGGTGCGGGGTTGTGGGGTGTGGTGTATGTATGTATGTATGTATGTATGTATGTATGTATGTATGTATGTATGTATGTATGTATGTATGTTTATATATAGGCATAAATAATGTATATGCACGTCATCTATTTCCATTATTACAATACTGATGTGCATCAAACATGAAATAATAACTGCAAATGGTTAAAAAACAATCAAAAAAATCAAAATTCCTTTTGACTTATAAAGAGTTTGTTTTCAAAGACACTTACAAACTATATTCTTGAAATTTACACAGAGAAAGCTTCATATCCGTCTGCACATAGAAACGTTCTATGCAAAAAGAACCCGAGGTACCCCCCACCCCTCCTCTATCCTGGCCAAATCAGCAGATTCAATTCCCCAACTGTATCTCTGAAGTCGGAATTCAGCTGCCTCAATGGTGAGGAGAGAAAAAACAAAACAGTCGTGTACGCAAAATCTCTCCATCGGTGAACCTCAGCGCTAGACTGAGTGTGGGCATCCGTCAGTCTCGGAAGACGATGGAGTTATGCTCTAGGCTCTAGAGCACAAAGCCTGGGGAAGTAACTATGGAGGGCAAGCTGTTACCCATGCAGCAGACCCCTCCCCTCTCCGCGTCACTGGAATGGTCCATTGGAAAGGTAATCGTAGATACGCATGGTTCCAGTACCGTCGCAGGAGCCGCCAGAACGTTGCCATATACAGCCCCGAACCGCCCTGGGGACTCCAACTCCCCGATTTTCCTCAGGGATGGTGTACGACACCTGTGTGCATGCTGGATTTGTTTTATTTCGTTGTCATTTCTCATACTAGGAACACAAAAAACAAAAACAAACAAACAAACAATACAACAAACAAACAACAGAAACACCACCACCCTCCCCTACCTGCTTCACCCTCTCCACCATCCTGCCCGTGTCCCGGTAGCGGTGCAGGGGGAACTCCAGCTGAACCCGGGAGCTGAAGGTCACGGCGGCGATGCGCTTTGACCTCGACCCGGCCCCACGTCCAGTTCCTGGATGACGTCACTGACGAAGGCGCGCACGTGCTTGAAGTCTCGCTCCCAGATGGAGGAGGACACGTCCAGCACGAACACGATGTCTGCCGCCTCCCGGCACCCTGCAGAGGCCTGGCCCTGGCTGGAGGCCACCTGCGTGAGTCACATCAGGCCAGTGGGATGAAGAAGGATGGGTTTTGGTTTGGGGGTGTTTTTTTTAGTGGTTGGTAACAATGCTAACGTCAACAGCAAGGAGAAGAGGAACTGGTTGCAAAATCTTCAGTGGAGCCCCTAAACGTTCTAGCAAAATCTACGAGACAGGTGAAGGTGAGCAATTTGAAAATAGAGAAAACGATGGAAAGACATCTGAAAAGGATGGACTGGCCTGGAGACAAAGGACAACTACAGACAGGTGAAGGTGAGCAATTTGAAAATAGAGAAAACGATGGAAAGACATCCTGAAAAGGATGGACTGGCCTGGAGACAAAGGACAGACTAAACAGGACAATGGTAGAGAAACGGAGGAGACCGAATCTTGGCAAGGAATACTAGAATGTAAAACAATGAAACAAGACATAAATCTGAAAAGGATGGACTGGCTCAGAGTGAAGGAGCAAAGGAAAATAGACATCTGGTGATCTAGACAAAGGAATAACAGAATAATGCGAGAGTTGGGAGGAAGCTGGGTTGTCAAAAAATGCTAATTCTGGGCCTAACTTCATTTGATGCAAGACAAGAACATCTGAATTTAAAATAAATTCTTGCAAATGATATTAACAGATAAATATTTCTTCAATACATCCAGTAACCAAGAAAAACTGCACTGATTAATGACATCAAACATCAGAACGGCAATGCATACAACAAAAAATAAATACTAAATTACAAACAGATAAATACAAGAACTGACACAAGAACACATGCCATAACTGTGTCAAATACCATGGTCAGAGGAGGAGGAGACTCAGTGCCGCTTTTCTGACAGCCATGACCTTCAATGTCCTGCTGACTTCTCTCCAGGTACAAACAGCAAACCCAGTCTTCCGAAGCCTTGTTCTTGCAACCAAACCAACCTGACAAAACCCTGAGGGAAGTAGCGAGGAGACTCACACCACACCACAACTTATATCCCCCCGCACCGCCTCCTCCACTTTCCATCAAACCCCAGTTCGCTGACGTCGGCTCTGGGGTATGACGTCACATCCTGGCTGAGTTTAACTCACAGGAAGCCAGCTAACGTCAGACAAGAGAGTGACTGTGGGGACGGCTCCCCAAATAACGGCGCTTCCCTCAGCTCGGAAGTCCTCTGCTATCTGGAGGTCTGGGGCCTTCCGTGCCGGTGTCAGAGGCGGGACCTCGCTGTATCTGTCACCCAGGCTGGCCCTGGAACCGGTAATGTTCCGGAACTGTGCACGATCTGACGGCCACCTCAAGATGACTGTTGTGAAGTACCACAAAGATATGATGATTTATAATAAGCATGATTCATTATTGCTGGCTTTACTACGTGTTGGGTCTGAGAATGTTAATAATTTTTTTGTTTTGCGTGGGAACAGTGGTTTGATGTAGGAGTTTTCGGGTCATGGTAACAATGAGGGATTGTTTTCCTTCTTTCTTCTTCTTTTTCATATCGAGGATAATGGAGTAGGCACTCATCTCCTTTTTGACATCCAGTCCCCGTGTGAATGCAGTTTTGCAAATTTTGTCATCTGTTGCCACCGGCACACAATGACCTACTCTTACTCTTCTTCTAGACTTGGATAGTTTCTTTACAAGAAAACAGTATGGATGGGTTGTTGAATATATGAATGTGGAACAAAGCTATGGTCATTGATCACTGATCGCTATAACATCAGAACATACACACATACACACACGTGTGCGCGCACACACACACACACATACACACACACACACACACGCACACACACACTGTATGATATTATTATTTGATGTGTGTTGTAGGGGTCATTATTGTCTACAGTGTACCATGTTTCTTTCCGACAAACTTGGCTCTTTGCAAGCAGGATTGCCATCTTCGGGTTGTGGTATCGCCACAAATCCAGCGCCACACACATCAGATATGGTTGTAAGGATTGTATGCATAGAGTAGAGCACGGTCATGGTGCCGTGGGCTCTGTAGGTGTGCAAAAGTGCGGGTGGCAGGTGCCCGAATCCTGCTTTTTCCTGACAACTTCTGGAAATGGGCCTTTAGCTTATGCATGGGGGTGTGTACGTGTGCGCGCTTGCGTGCGTTCGCTGGTGGTTATGGTTGCGTTTTTTTTTGTTTTTGTACGTGTGGCGGAGACCCTGCACTTTGCTGTGGTGCATCATATTGTATGATAATATTATTTGATGTGTGTTGTAGGGGTCATTATTGCCTACACTGACACACGTTTCTTTCCGACAAACTTGGCTCTGGGCAAACGGGGTTGCCATCTTCGGGGCTGTTGTATCGACACAAGTGCAGCGCCACACGCATCAAGAAATGGTTTTAAAGTTTGTATGCGTAGCGTAGAGCACGGTCTTGGTGCCGTGGGCTCTGTAACTGTGCAAAACTATGGGTGGCAGGGGCCCAACAAAACGCGTTGCGACATATGTTTTCGAAATACACCTTGAGCTTTTTCATTGTTTGGTTGTAGGGGGGGGGAGGGCTATGCACCAGCGCTGGTGTTAGTGTGTACGTTTGTTTGTGCGTGTGAATATGGCATAACTGTCGTGAGTCATATTGAATGATATTATTATTATTTGATGTGTGTTCTGGGGGTGATTTATGTCTACACTGTACCATGTTTCTTTAACTTATTTGTGGGAGGTGCGTATGTATGCACGCGTGCGTGCGTTCGCTGGTGTTTATGCATGCGTTTTTATGTGTTTGTGCGTGTGGCAGATACCTTACACTTTGCTGTGGTGCATTATATTGTATGATATTATTTGATGTGTGTTCTGGGGGTGATTTATGTTTATACTGTACCATGTTTCTTTAACTTACGCATGTGGGGTGTGTATGTATGCGCGCGGGCGTGAGTTTGCTGGTATTTATGCATGCGTTGTTTTATGTTTGTGCGTGTGGCAGATACCTTACACTTTGCTGTGGTGCATCATATTGTATGATATTATTATTTGATGTGTGTTGTAGGGGTCATTATTGTCTACAGTGTACCATGTTTCTTTCTAACAAACTTGGCTCTGTACAAGCAGGGGTTGCCATCTTCGGGGCTATGGTATCGCCACAAGTCCAGCGCCACACACATCAGAAATGGTTGTAAGGATTGTAGGCATAGCGTAGAGTACGGTCTTGGTACCGTGGGCTCTGTAGGTGTGCAAAAGTGCGGGTGGCAGGTGCCCGAATCCTGCGTTTTCTTCACATCTTTTGGAAATAGGACTTCAGCTAATGCATGTGGGGTGTGTACGTGTGCGCGCATACATGCGTTCGCTGGTGTTTAAGCATGCGTGTTTTTGTGCTTGAACGTGTGGCGGAGACCCTGCACTTTGCTGTGGTGCATCATGTTATATGATATTATCAATTGATATGTGTTGTAGGGGTCATTATTGTCTACACTGTACCATGTTTCTTTTCGACAACCTTGGCTCTGTGCAAGCAGGGCTGCCATTTTTGGGGCAGTTGTATCGCCACAAGTCCAGCGCCAGACTCATCAGAAACTGTTGGAAGGATTGTATGCATAGAGTAGAGCACGGTCTTGGTGCCGTGGGCTCTGTAAATGTGCAAAATTACGGAGGGCAGGGTTCCGAATCCTGCGTTTTCGTGACATCTTCTGGAAATGGGCCTTTAGCTTATGGATTGGGGGTGTGTGTACGTGTGCATGCGTGCGTGCGTTCGCTGGTGTTTACGCATTCGGTTTTTTGTGTTTATGCATGTGGCGGAGACCCTGCACTTTGCTGTGGTGCATCATATTGTATGATAATATTATTTGATGTGTGTTGTAGGGGTCATTATTGCCTACCCTGTACCATGTTTCTTTCCGACAAACTTGGCTTTGTGCAAACCGGGTTGTCATCTTAGGGGCTGTGGTATCGGCAGAATTCCAGCGCTATACCCATCAGAAATGGTTGTAATGTTTGTATGCAGGGGGAGGGGGCTATGCACCAGCGTTTGTGTGTTACGTTTGTAAGTGTGAATATGCAATGCTGTAGTGCATCATATTGTATGATATTATTATTATTTGATGTGTGTTCTGGGAGTGATCTATGTCTATACTGCACTATGTTTCTTTATTATGCATGTGGGGTGTGTATGTATGCGCGTGTGCGTGCGTTTGCTGGTGTATATGCATGCGTTGTTTTATGTTTGTGCGTGTGGCAGATACCTTACACTTTGCTGTGGTGCATCATATTGTATGATATTATTTGATGTGTGTTGTAGGGGTCATTATTGCCTACACTGTACCATGTTTCTTTCTAACAAACTTGGCTCTGTGCATGTGTGAGTTGCCATCTTCGGGGCTGTGGTATCGCCACAAGTCCAGCGCCACACACATCAGAAATGATTGTAAGGATTGTAGGCATAGAGTAGAGCACAGTCTTGGTGCCGTGGGCTCTGTAGGTGTGCAAAAGTGCGGGTGGCAGGTGCCCGAATCCTGCGTTTTCGTCACATCGTTTGGAAATTTGACTTTACCTTATGCATGTGGGGTGTGTACGTGTGCGTGCGTGCGTGCGTTCACTGGTGTTTATGGTTGCGTCTTTTTGTTTTTGTACGTGTGGCGGAGACCCTGCACTTTGCTGTGGTGCATCGTAATGTATGATATTATTATTTGATGTGTGTTGTAGGGGTCATTATTGCCTACACTGCACCATGTTTCTTTTCGACAAACTTGGCTCTGGGCAAACGGGATTGCTATTTTCGGGGCTGTGGTATCGGCAGAATTCCAGCGCTATACCCATCACAAATGGTTGCAAGGTTTAGTAGCACTAGCGTAGAGCACGGTCTTGGTGCCGTGGGCTCTGTAAATGTGCAAAAGTGCGGGATGGCAGTGGCCCGAAACGGGCGTTGTGTCATAAATTTTCGAAATGCGCTTCTAGCTTATTCATGGTTTGGTTGCATGGGGAGCAGGGGGGGGGGGGGGGGGGGGGCTGCTATGCACCAGCGTTGGTGTTAGTGTACGTTTGTTTGTAAATGTAAATATGGCAATGCTGTAGTGCATCATATTGTATGATATTATTATTTGATGTGTGTTCTGGGAGTGACCTGTGTCTATACTGTGCCATTCTTCTTTAACTTATGCATGTGGGGTGTGTATGTATACGCACGGGCGTGCGTTTGCTGGTGTTTATGCATTCGTTGTTTTATGTTTGTGCGTTTGGCAGATACCTTACACTTTGCTGTGGTGCATCATATTGTATGATATTATTATTTGATGTGTGTTGTAGGGGTCCTTATTGCCTGCACTTTACCATGTTTCATTCCGACAAACTTGGCTCTCTGCAAGCGGGGGTTGCCATCTTCGGGGCTGTTGTATCGCCACAAGTCCAGCGCCAGACTCATCAGAAACTGTTGGAAGGATTGTATGCATAGAGTAGAGCACGGTCTTGGTGCCGTGGGCTCTGTAAATGTGCAAAATTACGAATGGCAGGGCCCTGAATCTTGCGTTCTCGTGACATCTTCTGGAAATGGGCCTTTAGCTTATGGATTGGGGGTGTGTACGTGTGCGTGGTGCGTGCGTTTCGCTGGTGTTTATGCATTCTTTTTTTTGTGTTTATGCATGTGGCGGAGACCCTGCACTTTGCTGTGGTGCATCATATTGTATGATAATATTATTTGATGTGTGTTGTAGGGGTCATTATTGCCTACACTGCACCATGTTTCTTTCCGACAAACTTGGCTTTTTGTAAACAGGGTTGCGATTTTCGGGGCTGTGGTATCGGCAGAATTCCAGCGCTATACCCATCACAAATGGTTGCAAGGATAGTAGGCATAGCGTAGAGCACGGTCTTGGTGCCGTGGGCTCTGTAAGTGTGCAAAAGTGCGGGTGGCAGGGGCCCGAAACGGGCGTTGTGTCATATATTTTCGAAATGCGTGTTTAGCTTATTCATTGTTTGGTTGTGGAGGGGGGGGGGGCTATGTACCAGTGTAGGTGTTAGTGTGTACGTTTGTTTGTAAGTGTGAATATGGCAATGCTGTAGTGCATCATATTGTATGATATTATTATTTGATGTGTGTTCTGGGAGTGACCTGTGTCTATACTGTACCATTCTTCTTTAACTTATGCATGTGGGGTGTGTATGTATGCGCACGGGCGTTCGTTTGCTGGTGTTTATGCATGCGTTGTTTTATGCTTGTGCGTGTGACAGATACCTTACACTTTGCTGTGGTGCATCATATTGTATGATATTATTATTTGATGTGTGTTGTAGGGGTCATTATTGTCTACAGTGTACCATGATTCTTTCTAACAAACATGGCTCTGTACAAGCGGGGGTTGCCATCTTTGGGGCTGTGGTATCGCCACAAGTCCAGCGCCACACACATCAGAAATGGTTGTAAGGATTGTAGGCATAGCGTAGAGCCCGGTCTTGGTGCCGTGGGCTCTATAACTGTGCAAAAGTGCGGGTGGCAGGTGCCCGAATCTTGCGTTTTCTTCACATCTTTTGGAAATGGGCCTTTAACTTATGCATTGGGGGTGTGCACGTGTGCGCGCGAGCGTGCGTTCGCTGGTGTTTATGCATTCGTTTTTTTCTGTTTGCTCGTGTGGCGGAGACCCTGCACTTTGCTGTGGTGCATCATATTGTATGATAGTATTATTTGATGTGTGTTGTAGGGGTCATTATTGTCTACACTGTACCATGATTCTTTCCGACAACCTTGTCTCTGTGCAAGCGGGGTTGCCATCTTCGGAGCTGTGGTATTGCCAAATGTTCAGCGCCACACACATCAGAAATGGTTGTAAAGTTTGTATGCATAGCGTAGAGCACGGTCTTGGTGCCGTGGGCTCTGTAAGTGTGCAAAAGTGCGGGTGGCAGGGGCCCGAAACGGGCGCTGCATCATATGTCTTCGAAATGTGCCTTCAGCTTTTTCATGGTTTGGTTGTAGGGGGGGGGGGGGGGGGGGAGTCTATGCACCAGCGTTGGTGTTAGTGTGTACGTTTGTTTGTAAGTGTGAATATGGCACGTAGTGCATCATATTGTATGATATTATTATTTGATGTGTGTTTTGGGAGTGATTTTATGTCTATACTGTACCATGTTTCTTTAACTTATGCATGTGGGGTGTGTATTGTATACGTGCGTGCGTGCGTTTGCTGGTGTTTGTGCATGCGTTGTTTTATGTTTGTGCGTGTTGCAGATACCTTACACTTTGCTGTAGTGCATCATATTGTATGATATTATCATTTGATGTGTGTTGTAGGGGTCATTATTGCCTACACTGTGCCATGTTTCTTTCTAACAAACTTAGCTCTGTGCAAACGGGTGTTGCCATCTTCGGGGCTGTGGTATCGCCACAAGTCCTGCGCTACACTCATCAGAAATGGTTGTAAGGATTGTAGGCATAGCGTAGAGCACGGTCTTGGTACCGTGGGCTCTGCAGCTGTGCAAAAGTGCGGGTGGCAGGTGCCCGAATCCTGCGTTTTCTTCACATCTTTTGGAAATAGGACTTTAGCTTATGCATGTGGGGTGTGTACGTGTGCGTGCGTGCGTGCGTTCACTGGTGTTTATGGTTGCGTCTTTTTGTTTTTGTGCGTTTGGCGGAGACCCTGCACTTTGCTGTGGTGCATCATATTGTATGATATTATTATTTGATGTGTGTTGTAGGGGTCATTATTGTCTACACTGTACCATGTTTCTTTCCGAAAAACTTGTCTCTGTGCAAGAGGGGTTGCCATCTTCGGGGCTGTGGTATCGCCATACGTCCAGCGTCACATACATCAGAAATGGTTGGAAAGATTGTATGCATAGAGTAGAGCCCGGTCTTGGTGCTGTGGGCTCTGTAAGTGTGCAAAAGTGCGGGTGGCAGGGGCCCGAATCCTGCGTTTTCGTCAGATCTTTTGGAAATGGGCCTTTAGCTTATGCATGGGTTTTTTTTTCGTGTGCGTGCGTGCTTTCGCTAGTGTTTATGGATGCGTTTTTTGTGTTTGAGCGTGTGGCGGAGACCCTGCACTTTGCTGTGGTGCATCATATTGTATTATATTATAATGAAGCCTTGACAGAAAAGCAAATCATAAACTTTCATTTTATGCTCATAGAAA
>CM060328.1:63166148-63198648 GCA_030674155.1 Stramonita haemastoma
TTCGTTTCCCGAGGAGAGTGTCTCTTTCCGGCAGAAGAATAAATATAGAGTCATTCTGATCCGGATCAGCTGATGATGGGTCATAGTCTGCCTGATAAAGAATGACAGGAGTGTTGCTGGTGTATCGTCAGCCACGCGTGACTCACGGTCCACTGACGTTTTATGACGTCTGAAGGCAGCAGCGTTTTTGACCTGTCCTTCTGCACCCCTCTCTCTTGACCGTGTCCCCTCCCCCTTCCCTACCCCTCCCCTCCCCCATACACACACGCATGCAAACACATGCACACGCACGCACGCACGCACACGCACACACATACACACACACCCTCCCACCTCTTCTGCCTTTCTCTGTTTCATTGTCGTCTCACATTAAATCATTTATCGCGTGCTCTTTTGCCACAGTTTACACACAAACACGCGCGCGCGCGCGCACACACACACACACACACACACACACACATACATACATACATACATACATACTAACATACATACATACATACATACATACATACATACATACATACATACATACATACATACATACATACATACATACATGCGCACGTACACGCACACAATTCACACAATTCACAATTCAAAGATTTATCATCACACAAATAGAGAAATTCGCATACGCATACATATCTACACACATATAGGGCCTATACAACTGCATGTGTGGGCGCAAACACACACACACACACACACACACACACACACACACACACACACACACACACACACACACACACGCACAGCACGCACGCACGCACGCACGCACGCACGCACGGACATACGCACACACATGCACGCACACACACACGCACACGCACACACACACACGCACGCACGCACGCACGCACACACGCGCAAGCACACACATTTGTTGGGGGGGGGGGGGGAGGGGGCAAAAATCCAGATATCAAGATCCAAAATTGTTCTCTCTCTCTTCTCTCTCTCTCTCTCTCTCTCTCTCTCTCTCTCTCTCTCTCTCTCTCTCTCTCTCTCTCTCTCTCTCTCTCTCTCTCTCTCTCTCTCTCTCTCTCTCTCTCTCTCTCTCTCTCTCATTTTCTTAGATGGATGGCTTGATGAAAAAAAGCAACTGCACTGCTTACTCAATGTACCATCTGGAAATAACAGTTTGACTTGACTTGACTTGCGAACTCGTTAAAACCCGTTCCACTTTTTGGAAGAGTAGATTATTGTGTGCCGGTGAGAACGGATGACGGGGTTTGCAAAACTGCATACAAACAGGGACTTGAAGTGAAAAGGCACATGGGTGCTTACTCCATTGTCCTCGAAATAAAAGAATATACCCTACATGTATATTTTTTTTAAAGGGTGCCCTGGCATTCAAGGGGCACAACCACAACTATCTTACTAACTCCATGTGTAATTTTGAGTTGCATACCCTAGACCAAGCACAGGCTGATGTTTTGCACTTGTTCATGGGGTTTGTCCTTCTGGCTGTGAAGAAATCGTCGCAGGAATTGAGCTTTTCTGTCACTTGTGTTTTCAAAGCATATTGGAATGAGCTCATGATTGTCCGAAATTTCAAATGATGGTGTGAGAACTGATAAGCAAACAAAAGTCAGTGGCTTAGTCATAGTCACTGCTGGTCAGAACATGGGAAAAGGCCTGCCTCCCCCTTCAGCTAGATAAAAAGGTTGAAGCCATTTATTTTTATTTATTTATTTACAACGAGGATGATGGAGTGGGCACTCGTGTGCTTTTTTTTTTCTTTTTTACATCCAGTCGCCATGTGTATGCAGTTTTGTAAATCTTGTCATCTAGCCAGCTCGCAGCTGAAATACATAAAATGAACAGGAAACTTGAGAAGTAGTGCCTACCTGCTTGCTTGCTTGCTGCTTCCTTCCTTGCTTGCTTGCTTGCTTGCTTCCTTACTTGACATTGTCAAAACTCAAGGAAAAGAAATGCAAATACGTGAAAAAAATCAGATGGTGAATAAAACAAAAACTTGGGAAAAAAAACCCAAACAAACAAACAAACAAAACATCAGTTCTGACTCCACTCTCCCCAAAAGTCTTTCGGATGAGTCTATAAACTGAGGCCCCATGAGCGAACGCACGCAGAACATCTTGCGCACACGCTAAATCCTGTTCCGCTTTCGTAAGAGTAGGCCATTGTTTGCCGATGGGAATAGTAGTAGTAGTAGTAGTAGTGTAGTAGTAGTAGTAGTAGTAGTAGTAGTAGTAGTAGTAGTAGTAGTATAATAATATAATAATAATAATAATAATATAATAATAATAATAATATATGGGACTTACATAGCGCTGAATCTTGTAGAGTACACAAATCAAAGTGCTTTCATTCAAATTAGTCACGCGTATGCAATCGTTTACTTATAAAATTAACAAATTACATGTCTACACACACACACACACACACACACACACACACACACACACACACACACACACACACACACACACACACACACACACACACACACCCCACACACACACACACACCAGTAAAGGTGACGGGGGTGGAGGAAACTGATAGAGTAGGAACAGATGTGAGGTACTGTGCTATGATTTAAGAAGAACCTAGGTAGGAAATAAACGTGTCTTTAGGTTGGCTTTGAACGTGTCAAATGAGGGATTTTGACCAAGGGAAAGAGGGAGGTCATTCCAGATAGATGGACCAGAAATACTGAAAGAACACGGCCGACACTGGATTGTTTGAACCTTGATATTAATTGTAAGTACATAGTATCATGGAACAGATGACAAGATTTACAAAACTGCATACACACGGGGACTGGATGTGAAAAAGCACCCGATTGTTCTGTTGTCCTTGATATAAAGAATAAATTAAAAAATAATAAATGATAATAATAAACCCACACATTATACTCTCTCTCTCTCTCTCTCTCTCTCTCTCTCTCTCTCTCTCTCTCTCTCTCTCTCTCTCTCTCTCTCTCTCTCTCTCTCTTCTCTCTCTTCTCTCTCTCTCTCTCTCTCTCTCTCTCTCTCTCTCTCTGCTTTAGGGGCAAAATGCGCTAAAAAAAAAAAAAAAAAAAAAAAAAGAGAAGAAGAAGAAGAAGAAAGAACAAGAACAAGAACAAGAAGAACAAGAACAAGAACAAGAACAGAGAACAAGAACAAGAACAAGAAGAAGATCAAGAAGAACAAGAAGAGGAGCAAGAAGAACAAGAAGTATAAGAACATGTCTGTCATGTCACCTCATTTTCACAACTATACGAAATTACTTATTAGAAAAAGATAACAGGTGATCAAGTTGAATCGTTTTGATGACACCTGTACGAAAATTCTTAGACGATGGAGATGAGATTTCTCACCTTTTATTCATTTTGTGTGTGTGTGAAACCTTATCTCCTATGGTGTAGTAGGCTATTAATATATACACTCATGTACTTTACACACACACACACACATACAGATATATATAGATATATATAGATATATATAGATATGATATAGATATATATATATATTATATATATATATATATATATATATATATATATATATATATATATATATATATATATATATATATATATATATATATATATATGATTATATGCATGCACAGGAACGTGTGCCTAGGTGTGAGAAGAAATATGATTCCAGTCTACTCTTACCGTGTTTCTTATTGTGAGGCTGCTAATTTTATTTTCTTTTGAATTGATTTTTTCTGTTTCTCATCCAAAGCTTCAAGGTTGGTGAGATATTGTTACGTATGTGACCGTCTTTGCCGGCCCGCCATATAGGTAGCCGCAGTTTGACTTGGGGGATGGTGTCTGAACACGACGCCAGAGTTAAGTATAGAGCTGAGTGTCCTGGGATAAGAGGAGGCGCTATGAAGAGCACAGAATAACTACAGCAGGTAGATCTCCTGGTCGTCAGGCAGCTTGTTCAGAGAAACAGGGGACCAGGCATATTTGTTCATTTATTTATTTATTATTTACTTATCTATTTATCTATTTATTTATTTATCTATTCATTTTTTATTCTTTTATTTCGAGGATTATGGAATAAGCACTCATGTGCTTTTTTTTTTACATCCAGTCCCCATATTTATGTACTTTTGTTAATTTTGTCATTCGTTCCCACCGGCACACCATGGCCTACTCTTCCGAAAAGTGGAACAGGTTTTAACGTGTGTGCAAGATGTTCTACGTGCGTTTGCTTACGGGACCCAAGTTTATAGTCTCATCCGAATGACATTGGGGGGAGTGGGGATATTGTAATTATAGAGTAGTCGGGCTCTATTATTCCATGTCCATATCCCCGCATTAAACTGGGTATGAGTTTCCCCCGTGGAGCTCACCGGAGGGCCTGTCAAGTATAAACAACATCACCACTTTCTGGAAATTCTGTGCTAGGAATTCCCTCTTTTCTGTCCCTCTCTTTGTTTCACCACTGTTTTTTTTCTTCCTGTCACGTCCCTCTTGTCTATTTTCTGACATCTTGGTCCAATCTCCTGCCTTTTTCAAGAAAGACGAGATAGAAATTCTCTCCTATGCCGAAATCAGACGCACTGGATCTGACTTGTCAGGCGTTTAATCAACAGCAGCGCAACGCACTTTTGCTCTTATGACGGACAGCAATACTTGCTGTCTGAACGTTCGATGACGACGAAGAAGTATATGGGTTTAGAATCTTTCTCATGTATGAATGGACCTGAACTATATCTTATATTTTGTGTTGTATCTTGCTTATGCTCATCGCAGTTTGGCAAGTGCGCTATCAAGTTCAGCTTGGTACCATGGTATCTGGTCACAGACTTTGACTCCATGTCATGCACTTCAGCACCATCAGGCAGGGACAACAACAACAACAACAACAACAACAACAACAACAACAAAAACAACATATGCTGACCAAAGCAAAAGAGAACAAATAGGAAAAAGATCCTGGGCCATTTTCTTCTTCTTCTTCTTCTTCTTCTTCTTCTTCTTCTTCTTTCTTCTTCTTCTTCTTTGCATTCTTCTTTTTCTTTGCATTTTTCTTCTTCTTTTCTTTCTTCTTCTTCTTCGCTAAAAAAACGTCGCGCTGCCGATAACAAGTGAGGCCCAGCGCAACCGATTTCTTTGTGGGAGAGAATAATCTTTTGAGTTTTCTGAGCAGAACAAGCAGGAGAGTGGACCAAGAAGGCAGAACATTATCAAGAAAAAGAACATGTCAGAGACAACGAGAGGCATAGAAAGATGCTTTTATTTAAAAGATGCTTTTCTTTGATCTTCCTTCTTTTCTTCAGAGAGAGAGAGAGAGAGAGAGAGAGTGTGTGTGTGTATCAGCAAGTGTTCACTATCATCGCTTCTGTTTCGTGATGCACGTGCAACGTAACACTGTTCACCCAGTGCAGGCTGAGAACTGTGTGGCCAGGTCAGAACTCCACACTTCATTTGGCAACGAGGACTCCAGAGTTAGAGTGTATGTATACCTCTGCATGCAGATGACCGAGGCTGTTCGTAGTCGCCACATCGGGCAGTTTTGATCCTAGGCTGCAGGTAACTGTTCAGATATTTTTTACCTATTATGACAAAAATTGTTTGTTTTTCTTGATTGTGTTACAATCAGGAAAATATACTGAAAAAAGAAGAAAATTACAGGGTTTTTTTGTAGTCGGGGGTGTCAAGTCGAAACTGCATGAAGTCTTTATTACCATGGCAGGTAAAAGATACTCGTGTGCACCCCTTGGTTCTTCCCGTGACTTGACTTCTGTTAGTCTCCTGTCAGTGTGGTGATTGCCTCCTCAAGAAGTTAAAGGAATCAGTATTTCAGATATTGCATCGAAGGTAAAAAAAATATGAATATAGGGGGAAAAGCATTTTATGTGTCTAGAATAAAACGTCAAATTCAGTCCATCCTCGAAGTTGGAATGCGGCTACCTTCATAGCGGGTTCTAGCCAAGGAGGGAAACATTTTTCCTGCAACAAGCACAGAAAGAGAGAGAAAAAAAAGTAAAAACGTATAAAAAAAAAAGAAAGAACACATCCCTTCAAACTGTGACCAAATCGAAACTTCTGCTTGTATATTTTTGTACTGGTATTTTTGCAAATATCCTGTGGAGAAATTGCAATTTATCAACGCTCATTACTGATTGACAAAATATAGAGCCAGGCCCCTTAGCGCATATTTAGCGGACACAGAGTTACCTCGCTTTTCGCACGTGACTTGTGCGCAGACAAGGTAAGGTGAGCGCCACTGTAGGTTAGAGTTCGGGTTACAGACATGTTAAGGAGAGTGTTCTTTGATAAGCTTGTGACGCTGGTTGGTTTTCTCTGCTGATTTACAAGTTCAGAATGTAAGGAGAGAGAAGTCTGCACGCAAAATGTTTTCTTCGTTGCAAGGGTTGGTAGTATTTTGGTTTTACATTCTTTTTTTTTCCAAGTCATTTGCCAGTAGACCAGTTTCGAGTTCAATACAAGTCCGCCATTTTGACTGAGTCTTAACTTTGGGCCAGATAAATATCCCTTTTAAAGTAACTTTTGTTGTTTAAAAAAGTCACTACCATTCATACTAAACACACTAGCATCAGATAGGACTAGCATTGGGAATAAACTGGTGACCTTTTTTCGGTACCAAATGATGAGCATATTTCTAATTTTTCAACTTCCTACTGTCAAACTGTCAGAACCACATGGTAATTTAAATGGCAGCAGCCTGTAAAAAAAAAGCCGAAGTATTTTTTTTAGTTTTGTTTCAATAAAAGGGGAGGATTTTAGTGTCCAATATTACTCTCCTGATATCGGCACAATAAAAAGAACTTGGGTTCTAGATTTCGTGATGTAAGGGAAATCTTGAGGGTTTGTCTTTCCTCAGCAGGAGCCGTGCATTAAAAGGCCACTACAGTTAAAACTGAGCGTATACATACACACTTTGCACACACTTAACACGCCAAATCATCTGACATTCTCACGCCCTACGCAGACATGACACATACACATACATAATGCACGAACAGGCATACGTGTGAACACACGCACACACACGCGCGTGCGCGCGCGCACACAGACACACACTGAATGGAAGCAAAAATGAGATGCAATGAAAACAACGAAAGAGTATGCAGTGCTAATCACTAAGTATTTAATCAAAACTAACGGAAAACCTTATGCTTACAGGAACGCTGCTCTTAGACGACCATACACTATCTTCAGCTCAAGAACAGAAGCCAGAAGCTGACAGGAATGACCAAAGCAGCAGACGCAGAGACTCTCTGGGGCCTGTACAGACATCGTTGTTGCAGCATTTCTGGTGTGGGACCAAAGACTGTCAGAGCCATCTGGAGACTTGAACCCTTGAACACTTTCACACCCACCACCCAAATGATTCCTGGAACCAAGAGTCCTGCATAAGTCTTGTATTAGATCTCCCATTACAACATACATGAAAATAAGAATGTAACTCCCTAGCAAACGCACATGGCCAGAAAGGGGGGGGGGGGGAGAATACTACTAGCTATTTTAAAGCTAAGAAAATCACACAGACCAGCAGTGAAGCAAACACACAGTAGCATGCACACTACACCAGATCAGACCTCAATTAGCTGCCCACGTGACAGGAGTAGATGGTATAATATATTCGGGCTCCCGACCAGTCACAGCGGCCTGAACTACCACCACACGGAATTCTGCACGGACGACACACGGGAGCGACCTGACACCTGGACAGAACATGCATCACAGTCCTCACTACACCCACAACACGCTTTGAAGGACTCTGGCCTGACCCCACCCACCCCAGTGACCAAGCTCTTCAGCAACTTGACCCCCCCCCCCAGCACATAGCTGCCTGCTTTGTAGAGACTGAGGTGCTTTACTCAGGAACGCAGGAGAAAAACGGGAGCACGGCACCAGCAAAACTTCAGGCAATCTTCTTGCAGCTGTGGATGTCATCGCTACTGCGGTGGTGGACGCGACTTTCAACTGTAAGTATTTAATCGTGAGTACCTACAATGTGTTTGTTTTGTAAATACCAAAATACTGAATGTCTTGTGCAAGTATGTTTTGCTGTGGAAGGCAAGAGCGCGCCCACACACACACACACACACACACACACACACACACACACACACACACACACACACAACACACACACACACACACACACACACATTTTCTCTCTCTCACTCATTCTTCTGTCTCCCTCTCTATCTGTCTCTGTGCTGTCTGTCTGTCTGTCTGTCTGTCTGTCTGTCTGTCTCTCTCTCTCTGTCTCTGTCTCTCTCTCTGTCTCTCTCTCTGTCTCTCCCTCCCCCTCCCTCTCTCTCTCCCTCCCTCTCCCTCTCTCTCTCCCTCCCTCTCCTCCCCTCTCTCTCTCCCTCTCCCTCCCTCTCCCTCCCTTTCTCTTTCCCTCTCCCTCCCTCTCTCTTCCTCTCCCTCCCTCCCTCCCTCCCTATCTCTCTCTGTCTCTGTCTCTCTCCCTCGGATTTTGACTGTCTCGCCGCGTGCGCGCCTCTGTCTGTCTCTCTTTCTGTCTCTTGTCTCTGTCTCGCTCCGTCTCTGTTGTCTGTCTGTCTGTCTGTCTGTCTGTCTGTCTGTCTGTCTGTCTGTCTGTCTCTCTTCTCTCTCTCTCTCTCTCTCTCTCTCTCTCTCTCTCTCTCTCTCTCTCTTCTCTCTCTCTCTCTCTCTCTCCTCTCCTCTCTCTCGCCATTTCCCTCTTCTTTCCTCTCTCTCTCTCCTCCCTCTCTCTCTCCCTCTCTCTCTCTCTCTCTCTCCCTCCCTCTCCTCCTCCTCTCCTCTTCTCTCCTCTTCTCTCTTTCCTTTTTACGTATAAACATGCACGAACGCACGCGCGCACACACACACATACATACACACATACATACACACAACGCACCCCCCTCCCCCCCCCCCACTCTCACACATTCTCTCTCTCTGTCTTAATCTGAAACATATTTATAATCCATTTATGCTTCGTAATCAAGTATTTCGCAGCAACCTTTACCACTCCGACAACCAACGCCACCAGGACATACACGATTTCAACTTGGTTAGGCCTGTGTTGATAAAGGGGAGGGAATGAAGAATAAAGGACAGGACATAGCCATCGGGCTTCGATTTCTTGGGATATTGGATATATAATTATAATCTTCGGAATGGAAATAGTAATGCCGTCCGCGCTTTTCTCGGTTTTCGTGAAGATGCTTCGGATCCCACTAATTTTGAGTCGGAGCATCGGTAAAATATTTGACATCTGAAACTTTTCAGGCGTGTTGAATTATTTGAGGGATGGGCTCCGCGACGTTTCGTTTTTGCCCAAGAGGCATTGTCTGAAAAATTCAGGGCAGTGGCCCAAAGACTCTTCGGGGAGTTGAGGGAGAAATTGTAGTAGGCCTAATCCAGCGTTAAAACTCGGAATGCAGAAGTTCGCGAAGCTACCGGCCACGGAAATGCTACCTCGCACAGCTTGTTCACCCCATGACAAAAAGACAAGGGACCGTGTAATGTGTTGAAGCTCATAGAGTAGGCCTACATGTTTTGCCTGTTTCTCCCCCCGCCCCCCCCCCCCAATACTCTCGTACATATGGACACCCGAAGCAAGTCTGATTCCGAGGCTTGCTGCTGCTATTTACCATTGCTATTGCACTGTCTGCTGCCTTCAGTCACTGGGCACCAAACTCCTGATTGCTCTCCTTTGCTAAAAAAAAATAATTAAAATGAACGAAAATAAACCAGTAAAATAAACTGATGTAAAATAAAGCCTGACAAAATAAGATACATAAAAACTAAAATATAAAATGTGAGCTAAAACTGAAATAAAAAACGAAAATAAAATAAAATGAAAAATAAAATAAACACTTATAAAATAGGATCGATAAATATTAAATTAAAATAAAACGAGAAAATAAAACCTAAAATATAAAATAGGGCAAAATAAACTAAACCAGATAAATAAAATAAACATTATGAAATAAACATAAATAGATTTAAGGAAAAAAAATCTGAGTAAAAGATCAAAGGAGAGCAATCTGGGTGACAGTGCTCTTGGTGTCTGAAAGCAGCATCACCTACACAGGCTTCAAGACAGTGGTCACTGTGCCCAAAAACCACCAGCACCCACACAGGCTTCGAAACGAGGATCGCGGTTCGGAAAACCCACCACCTACAAACATAGAGACAGTGGTCAACCACCTAGGTGTCCGAAAACACCACCACCGTTTCGAGACATGGTGTCCGAAAACGCCACCGCCTACACAGGTTTCGAGACAGAGGTCATAAAGGGTTTTGATGCGTCATCCCTTCGCAATGTTAAAGCAGTCCTTTCTCAATTCGTTCCCAACCTGTTATTCCGCATGGGCCCTAACCTGGTGAGTCATGTGGAGCATCCCGCCTGCTGCCTCTTCAGCACTGGGGATTTGTGTCACGGGAAATGCCTCCATCAAAGCCTTCATATGTAAGTATGATTTGAGAGCTGTATACGTACATTATGGGGGCGGGGTAGCTAAGTGGTCGAGCCTGGCTTTCCCTAGTCATCATCATCGAGCGTGGTTACCAGTTGGATACGTGACTGTGTGTGGCCTTGGCTTCAGTATAGCCCCCCCCCCCCCTCCCCTCCAGTTCACCCAGCTGTAAATAGATACTTGCCCTCTTTTGGGTCAGGAAAGTAAAGCAGCGAGTTAGAGGAGATGGACGCCGCCCTCAATATGCTGGCCCTAGAGAAGCTGAGGTCTGATGCTTCGCTCCCCACGACCACAAAGATTATGGGACACCTTTAACTTTTATAGTTACATTAGCGACTTTTACACTTTTGGAGTGTAGGTTTTTATGTTGAGAAAAAAGTACAGTCTCTCGAAACACTCGTCTACTTTACTGGAAAGATTTTGATGTTAGGTTTCTGCAGACATGGCAAGATCTCTCTGAAATGGGGGTCTCACGATTTAAGTAGGCAGATTTATCTCCCAGTTTGCCATTTTTTAAAGACGATACTGAAAATAAATGTCTATTTTGTAAGAATAGCTTTAGCATCTATGTGTTTAATCCTTTGAATACCATAAACTGAGGACCCATGTGCAATAGCACGCAGAACATCTTGGGCACACGTAAACACCTGTCTCTCCTTTTGGAAGAGTAGGCCTTTTGTGCCAGTAGGAACAGGTGACATTTACAAAACTGCATGAACATGGGATTGGGGGTAAAAAAAAATAGCGCACATGAGTGCTTATTCTATTGTCATCAAAATTAAATAAAAATCATTTTAAAAGATAGTGAAATGAAGGAATTTGGAAACTAGAGTGTTCAGTGTTGCTGATGATGGTGTAAACTGCTTTCAGAGGCTGTGTGGCTGACACCAGTGACCTGACATGTGATGGCAGCCATGATGACTGACTTCGTTTATCTAAAAGAGAGGTAAGGCATCTAACATTTTTACTTTTTCTCTGTTTCCTTGTTTTGGGGGGGGGCTCTCTTCTGACCAGAAACTTTTCATATTTTGTTTTCGGATTTGCCAGTCATTTGTCCACCACCACGCACGCACGCACCACGCACGCACGCACGCACGCACGCACCACGCACGCACGCAAAGCACGCACGCGCCGCCGCGCAGCGCCGCGCGGCCGCGCGGCGCGGTGGTGGGAACAGATAAGATTTACAAAAATGCACACACTGTGACTGGATGTAAAAAAGCACATGAGTGCTTATTACAATTGTCCTCGATATAAAAGAATGAATAAATAAAATAAATTGGAAAAAAAAACATGAACATGCACGCGGAATTGCCTTTACCCTTTTTTTATGTTAAAACATATTCTTTTAGAGTACGCCATTCATGCTGGTAAGAAAGATGACAAAAAATGTATTTTGAAAAAAAAAACGCCGACACACATACTTAAATTACTGTTGTTTGGACTTATCCCCAAAGTCGGAATGCGGTTACCTTAATGGTGGGTAATCATGGTTGTTTACACAAAAACGTTCACCGTCAGTGAACCTCACAGCTCTCGCCCAGGAACGACCAAAAGAAAACAAAAAAACAACAAACAACAAAGCAGCAACAACAACAAAACAAAAATTCCCAAGCCTTAAACTTTGATTTTAGTTTTTTATCTTCAGGATCTCGATCTGTGGAACACCAGCAAGGCCGAGACAAGGAACAGGACACCAGCATCAAGGACAAGGCTTCACAGTCACCAGTGAAAACACCCACAGACCCTGAGAGGATATTCCTTTTTTTTAAAAATAAATATTCCTAGTCCTATCTGCAAGTTGCCTACAGTAGGCCTCCGTCAGTCGATGTCGACTATGGAACTCGCGCCAGGTCATGTGTCGACTATGGAACTCGCGCCAGAAAGTCATGTGTCGACTATGGAACTCGCGCCAGAAGATCATGTGTCGACTATAGAACTCGCGCCAGAAAGTCATGTGTCGACTATGGAACTCCGCCATAAGGTCATGTGTTGACTATGGAACTCGCGCCAGAAGGTCATGTGTCGACTATGGAACTCCGCCAGAAGGTCATGTATCGACTATGGAACTCGCGCCAGAAGGTCATGTGTTGACTATGGAACTCGAGCCAGAAGGTCATGTGTCGACTATGGAACTCGCGCCAGAAGGTTATGTGTCGACTATGGAACTCGCGCCAGAAGGTCATGTGTCGACTATGGAACTCCGCCAGAAGGTCATGTGTCGACTATGGAACTCGCGCCAGAAGGTCATGTGTCGACTATGGAACTCCGCCAGAAGGTCATGTGTCGACTATGGAACTCGCGCCAGAAGGTCATGTGTCGACTATGGAACTCCACCAGAAGGTCATGTGTCGACTCTGAAACTCGCGCCAGGTCATTTTTTCAGCGACAGGGCCGGCTGTGGCTGGTCAGTCCAATGCGAGAGTGGCCTATCTGCAGGCTGTCTAGAAATTGTACTGATTAAGTAGTAATTTTTGTTTTGGTTGTTGATCTCTTTATAAATGTACTGATTAATTAGATTTTTGGTTTCTTTTCATAGATGTACTAAACTAGTACTGTTTCTGTTGTAATTTTCAGATAGATGTACAACTTACGGCATCTAAAAAAAATTTTTTTTTCAATAATGTGCCGATAAACTTTGAAGTATTTTGTTGGTTTTTTTTTATATATAGACCTATTGATAAACTAGATTTTTTTGGTAGATATACTGATAAACTAGTAATCTTTTTTGTTGCTGATTTTCTTTAAAGTGCACTGATAAACTTTGAAGTAGCATTTTGGTTTTTTGTTTATATTTACTCATGTAGTATTTTATGTTTTGTTGCTGTTTTCTTTTGTATAGGCTAAGTGCTGATAAACTTTGAAGTATTTTTTCTTTTATTTTATCCTTAACGTATGTGCTGAGAAACTTTTAAGTATAATTTTTGGATTTTGCTGGTTTTTTATACATATATTTTCAAATATAAACCTTTAAGGTTTTTTTTTTGTTTTTTATGTACTCAGAAACTATAAACCTATTTTATTGATCATTTTATATAAGTACTGATACACTAGTATTTTGTTTTAGTTGGGGTGTTTTTTTTTTTTTTTTTTTTTTTTTTTTTTGGGGGGGGGGGGGGGGGTGGGGGGGGGGGGGGGGGGTGTAAGTGCTGATAAATTTTTAAGCATAATTTGTTTCTCTCTCTATATATATGTAATGATAAAATTTGAAGTATTTTCTGTTTTCGATTTTTTTTTTTTTACATATGTACTCATAAACTTTGAAGTATTTTCTGGGTTTTTTTTATTTACTGATAAAGTATTTTCTGCTTTAACATTTTTTAAATTCATAGAATAGTTTTTGTTTTTAATTACATAGAACAGCTAGTATTCTCAACACAGCCCACTTTTAGTTTCCTTGAGGAAAACTGATTTGAGTTGTATGCCATTCAGTGTCTTTTGGGGTTTGATGGCATTTGATAATGATTTGGGAAATTGAATTTGGGAATGAGAATATTAAATAACTGAAAGAGGATGAAGGTTAATGGTGAATATAACTGGATGTAGGTTGACAAAAGGGGGAGGGGGGTGGTGTGTGCGTGTGTGCATGCGTGATCAATAAAATAGCAAGGTCTTGTCCTAACATGCCTTTGATGAGATAGGACTGGCAGTAATTTGTGATTTTCTAAATTTTAAAACGAAGAAATCACATTGTTTGGCTAAAAAATACTATTATCTCAATACTCCATGCGTGTAGGGTTAGCAAAAGCTTGATGCTTCCTCATTTTTTTGTTCTTTTGTTTTGATTAATGGATGTGATCAAATGATTAGACAACACTTATGTCCTTTATTGCTTGGAGACTGGCAATGGTTTGCCATTTTTTGGTCTGAAATGTTAAAAGAATGGAATTTAAAGATAGGTCGAGGGAATGAGTTTGGCCTGGTAATAACATTCATTGCATACAGGACTGGAAGTAATGTCATAGCTATTTTTAAAAAGTTTTTTAGTGTGGCAGTTTTCTTTCTTGCTTTTAATTCTTTATTTCTTCTTTGGATGAACCAGATCGAATGATCAGTTAAGGAGAAATATTCTTGACCAGACGTGTTCCATCAGTTGCTTGTAGGACTAGCAGTGTTCAGGTTTTTTTTTAATATTTGTTTTTCTTTTTTAAACCAGTCCAACGAAATTATTAGCTCAGAAAATATTTTTGCCCATGCTTGTAGGATTGGTAATAATTTTGTGGTGCATACCTTTAATCTATCTTAAATCAATATCAAGTTGTCAGTTGCAGAAATACTCTTGTTCTTTTTTTTTAGTGCTTGTAGGACAAGAAATGATTTGAGTGGGGAAGGGGGGGGGGGGTTTGCATGTAATTTTTTTTATCACCAATTATGACTGGAAATTTGATATTGTTTTAACAAGGTAGTACTCTCTGTTGCCTGTTCTTGTCTGCTTTTGGTAATGGTTTAAAACTGATTGGTAAAAAAAAAATACTGCCCCAACTTGCCACATCAATGTTTGCAGAATTCGCAATATTTTCAATCTTTGTGGCGTTTTTTTAATACCAAGTTTGTTTTTTTTAAATGAATCCGATTTCACAATTGAAGTAAAAGATCCTTGCCTTTACATACCCATAGGGTTGGTAGTCATTTGCCAGACCTTTTAAAATTATGTTAAAAAAATTATGAATTGGATCAAATGGTTGTATGAGAAAATATTAATTTTAATTAGCCCCTTGATGTCCCCCCCCCCCCCTCCATCCCATCTTCTCCCCTTCATAGATTCTGGCACTAACTGAAACTTTTACGTACTTTTTTAAGTGGGATTTTAAAAAAAAAAAATGATTGTTGTGTGATTTACAGTAGTGGTAGCACTGGTGGTAGTGATGATGGTGATGGGAGGAGAGATGGGGGTTATTTGGAAGCAGGTGTTTGGGAGGAGGGGGAAGTATACAGCTGTTTGGATCGTGGGGGTAGAAGAAAAAGAAGGCAGATGATAGACCTTTTTCGGAGAAAAAATATTTTGGGCGTATATCCCTTTTCCAAATTTTTACTTGCATGGTTTATTTCGGAATAATATTATATTTAAAAAAACCAAAGGAATAGGACTTGTTGAAAAGTTAAGGCTCGAGAATCTTTGATAAATAAACTGGAAAATCATGACTTAAAATTTTGAACACTGAAGTCCAAGAAATAGTAGTAGTTTTTGTTATAGGACTCCTAACTGAACATCAAAATCAAATCTATACCATCGTGTCTAAAGATTCATACTGTTGTGTCTACATGCTCTTGTGTTCCACATGCATTCACACACACAGAGACAGACTAGCCAACTGACGTCATCCTTACCCCATGTGCTAACTCTGTAATTTTAACACTAACCTTAACTAACCTCATCTCTAACCTTGGCCCGTCATGTGGACACAAAAAGGCAAGTAAATATCAAACAGTAGATGCTGACACGATGGATGCAAAATTTGAATGCTAGGTTGGGGTGGTCAAATTATTTTTCATTTTAGATATTTCAGTGTTTCGTTGTAACAGAAAATAGGGGGTGCCAGGTATTGAGCCTGATCATTAGCAATGTAGTAGTAGGGGGGGGGGGGGCTTTGAAGATAGGGGGGGTCAAGCTAGAGGATGCTTTAAAAGGGGTATTTAAAAGGTAAGGTAGAATGGATGTTCAGGTCAGTGGGGATGAAGAAAGAGGGTAATTGACTGTTCGTGGTGTGTGTGATGTGTGTGTGTGTGTGTGTGTGTGTGAACTCAAATACCGACTAAAGTGGATTAAAGTTTGAGGGTTTTTGGAGGAAAAGCTTCAAATTTTTTTACTTAAAAAATCTTTGAGTTTTGATATTACTTCAATGGGACATTTTTTTTGCACACGAAAAATCCTGGTTGAAATTTTGTCCCTGACTTTTTTCTGCTCTAGGCGTTATCTTTAATAAAAAGAGGTCTGGAAGACAATGTATTGTACAAGTGTTGGGTTTTTATGATTGAAATGAATATTTTTCACTGTATGTGTGTGCATGTATACTGTAAGAATGCGCTTAGCTTTATACTGAACTACTTTACATGTTTGAAGGTTTGAATTTTATTCAAAATAGTTTTATGTATTATGAATGCAGTCATATCAATATTAATTTGAAGATTTCCTGTTGTAGTTTGTTTTGTAAATCCAAGAAGCTTCAGTTTAAAATACAAAGTCAAAACATAATGGTCTGTGAAATCGATAAGCATATCATGAGCTGGTGCTGGTGGCAAACTTGTGTACTGGTTTTTCATTGACTGGAAGGTCATTGCAAGTTTTACACCAACACATTGTTGTAGCTTAGTTAAGATAAGAGATTTAAAAAATAGATCATATATTTTCATGTATAGATTTTTGTGTGAGGGTGGAATTTTCTTGAGGGATTTTGTGTGTGCAAGAAGGGCTATCTGGGTGGGAAGGGAGAGAGAAGTTGGCAAGGGAAGGAATTGGTGTGGAGGGAAAGAGTGGGTGTGCCTGTGTTTAGTAGGGAGTGCCATTACATTGGTACTGAATTTCGTTTACATATTTTTTGTTCTTTTTATAGATAAGTTTCGAGTTATTTCAGTTTCGATTTTAGTCTGTTGTTTTCTGTCAAGTATTTGCATAATGTGAGGATTACTTGACTGGGCTCTTTGTTGTTTAGTTGTTTTTTGTTTTTTTTTCTTTTAGCTTTTCTTTTCTTAATCTTATTTCTAATCAAAGTGTGGAATCACTGAACAAATCAGACCTAAACGATGATTACTATACAGATGTAAGGATAATGGTGTGTAATTGTGAGGGCCTAAGGATTAATGAGTTCAAAACAGTTTTTGAGTTTTGTTTTTATTAGTGTTTTTGGTTTTGTTTTATTTCGTTTTAATCCCAAAAGATTTTTTTTTAAAAAGAGAACAGGGGAGCTGGCAAGGTAGAGATACGTTATGTGTATTTGAGGAGGGGGGGGGGGGGGGGTTAACTCAAATACTGGCTGAAGTGAATTTTTCTTTTAAAGTTTGATGGTTTTGTGGGATAAGCTGTAATTTTCTTTTACTTAAAAAAAATTCTTATAAAAGTTTTCTTGTTATATATTACTTCAATAGGACATTTTTTTGCACACAAAAAAGTCCTCAATGAAATTTTGTGGATGAAGTGTTTTGTTTTGCTTTTTTTATATTTTTTGTGAGTTACTTTTATCTAGAAAAAGGTCTGGAAGTGATTTTATTGTATGTGTTTGTTTCTATGATGGAAATGAATGACTTGGTGTTGCATGTACATGCTTTTGACTATGATGTTCAGTCATTCAAAGTTCTATTTCCAGATTGTGGTGTGTTGGTGGTGTGTGTGTGTGTGTTGTGTGTGTGTGTGTGTGGGTGTTGGGGGGGGGGGGGGTACTGAAGGAATAGGCTTAGCTTTGTACTGTAACTGTAATGTTGTTTGATGATTCAAATTATTCGTAAGAATAGTTTTTATGTATTATGAAATGCAACAATATCCATATTTACATGGCAGATTTCCTTTTTTTGTAGGTTGTTCTGTAAATCGAGGAAATCTCATGTTAAAACAGGGATTCAAGACCTCTAGTGGTCTGTGAAGTCGACAAGAATATCATTAGCTGGTGCTGGTGGCAAACTTGTGTACTGGTTTTTCATTGACTGGAAGATCATTGCAAGTTTTACACCAACACTAATTGTAGCTTAGTAAAGATAGATATTAAAAAATAGAAACTGTTATTTTCATGTGTAGATTTTTGTGTGAGGGTGGAATTGTTCTTGGGATTTTGTGTGCAAGAAGGGGTATCTGTGTGGGAAGGGAGCGAAGTTGGCAAGGGAAGGAATTGGTATGCAAGGGAAAGAATGGGTGTGCCTATGTTTATCGGCGTGTGCCAATACATTGGTACTGAATTCGTTTACATTTTTTCTTTTTTTTATAGATAAGTTTCGAGTTATTTTAGTTTTTATTTTAGGATGTTGGTTTTTTCTATCAAGTATTTCGGACTATGTGAGGATTATTTGACTGGGCTCTTTGTTGTTTAGTTGGTTTTTTTTTCTTTAGCTTTTCTTCTTTTCTTAATCTTATTTCTAATCGATAAAGTGTGGAATCACTGAACAGATCAGGACCCAAACGATTATTACTGTATAGTTGTAAGAATAATGGTGTGTAATTGTGAGGGCATAGGGATTAAATAGTTCCAAATAGTTTTTAGGTTTTGTTTTGTTGGTGTTTTTGGTTTTGTTTTATTTCGTTTTAATTGCCAAAAAGCTTTTTAAAAAAGAGAATAGGGGAACTGGCAAGGTAGAGATCAGGTGTGTATGTATTTGAGGGGGGGGGGGGTAACTCAAATACTGGCTGAAGTGGATTAAAAAGAAAAGTTTGATGGTTTTGCCGAAGAGAAGCTGTCATTTTTCTTTTACTTAAAAGAATTCTTAAATGAGTTTCTTATATTACTTCAATAGGACATTTTTTGCACACAGAAAATCAATGAAATTTTGTGGATGAAGTGTTTTTGTTTGTTTTTGTTTTGTTTTGGGACGTTATCTTTTAACTAGAAAAAGGGTTGGAAGTGATTTTAAAGGCTCAGCTTTGTGTTATAACAGTAATACTGTTTGATTGTTTAAATTTTGCAGAATAGTTTTATGTATTATGAAATGCAACAATATCCATATCTACTTGGCCGATTTCCTTTTTTGTAGATTTTGTAAATCAGACAAAATCTCATGTTAAAATGGGATTCAAGACCTCTAGTGGTCTGTGAAGTCAAGAATATCATGAGCTCATGCTGGTGGCAAACTTGTGTACTGGTTTTTCATAGATTGGAAGATCATTGCAAGTTTTACACCAACACTTGTTGTAGCTTAGTAAAATGGAGATTAAAAAAATAGATCCATGTATTTTCATGCATAAATCTTTGTGTGAGGGTGGAATTGTTCTTGAGGGATTTTGTGTGTGCAAGAAGGGGTATCTGTGTGGAAGGGAGAGAAGTTGGCAAGGGAAGGAATTGGTGTGCAAGGGAAAGAATGGGCGTGCCTGTGTTTAGTAGGGAGTGCCATTACATTGGTACTGCATTTTTTAAACATATTTTTTTTCTTTTTTTTAAATATAAATTTCGTTATTTCAGTTTCGATTTTAGTATGTTGGTTTTAACATGAGGATTACTTGACTGGGCTCTTTGTTGTTTAGTTATGGTTTGTTTGTTTTTCTTTTAGCTTTTCTTCTTTTCTTAAAAATACTGTGGAATCGGATAAAGTGTGGAATCACTGAACAGATCAGGACCCAAACGATTATTACTGTACAGTTGTAAGAATAATGGTGTGTAATTGTGAGGGCCTAGGGATTAGTGAGTTCAAAATAGCTTTTGAAAGTTTTGTTTTGTTAGTGTTTTTGGTTTTGTTTTTCATTTTAATTGCGAAAAAGATTTTTTTTATAAAGAGAACAAAAGGGGAGCTGGCAAGGTAGAGATCAGGTGTGTGTGTATTTGAGGAGGGGGGGGGGGGGGGTAACTCAAATACTGGCTGAAGTGGATTTTTCTTTTAAAGTTTGATGGTTTGTGGAGGAGAAGCTGTAATCTTCTTTTACTAAAAAAAAAAACTTAAATAAGTTTTCTTGTTATATTACTTCAATAGGACAGTTTTTTTGCACACAAAAAAATCCTCAATGAAATTTTGTAGATGAATTGTTTTTTTGTTTTTTTTATAATATTTTTTGTTTTGGGACGTCATCTTTTAACTAGAAAAAGGTCTACTAGTGGTCTGTGAAGTTAACAAGAAGATCAGTAGCTGGTGCTGGTGGCAAACTTGTGTACTGGTTTTTCATAGATTGGAAGATCATTGCAAGTTTTACACCAACACTTGTAGCTTAGTAAAGATGGTGATTAAAAACCAAACACTATTTCAATGCATTAGACTTTTTGTGTGAGGTGGAATTGTTTTGGGGGGATTTTCTGTGTGCAAGAAGTGGTATCTGTGTGGGAAGGGAGAGAAGTTGTGAAGGGAAGGAATTAGTGTGCCAGTGTGGAGTGTGATTACATTCGCACTGGATTCGTTTCTTATATATATGTGTGTATATATATATATATATTATATATATATATATATATATATATATATATATATATATATTATATATTTATATATATATATATATAAAAGTGGAAACTTAATATATATATATATATATATATACGTATATACGTTTCAAGTTTAGTTTACAGTTTTGTCTGTTGTTTTTTTCTGTCAAGTAATTATGCACTATGTGGGGGGTATTTATCTGGACTCTTTTGTTGTTTAGGTCTTTTTTTTTCTTTTAGTTTTTCTTTTCTTGATCTTTTAAAAAAAAATTTTTTTTTAAATCGGATACAAGTGGAATTTCTGAACAGACCAGGACCTAACCAGTGATTACTGTATCTTGTAAGAATAATGTGTAATCATGAGGGATGAGTTCAAATAGATTTTGTTTTGTTAGTGTTTTGGGTTTTGGTTTATTTTGTTGTAGTTGCCAAATGGATTTTTTTAAAAACAACAAAAGGGTAGCTGGCAATATATAGATCAGGTAGGTGTGTGTGTGTGTGTGTTTGCAGGGGGGGGGGGGGGGTGGTGGTAACTCAAATACTGGCTGATGTGATTTTTTTAAAAGTATGTTTTATGGAGGAAAAGCTGTAATTTCTTTTACTTAATTCTTAAATGAGTTTTGTTGTCACTTATGACATTACTTCCCATGGAAAATTTTTTTACCAAAAAATCTTTACTTAAAATTTTATCACTGAACGTTTTCTTTTGTTTGTTTTTGTTTTTTCAATATTGTGTGTTTTGGGATCTTATTTTTTTAACAAGGAAAAGGGTCTGGAAGTGAATTTATTTAAGTGTTCGTTTCTTTGATTGAAATGACTATTTTATTCATCAAGATTACTATTGAATGACTGATTGCTTTGCATAGTACATGCTTTTGACCCTGTGTGGTTACAGTCATTTTTTTTTTTCCGTGTGTGTGTGTGTGTGTGTGTGTGTGTGTGTGTGTGTGTGTGTGTGTGTGTGTGCGTGCGTGCGTGTGTGTGTGTGTGTGTGTGTGTGTGTGTGTGTGTGTGTGTGTGTGTGTGTGTGTGTGTGTGTGTGTGTGTGTGTGTGTGTATGTGTGTGTATATGTGTGTGTATATGTGTGTGTATATGTGTGTGTGTGTGTGTGTGTATGTGTGTGTGTGTGTGTGTATGTGTGTGTATGTGTGTGTGTTGTGTGTGTGTGTGTGTGTGTGTTGTGTGTGTGTGTGTGTGTGTGTGTGTGCCTTTGTTGTAGGAATGGGCTTCGCTTTGCACTGAAATACTTTACATGTTTGAAGGTTTAAATCATTCAAATAGTATTATGTATTATGGAATACAGACATACTTACATAAGTATACATAATATTTACTTTGCAGATTTCCCTTTTTTATAGATTGTTTCGTAAATAGGAGGGAATCTCATTTTAAAACAAATTAAAACCTTACGGTCTGTGAAGTTAACAAAAATATCATGAGCTGGTGCTGGTGGCAAACTTGTGTACTGGTTTTTCATTGATTGGAAGATCATTGCAAGTTTTACACCAACATGTTGTTGTAGCTTAGTAAAGATAGATTAAAAAGCAAATACTGTATTTTCATGAATAGATTTTTGTGTTAGGGTGGAATTGCTATGGATTTTCTGTGTGCGAGAAGGGGTACCCCGGTATTTATAGGGAGGGAGATAGGTTGGCAAGGGGGGGGGGGGGGGGGGGGATGAAAAATGAGGCCAGACCATATGCATTGATACATTTTTGCATGCTCTAGTCAGGTTGTCTTTCTTTTTTTCCTTTTTTTTTCTCCAATTTTTGTACTTATGCATATCAATAATTATGACACCTTTGCCCAAAACCATGTTGAATGATGGAAAGAAATATGTATTCTTGGGATTTGTTTGGTGTGTTTGTATTGTTTAGTTTTCTGTGTTCTGGTATTGTGATTGAATAGAGATTCTGTAAGGACCCAAACTACAAATGCATGTTGAATGATGGAAAGAAATACATATTTGGGGGATTGCTTTTTAAAAAATTCTTTTATATATTTTTTTAATATGTGCTTTTTGTGTTTTTGCCTTGTGATGTGCTGGCATCAGTAGTTTAATGCAGACTGATGAACAAGGTTTGGGGGTTTGGAGCTCGTTTTCTTAAAAAAAACAAATTAGTATTGATTTTAAATATTTACTTTTTTTTTGCTTGATTTAAAAAAAAAATTAGAGGAGATTGGGGATTTGGTGGAGAGTCTAGTGTGGTGTTGTGTGTTTGGGGGGGGGGGGGGGGGGGAGTGACATAATGCCTCCTGGTGTGTTCCTGTGTGTTTTGCTTGGGGGGAGGGTAGATTAGGTAAGAGATGTGACTCCATTCCTCTCCTCTGTGTGTGTGTGTGTGTGTGTGTGTGTGTGTGTGTGTGTGTGTGTGTGTGTGTGTTGTTGTGTGTGTGTGTGTTTTGCTTGGGAAAAAATTGGGGGGGGGGGGGTAGTTAGGTAAGAGGGATGTGGACTTCATTCTCCTTGTGTGGTTGTGTGTGTTGTGTGGTGTTGGTGTGTTTGGGGGGGGGGGGGGGAGTAGGATAAGTGCTCGTGTGTGTGTGTTTGTGTGTTTTGCTTGGGGGGGGGGGGGGGGGGTAGATTAGGTAAGAGGAGATGTGACTTCATTCCTCCGTGTGTGTGTGTGTGTGGTGTGTGTGTGTGTGTTGTGTGTGTGTGTGTGTGTGTGTGTGTGTGTTTTGCTTGGGGGGGGTGTGTGGGGTGTGGTGTGTGTTGTGGTGTGATTTTCTTGTGTGTGTGTGTGTGTGTGTGTGTGTGTGTGTGTGTGTTTGCTTGGGGGGGGGGGGGGGGGGTAGATTAGGTAAGAGGAGATGTGACTTCATTCCTCTCTGTGTGTGTGTGTGTGTGTGTGTGTTGTGTGTGTGTGTGTGTGTGTGTGTGTGTGTGTGTGTGTGTTTTTCTTGGGGGGGGGGGGGGTAGATTAGGTAAGAGGAGATGTGACTCCATCCCTCGGTGTGTGTGTGTGTGTGTGGTGGGTGGGTGGTGGTGGTGGGGGGATTATGATTGAATAGAATCCGTAATGACCAAAAGCACGTTGAGAGAGAGAAAAGTATTTCTGGGATTACTTTTTGTATAATTAGTGTGCGTTTGTGTTTTTGCTTTGTGATGTGTTAGCATCATAGTTTAATGTAAATTCAATTAACAGGTCTGGTGGTGTTGGGGGTTTTTTGTTAATTTTTTTAAATTTAAAATTGATTTTAAATATTACTTTTACTTTTTTTCCCCTTTGATTTTTTTTTTTTTTTTTTTACACAGAGGAGATCGGGAATTTTGTGAAGAATCTGTGAGGTTGAGTGTGTGTTTCGGGGGTAGGGGAGGGGGGGAGGAGAGGACAAAATGACATCCCTCCTGGTGTGTGTGTGTGTGTGTGTGGGGGTAGATTAGGTAAGAGATGTGACTCCCTCAGGTGTGTACTTTTATTACTAGTTGAAATGCAAGTGCTGTAAGTCTACAATTTTTATGCCTTTTTTTTTTTTTTTTTTTTTTTAAATTGTGAATTTGAATGATTTACGACAGTTTTATTGCTATGAATTGCAAGTCGAAGGGTTGTTAAAGAATTTATTTTGGAAATATGCTAGGTAGCCTATGTTTGGGTATTAATGCTTGGTATGTGTTTATGGGGATTTTAAAATGTTTATGTGGATTTTGTTAATGTTTATGTGGGTTTTTAAAATAATCTCCTTATTGAAATGACCTCTTCATGTTATGAATCAAGCCTCTTAAATTCTTTTTTTTAAATGGTGATTTGAACTGTACATGCAATTTTAGCCGACATATGCTCGTTAGATCGTTTTGAGGATAAAAAAAAAGTATATTTTGTCTTGTTTCATAGATTGAATGTTATTTAGATAATTGTCAAAATTTAATGAGTTATTGGCAGTGATTGTGTTGTTTGACTTCTTTAATTTGTACTCTGTGTGCCCGCACGTATGTACGTGTGTGTGTGTGTGTGTGTGTGTGTGTGTGTGTGTGTGTGTGTGTGTGTGTGTTGTGTGTGTGTGTGTGTGTGTGTGTGGGGTGTGTGTGTGTTTCAAAGTGTGTTCGAGTAGGATTGCTTGCATAATGCTATGTGTGCTTGTTTACCTTTCTTTCCATCTACCATTTTAAATATATGAACGTTTTATTGCAATGAGCTATGCATCTTAAAATGTTTTTTTCTTTTGTGTGTGTGTGTGTGTGTGTTGTTGTTGTTTTTTTTTTTTTATATCAGAGACTAGGTAACCTATGTTTGGGTTTGAATGCTTGGTATGTATGTGTATAATTTAAGTGGATTAAAAAAGTGTTTCTGTGGATTTTTGAAAATCTCCATATTGAATTATTTCTATATCTTTGTTTTGAATCTTTGTCTTGAATTGTCTTTTTTTTTAAAAATGGTGATTTGAACATTATTTGTATTTTTAGCGGACATAGGTCTATGTATGACTTCTTTTTTTTTTTTTATTTTTTTTTTTTTTTTTTACCAAACCAAAATATTTTAAAATCATTGATAGACTGTTATTTGTTGGATGGTACTGCATTCATGCTTTTACAATCTGATGTATTTCTCTTTACATAATGAAAGCCAACCTATCATTAAAAATAACCAAACAAACCTCTGTGTGCGTGCGTGTAACGGGGTTGTGTGTGAGCGCGTGCGTGCGTGCGTGTGCGCGCGAAGTATTGGCATTATTAAAACCTGCACCGCCTTTCGGTAGAGTAGGTCATTGCGTACCTGTAAGAATAGATGACACAATAATATAATTTTAAAAGAACAAAACAAAAAAAACCCGCATGTTGGCTACACTTGTGGAGTGTTTCACACTTGGGTTTTGGAGGTTTTTTTCTGCTATTGTTGCTGAAATTGATATGACAGCCGTTGTATGGCCTTCGGTTGTTGGAGCTAGAAACCTGAAAGAAGACATTGACATCGTCCTCTGTTGTCGAAAAGTGGCTTCCGGTAGCATCCTTTGGATGCAACTTTAAACCGAGGCCCCATGTGCGAACGCACGCAGAATATCTTGCGCACACTTTAAATCCTGTTCGGCTTTTCGTAAGAGTAGACCACCGTGTGCCGGTGGGAACAGATAAGATTTACAAAACTGCATACACACGGGTATTAGATGTAAAAAAAAAATACACGAGTGCTTACTCCTTTATTCTCGATATACAAGAATAAAATTAATAAATTAATAAGAAAAATCCCGATCTCCACTGTGATACCGTAGACAGGTTAACGGACGAAGGGAAGCAACATCATGTTAAACCTACTTCAAATCTAGACAGTTACTTCCCTTGAAACACTTTAACACCTGTTCCTTCCCCTCCCCCCCCCCCCCCTCCCCCCTGCACCCTCTCTTCTTTCCCAGCTGCTGCTGCTGGGTTAGAACTCTGTCTCTCGCTCAGCCTGCAGCTGCTCCTCCTCCTTTCCGTGTACGGAGTCCAGTCCAGCTTTTCCTGACAACCAATCGATAACAAGAATGGCGGACAGTGCCAGACTTTTTATTGCAGTGAAAAATATCGGGAATGGATCGAAGGTCCGGCAGAAATACTGACATCAAAGGGTAAGGCAGGAGAGGGGTGGAAATGGGGATGATTTGTCTTGTGGTCGTCGTCTTGTGATAGAGATCTGTCGTTGTGTGGGCATACATGTGGTATAGGGCCTACCGTTTTCGTGGTTGGTGCCATGTTGGTTGCGCAAAGCCGAACGTTGCGCGCTTCTGTTTTGGGACTGTGTATGTTGGTTCCCGATGCTAAGCTAAGGCCGGGGTTTGTTTACCGTGCGTGATGAACACGATCAGGGTGAAGCCGGCTGCTATCGGCCTCGGGGTTGTGTCGTGTTTGGCACTGGACCAAAACACAGATGGTGGTGGGGGCATTGTAGTCTATTGATGCTCGCCACTTAATTCAGGGAGCGCGTTCCCCCACTGCCCCTCAGAGGGCTCTTCTATTCTCTGGAGACTGGCAGTGGCACAGCCGGTGTTTTGGCAGCCTGCTCAAACGCTGTCAATTTGGCAAATTAGGTCACATGGGTGCATATTCCTGATCCTACAATCCCATTCCAATCCCATCCCCATTTTCCTCTCCACTATGTGTGTGTGTGTGTGTGTGTGTGTGTGTGTGTGTGTGTGTGAATTTGGCAAATAAGCCATATGTGTGCATTATATTTTCTTAGTCTTACAACCCAGCCTATCTGTGTGTGTGTGTGTGTGTGTGTGTGTGTGTGTGTGTGTGTGTGTGTGTGTGTGTGTGTGTGTGTGTGCGCGGCGCGCGCGCGCGCACGTGCAGGCCCTGCAGGTGCAGTGGGGGCATGTCAGAGAGGAGAGAGAGAGGAGGAGAGAGAGAGAGAGAGAATTTGCATAGTAGAAATTGATGGCTTTAGTGTTAAAATAATATTTATAATTCTTATCACCTGTTGTAATTATAAACTATCCTCTACAGAGAAAGGGGGTGGATGCTGATACTATAGCCCTATAGGGAGGAACTGGGCATGGGGGGGACACATACAAATATGAACACTTTTGTAGATGCACATTTGACAGGGAAACACAAGCATATATAAATATAATTCAAAAGTAACTTTGACAGTGATATTTAGTTTAAAATATTCAAAGGGGGGGGGGGGGGGGGGGTGAAGGGAGGTTGTAATATAAAACAAACTATAAGAATCCTACAATGAACTCTGCATAAAGGTATAGTGAGCATAAATATTCGAAGGCAACTTTGGCAGTGATATCTAAAGTTTAAACTTGTCTATGTTTTGTTTGGATTTTTTTTTTTTGGTGGGGGAGGTTGTAGTATAAAACAAACCTTAAAAATTTTACAATGAACTCTGTATGAAGGTATAACCAGCGTATTCAAAATAACTTTAACAATAACAGTGATGTTTAAAGTTTAAAATAGTCTTCTTTGTATTGGGGGTTGATTGAAATGTAATTTAACAAAACATAGAAATCTTACAAAATGAAGTCTGCTTAAACTGCATAACTTAGGTATAATCAGATTAAAAGCACAACACTAAACATGATGCAGTATATATATATATATATAAAAGATGCTTGCATCCCCAAAGTCAGAATGGGGTTACCTTAATGGGGGGGGGGGGGGAGGGGGGAGGGCAGGGGGACATCTAAGCTCTAGCCAAGGAATGAAAAATAAAATGAAAGGTATTGCATGCAAGGCTGTACAACTATAGGGGGAAAAAAGCTCTGAAATAATCTACTCTGTAATTATATCACAAATAAAATGCAAGTTTGAATAGTGCAACACCCTGCAATACAACATACTACTGATCACATAATTGCAATATGAATTATCATTTGATTAATCACATAATACATTTACAGGCAATGCAGATCACAAGGAAATGAAATGCTTTGTCTCAAAATCAGAAAATGATACAAAACGGTACAATTTAGGACAAGACAAAAAAAAAGATTGTGGAATTCATAAACCTCATTGTTGCTCAGCATAAACTATCATGCATCCATGCACACTTGTAATCATACCCAAAACACAAGCATCAAAGTTATGTGTGTGTTTGTGCCTACAGGTGCATACTTTGTGTGTGTGTGCGTGTGTGCGCGCGTGTGGGTGTGTTGTGTGTTGTGTGTGTGTGTGTGTGTGGGAGAGAGAGAGAGGGGGGAGGGGGATTTATTTAATTCATTCTGAATCCTGAATGGCAAAAAAAAATCTGTAGATAAACTAGTTTTAATGCAAACTTGTCTTTTGGTACAAGATGCTGTGACTTCATGTCACTATACTGTATGCATGTCAGTATTACCAGTATGTGTGTGAGCTTTTAAACACATGATAAAGCTGGAAACACACACACACACACACACACACACACACACACACACACACACACACACACACACACACACACACTCATGCACACAAACTCACACTCATGCACACATACTCCCGCACACGCGCGCGCACACACACACACACACACACACACACACACACACACACACACACACACACCACACACACACACATTATTCATAGTCCTGAAATTCAGGAAACCAGTATAGTAAAAACCAATGTGAGCGTTTTTGGAGAGAAAATTGTGACACCAGTACCTAGTTTAATTGAGTAATGACATTTTTTTTTAATGAATGTGTGATATAAGGCAAGGCAAGGGCAAGGCAAAATTTTTTTATTTGAGGATAATAGATAAGCAGTCGTGTGCTTTTTTACATCCAGTCCCCGCCCTTTTCAGGGATAACATCAAGATATAATCGTATAGAGAGAGAGAGACAGAGAGAGACATAGAGAGAGAGTGTGTATACATGTGTATGTTTCCAGGTGTCACAGGGTGTGTGTGTGTGTGTGTGTGTGTGTGTGTGTGTTGTGCGTTTGTGTCTGTTATTGTGTGTGTGTGAGTGTGTGTGCACATGCACATGTATATGATGTGTTTCATACATGTACACTAATTGTAATAGTACTGTAAATTTGGGTAGGCAGACAGGTCCATGTGCTATCCTCCCCCCCTAAAAAAAAAAAGAAACCCACTGAAAAACCCACCAAAAAATCCTCCCAAAACCAAAAACAAAAAGAACCCCAGGCCCAACCAACCAAACAAGCAAAAACAAAACAAAGAAACCTCCTCCCCTCCCCAACAAAACATCAACAGTAATACTGTTATAACTGACACCATAACTCCCCCAAAAGTAGAGCAGAGCCTGATGGATCAATGCCAAATGTGGAGTCTGCAAAAGATTGGCAGTGCTCCCCTGTGTTTTGCACTGTGGCTCATAAATATTGCTGCTGCCATATGGTGCATGCCCCACAGCTGCTTAGTAAGATACCAGTCCGCTCCCTGCTCCCTGCCTCCTAATCGTATTATTTTTATGGTGGCCTGGGCATATTATTGTTAATGTATTATATATGCCCCACTACTGGGCCAATGCAGGTTTGATGATGATGATGAACTTCATTGTCTGTTTATAGTTAGTAATTAGCACTGTCATCGTTACAACCTACTATTGCCTATGTGGTCATGAGCATTAGTGAAGCATTGTGTGGCCATTGAGTGTCGTTATCGTTAGTTACGACTGCTGCTACTGTTACAGTGGTTGTAAGTATTTAAATTATATAGAGCTTTGTGTAGCTTTATCATGGGTACAGTCTGCTTGTAATAGTTGTATAGCATGGTGATTATGAAGCGTAGATTTTTAGATAATTTCTGTGCAGTCTAGACCATAAAATCATATAAATTTTATTGCAAAAAAAAAGGTAGATTTGGGATTAATTCCTGTTTTTTGTGGCTTATTTTATACTGTTTGCTTGCTTTCATAGGCTGTCAGTGTCACTGTTACTGTCAGGCCAGTCCACCTATCTTTCTGTCATCATCATTAGAAAGAAGATCATTTTGGCATGCCACTCCTCTATAGTTTTATATTCCAGCATTATCTAGGACCAACAGATGTATAGATCTATAGATACACTTGCCATGCAAACACCAGCAGTCCACTAATTTCAATAGCACTTGAATTTTCATTTGTGAAATGAATTGGGGGGAGTTAAAGGAAGGGGAGGGGGGGCCAGGGTTGCAGAATAACCTGACACCTGTCAGTGAATATTGTAATCTGACAACAACTTGAGATCCAGTTCAAGCCTCTGCAGAAGTAATCATACCATTTGAGGAGATTTTCCCTGTGGAGTTAGTGTCTATAGGGTTTGACTCCATTGCCCATGCGAGCCCTTCATGTGAGACTATTATAAACCCGGGTTCCATGCATTATGAATAACATCTTGCACATGAGTACATTTAACACACGCCCATATTTCCTCTCTGAGCATTACACATAGGCCAGCTACGGCTGGGGTCATGCGTCACTGGATAACATGAACATACCCAGCATGCTTTTGGGGCAGGCTCTGCTTAGTATAGTAATAATGATACTACTACTACTACTAATAATAATGTAAAATATTTTTTTTCCCTGTTTCTCAGCTATAGCTCCTGAGGTTCATCATGGGTGAGATTTGGGGTATAAATGTGACTTGTTTTGTCCGCCAGGTAGGTAGGTACCAAGGTGGGGCGCCACATTCTGACTTCAGGGATGAGGTCTAAACACAACACCAGGGTGCATGCGGGATTGGGTGTTTTCTTTTGTCGTTTTTTTTGCCGTCCATTCTTACTGGCACTAGTGACCCCTCGTCCAATAGACAGAACAGGTTCTAATATACATGTGCAAGATACTCTGTGTGTGTTCACACACGGGGCTTTGGTTTATAGTCTGGTCTGAAGGAGTCTGAGGGGAGTGGAGTCAGTACTGATGTTAACTTCACCTTGAATGTGGGCTAGATCCCAGACCGTCAGATCATGAGAGCAATGCTCTGACCTCTAAGATAGCCCACACCCTCCCCATGATAGTGATGATAATGATGGTAATAATAAACATAATGATTATGATGATGATCATCATCATCATATGATGATGATAATAATGATGATGATGATAATAATCATAATGATGATAATAATCATAATGATGATAATCATAATGATGATAATCATAATGATGGTAATAATCATAATGAAGGTAATAATGATGATGATGATGACAATGATCACAATGATAATAATAATGATGATGATAATATTCATAATGATGATAATAATGATGATGATGATAATCATAATGATGATAACCCTATCAACATTATAAAGTTAAGAAGAAAAAATCTTTAGTAATGATAATAATGATGATGATGACAATAATCATAATGATGATAACCCTATCAACATTTTAAAGTTAAGAAGAAGAAGAAATTTTTAATAAGAATTTGCATGAATGAGATTTTCTCAGGTTCGAATGAAGTAAGTTGCCTGATCAGTACTGTTGTAGCAATAGATGGTTTGGTTATTACATAACGCCTGCACAGTATATGGTTTATTACATAACGCCTGTAAAATAGATAGTTTGTTTATTATATAACGCCTGTACAGTATACGGTTTATTACATAATGCCTGTACAATAGATGGTTTGTTTATTACATAATGCCTGTACAATAGATCGTTTGTTTAGTACAGAAAGCCTGTACAATAGATTTTGTTTATTACATAATGCCTGTACAATAGATGGTTTATTACATAATGCCTGTAGCAATAGATGGTTTGTTTATTACATAACGCCTGTACATCTGAACATCCCCTTCTGACAGCAGGGCAATTCCTTCCTCATGCATTCAGATTGAAATACTGCCACTTCAGGAGGTGAAGAGACCAATCAGCACTGCGCATACACACACACGCACGCACGCACGCACACACACACACACACACACACACACACACACACACACACACACACACACACACACACACACACACACACACACATTACATATACATGTCCCTGCTGTGACATTTCCCATGAATCAGTTCATTCAGTAGAACTGTGAGTAATGTGCCAGCACAATGGAACCAGAGGATGAACTGGGCAGGCACACAGAAATGGAGTCTTAGAGGAGGATGCTATTTGAGAAAGGGAGGAGGAAAGGTGTGTGTAGTGGAGACACTATTCTACTCGTAAAATATCATGATATATATATACACTAATATGTGGCGCTCCACCACGAAATGAGTCGCTTAGCACATTACCCAATTTTGCTCTAGGAGCCTTTAAAGGCAGGTGGGGGTCAAGTTGTCAATTTTGAGATTTTGATTGATTATTAAACTAGATCTGTTTATTTACCTTATAATGAAATATCAAGGCATAATTTTTATTCCTTTTGCTTTTAAATGTGTTTTGAAAATACCAAAGCACTCATTCTGACAACCTGTTACTAAAATAAAACTTGCCCGTTTCTCATTTTGTCCCATCCTGCAGTCTATCATTTCAATTTGTAATAATGTTGCACAGAATTGTCCGATTTTCAATCTGTTTTTTGTATTTGATAGCCACTTTATTGTACATTAACAACATGTTAGTAACTTAAAATTGATCTCAGGTGCATTCCGTCTCATTATGTGGTGGAGCGTCACATATAGTGTCTGAAGATGAGAACTAGCAATACTTGAGTTTTGGAAGCATCACCCAGTCAAGTTT
>CM060328.1:63203648-63208648 GCA_030674155.1 Stramonita haemastoma
TCATCTGAAAGACTTTTGGGGAGAGTGGAGTCGGCACTGATGTTAACCTCAGTGGGAAAATCTCCTTGAACGGGAATCGAACTGGGTCATCAAATTGCAAACGAAATGTTCTGACCACTAGGCTATTCCGTCTCCTTAGGAAGAAAGCACGGGGGCAGGGAGTGTGAGAAAGTAAATATATATATACATTATTATAAAACATTATGTATAGTTATATTTGGCTTGTAGTTTTTTATTTTTCTTTAACAAGGTTTATAGTACCTTCCTCACTATCAAGGAAGCAACCTTGTGGTGGTGGGGTGGAGCTGTAAAGGAAATGAAATGGGTCTGCAGGGATCGTGTTTATGGGCAGGCTCCAGTAGAGGACAGACAGGGCAGTGTTATGTGGGTGACGACATCTTTATGCATCGCCCACAGTAGACAGACAATGTCAGCAGTGATCAATACAGGGCCTGTCTGAATCACCACAGAACAGGTCTGCAGGACTGGGCTGACTGACTGGGGTGGGATGGGGTCAGCTGTACTCAGGTTAAGCTTTGGTTGGTGTTTTTTTTTGTACCTTGGCTACAGATCTGAGGTTCACCAATGGTGACATTTTTGTGTATGCAACCGTTTTTGCCCACCGTGAAGGTAGTCTTATTCTGACTTTGGGGATGTCTGTTGGATATGTTTGTGTTTCAGTAACCCACCGTATGCTGACATGAAAATGACTGGGTCTTAATTGTGAAGGTTTGATTGTCTGCATGAAGGGAATTAAGGCACTGGAAGGTCTGTTATTGAAGGTGACCTGAGAGACTGTAAAAAAAAAAAACATCCTTAATTCATCAGGCATCGCTGAGATTCAAACCATGATTTCATGAAGCCATGGCTTTAAAGTCCAATGGTCTCAACCACTGACTGGACTATGGGATCTGTTGAGCTTTGCTATGGATTGATCCTGTTAAATCATGTTATAGCCTTGTCAACCACATAAAATGAATATGTCATATTATCAAAGAATGTCCTATCATTAAGCAACACACACCACACACACACACACACACACACACACACACACACACACACACACGGACTACTGGCCATCTTATAGAGGATTTTGACTATGCATTCTTCGACCACTTACTTCTTAGTGAACTTGCTGACAAACCTCATCCCACCCACTTCAGATGTATGGTACCCAGATGGGAGGGAGGGAGGAAGGGAAGGTCCGTCTATAGGACTAGGACGAGGAGACATATTTATGGGGTGTTGGTAAAGTTCAGGGCAAGAGGGGAGGACCATGGAGAACACTTGGTAATGGGCTGCAGGCCAAAGAAGATCTATATACATCCCTCTACTGGCAATGGACAGAGGTCTGCTGGTTTGTTAAGTGTGGCTGCAGTGCATGTATACATACATAGCTAGCTCACTAAAGCTTGATTCATGATTATGTTACAGAGTGGAGACAATTGGTCTCCCTTTTTTGAAGCAAATTTGAGCTGTGGAGTGTGGCTAGGGAGCTTGGCCTGTATTGTATTGTACTGTATTGTGTTGCATTGCATTGTCATTGTATTGTGTCATTTTGTATTGTATCATTGTATTGTATTGTACTGTCAGTCATATGGCAGATTTCTTTGCATTAAATTCAGGCTGCCCTTTTCCATGGAAAGTGCTTTGGCACAAGAGAACTCCCTCCCCCAATTTTTTTTGTTTTCAGAAAACAAATTTCCTGTCTGCAAGTGTTTTTTTACATACACTTTTTTTGCTCGATCAGCTAGGGAGAAAATCTGCACTGCCCTGTCACCTGTGTCTCTGTGGTCAAACTGTATGTCTCATCCTTGAAGTACAGGGGATGGGATAGCCTGGTGGTTTTATTTAAAAAAAAAAATTTTTATTCATTCTTTTATTTTGAGGATAATGAAATAAGCATGCTTTTATTTTTACATCCAGTCCCCATTGTGTATGCAGTTTTGTCAATTTTGTCATCTATTCCCACAGGCTTACAATGGCCTACTCTTCCAAAGAGCAGAATGGGTTTTAACATATCTAGAAGAAGTTCTGCATAATATTATGTTCACACACAGGGCTTTGGTTTATAGTCTCATCCAGAGGACTTATGGGGGAGTGGAGTCGGCAACGATGTTAACTCCAGAGGAAAAATCCCATTGAAAGAGATTCAAACCTGAATCAGCAGAGCACTGACCACTAGGCTTTCCCATCTCCTATCCTGGATAGAGTGTTATGCTCACAATCTGATGACCTGAGATTGACCCCTAAAACATCTGTTCAAGGGGAGTTTTCCTCTGGAGTTAAAAATCAGTGCTGATTCAACTCCCTTGAAAGTCTTTTAGATGAGACTATAAACTGAGGTCCTGTGTGCAAACTCATGCAGAATATTTTGCGGCCACATTAAAACCCATTACACCTTTTGGAAGAGTAGGCCATTTTGTGCCAGTGGGAATGGCTGACTAAAATGTTAAGAATCCGTGCACATTAGTGTTGTGTTTAGACATCATCCCCAAAGTCAGAATCCAGAGCTGAAAGTAGTGGTGGGCAAAAATGGTCGCATACGCAAAACGGGCATCTTTGTGAGAGATTAGAGCTGTACTTAAGGCACCAAATATTGATCTTTAAAAAAATGATAATGTTCAAAAAAAAAGTTAGAAAAGTAACATAAGAATTGAATAAAAAATCTTTCTGTACAACCAAACAAAACCCAAAAAAACCACAGACACACACAATTTGGCTAATGCTCATTGTTGCTATGTTTTACTGATGCTCTCACAGGTTGGAGGAGGAAGAAGAAACGCTGCTGAAGGACAGTGACACGCTAGAAGAGAGTTGCATTGTGGGACACTGTGCAGCAGGTGACACGTGCAGCATGTTCCGTTCACGCTCCGACCAGACAAGGGCATCAGGGGCCGCCAGAAGACGTCAACATTCCCTGGTCAGGGACAGGGACAGCGATGAAGCCGCCGTCCATCAAGGTGAGGAGATGTGCAGTGATGTCATGCTGTGGTTAAGTCTGTAGGAGATGTGCAGTGACTGTCATGTATGTGGTTAAGTCTGTAGGAGATGTGCAGTGACTGTCATGTATGTGGTTAAGTCTGTAGGAGATGTGCAGTGACTGTCATGTATGTGGTTAAGTCTGTAGGAGATGTGCAGTGACTGTCATGTATGTGGTTAAGTCTGTAGGAGACGTGCAATGACTGTCATGTATGTGGTTAAGTCTGTAGGAGACGTGCAATGACTGTCGTGTCTGTGGTTAAGTCTGTAGGAGACATGCAGTGACTGTCATGTCTGTGGTTAAGTCTGTAGGAGACATGGTCGTATGTGTTAAGTCTGTGGGTGCAATGACCTGTCTGTGTTAGTCTGTAGAGTACTTCAGTTTGTTGTTTTTCTAGTGTGGTTGTTAACTTAGATGTGCAATGACTATCTTGCCTGTGGCTAAGTCTGTTGTGTAGTTTGGTTGTCAACTTTACATAAAAAGGTAAAGGTGTCACATAACCTATGTGGTCATAGGCGTCAGAGACCTCAGCTTCTCTAGGTGCCAGCATATTTAGGGTGGTGCCCATCTCCTCTCCCTCGCTGCTTTACCTTCCCTGACCCTAAAGAGGGCAGGTACCCATTTACAGCTGGGTGAACTGGGGGAACTGTACTGTAGCCAAGGCGTGCAAATGGTCACCCATCCAACCGGTAACCACGCTTGGTGCAGCTTAACTTTGACTGGGGGAAAGCGAGTGCTGTGACCACTGAGCTATCCCATCCCCAACTTTACGTGGAATTTTTTTTTTTCCCCGCTACCAGCATCTGTTGTTGTTGTTGTTGTACTAAGGCAGGTGAAGTCATGGTGCAGTGATGGAGGTGGCTTGGCCCACAGGTGTTGTTAATCCCTTTGGTTCAGTTCTGTTTTGGAAATTGTATCCTACTGTAAGATGGAGGGTTGAGACATTCACCTGCCAAACAAGTAAACTGTGAGGTTCTGGGTTCCATTCCCAGCCTTGCTCTTTCTTCTCAGTTTGATGGTAATATCAAACTGAATGTCAAAGTCCTTCGGATGAGACTATAAACAAGGGCTGGATGTGTGAATGCACGCAGAACTTTTTTTAAACATAATTTTGTCAGCAACAACTCACTCGTTTGTTGTTGTTTTTTAAACCATGCACTGAAAGCGTTTTAACCCTGGTTTATAGTCTAGTTTGAAGGACTAGCACCAAGACCACCACTCAAGGTCTAGTGGATGGGTGTGGGGGTAGGGTAGTAGAGGCACTAATGGGGATCAAACCCACACGTTGCTGTCTAGGCTAGTGCATTACCTGTAGACCATCATTATTCCCCTATTAACATTGACACTGTTGTGTTAATCTGGTTATGTCTTTAAAGACTTGTTTTTTTGTGGTAAAGATTGTGACACAACCGTACATGCATGTACCTATTCAAGCTGATGTTTGTGTGGGTTACACATGCATATGTATACATACACATGTGCACAAAGACACACACACACAGACACACACCTAGACACTTACACATAGACACACAGAGACACAGACACGCACACAGACAGACAGACAGACACACACAAACACAAACACATGCACCCACTCATGCATGCATGCACACAGGCTCTGACATACATGCTGTTGTTTTTATGCTTCCTGCAGTATATTTTCTGAATTGTTTTTCATTAAAAAAAAATATTTTACAAAAATAGTTTGGAAGTGTGTGTGTGTGTGTGTGTGTGTGTGTGTGTGTGTGTGTGTGTGTTGTGTGTGTGTGTGTGTGTGTGTTCGTGTGTGTGTTGTATGTGTGATGTGTGTGTGTGTGTGTGTGTGTGTGTGTGTGTGTGTGTGTGTGTATGTGTGTGTGTGTGTGTGTGTGTGCATGCATGTGTGTGTTTGTGTGTGTGTGTGTGTGCACACTTGAAAATATTCATATTCTTGTGCATTTAGTATGCATACATGAGTTTGAAAGGATGGGGCAAGGGCTGGATGTAAAATAAAACAGAGGATATTATTTTG
>CM060328.1:63213648-63223648 GCA_030674155.1 Stramonita haemastoma
CCCTATGTTTGGGTTGCTTGTAATATTTGGATGTCTCTTTCTTCTTTGATTTACCTTTTTACCGAGTGCTTTTTGTTTTTAATTATTCATTTAGTTTGGTTTTTTTTTCATATTCTTGGTGTGATCTATATCCATATCACTTATGATTATTGCTTTAGTCTTTGATAATTTTTTTAGGGGTGGGGATGGGTTTTGAATTTTTTTATATTTTATTTATTGATCTATTTTTTTAAGACCAATACAATTTATGTCAAAGTTCTTACCGTTTCTTCTTTTTCCTGTTTTTTTTAATCAAGATTTTGCTGAAGTATTTTATTTAAGCTGCCTCATGTAAGTTTCATGCTGTATTTTTTCGTTGCTGGTTTTCTCATCAGTCTGTGTATTCTGCTCACGGTAATTATCTTTCCTTCTCTGTGGGAGGAAAATGGATATATCTTCTGTGCCTTTAAAAAAAATATTGACATGATTGTATCTGGTGCTATATATATATATATGTATATATGTGTGTTTACCAATGTATTCACTTGTCTTTGTGTCTGTTTTTTTGGTACGATTGTAAATTATTCTTTTGTCATATATTTTGTTTGTGTATTGATGTGTTGAAAGTAGCTGTTTCCAGTTAGTCGTTTTTTTTTCTTTTTGAATGTGAGTTTTGCTTAAAGGATTGCATTTATTTTGTGATATAGTTTCTCTTAGATCTTTGCTGTTATCATGTATTGTTGTTTTTCATATTTTAAACTGTAACCTATTTTTCAGAGTGTGCCTATTGTGTGATTATGGAGAAAACAAATGTTTATAAATCTCTCTAACTCTCTCTCTCTGTCCTTCTCTTTCACACACAGACACAGACACAGACACAGACACACACACACACACACACACACACACACACACACACACACACACACACACACACACACATCACACACATCACACACACACCAATCACACACACACCAATCACACATGCACACATGCTCTCTGTCTCTCTGTCTGTCTCTGTCTCTCTAGCTGTGTGTTTGTGTGTGTGTGTGTGTGTGTCTGTCTGTCTCTGTCTCTGTCTCTCTGTCTCTCTCTCTTCTCTCTCACCCACACACACACACACACACACACACACACGCACGCACGCACGCACGCACCACGCACCACACACACACACACACACACACTTTTCAGTGTTTGTCTCTGTCTCTATCCCGTCTGTCTGTCTGTTGTCTGTCTGTCTGTCTGTCTGTCTGTTGGCTCTGTCTGTCTGTCTGTCTGTCTGCCTGTCTGTCTGTCTGTCTGTCTGTCTCTCTCTCTCTCTCTCTCTCTCTCTCTCTCTCTCTCTCTCTCTCTCTCTCTCTCTCTCTCTCTCTCTCTCTCTCTCTCTCTCTCTCTCTCTCTCTCTCTCTCTCGTATAGGGGGGACGGATAGCCTAGTGGTCAGAACATTGCGCTCGTAATTTGATGACCTGGGTTCGAGTCCGGTCGAGGAGATTTTTCTTCTGGAGTTAACATCAGTGCTGACTCCACTCTCCCCCAAAGTCCTTCGGATGAGACTTTAAACCGAGGCCACGTGTGCGAACGCACGCAGAACACCTTGTGCACACGTTAAATCCTGTTCCACTTTTCGTAAGAGTAGGCCATCGTGTGCCGGTAGGAACAGATGACATTTACAAAACTGCATACTCACGGGGACTGGATGAAAAAAAGCACAAGAGTGCTTATTCCATTATCCTCGATATAAAAGAATCAATCAATCAATCAATCAATCAATCAATCAATCAATCAATCAATCAATCACAATCTTTCTAAGATGCTTTCATAGTGAAACACTTCTTTCCACCACATCACAGAAGTTATGGTTACAAATGAACGTCTTTGTTGCCAAAATCCCTAGATCATTTTTGTTTCTTCAGTTTTTTTTTATTTTTAATATTAGTTCTTTGTGTCTGGTACCACCCATTATAGTAATGTTTTTATAAGATTTTATTCTATTCTTTATGGATTTATTATTTTTTTTACATAGTTTATTTGGCTCTTCAGGTTTGAAGTTGGCCTCCAGCTGTTGTTTTGTTGTTGTTGTTTGTTTTTCAATTATATTATTATTGGCATTCAATTTTTTTCAACAATAAAATTTGTCACCAAATCATTTTGCAGTCACATTTGTGTTTTTTTTTTGGTTGGTCATAAACTTGTCCTGTCTGACATCTTCATGTTTTGTTTATCTGTGTGTTTGTCTGTTTTTGTTGTTGTGTTTATCTGTGTGCTTGTCTGTCTTTTTTCATTGTTGTGTTTATCTGTGTGTTTGTCTGTTTTTTGTTGTTTGTTTTGTTTTGTTTCATTGTTCTGTTTGGTCCTCTCCTCTTTCTTTCATTGTCATGATCATCATGATCATCACTTGGTTTAAAACAACCAAGTTGTTCTCAAGAAATAGTTACAAGAAACTAAGTCAGTGACAGCACAGTAGAGAAGGAACATCAAGCCATAGTGTATTCTTAATGGTAGTCCCCCCATTCCATCACGGAATTTCATCATCCCATTCATGTTTGGATGGGACTGTATATTTCATTGAGGTTTTTTTTCCTGAGTAGATGTTGTCCAGAAATGGGAAGTTTTTTGTTTTGTTTTTTGTTTTGATTTGCTCACCATTTTGGAATCTGGTCCTCGTATCGTGAAAACGCTCTGGTGTTCTTTCTGATTAAGCTATGCTGTCTGGGTTGGATTTAATTAAAGTGACATCTATATCTCTGTTTCTATCTCTGTGTGTCTGTCTTTTTGTGTTTGTTTATTTGTTTGTTAGGTTTTTGTTCTGTTCTGCTCTGTCTGTCTGTCTGTCTGTCTGTCTGTCTGTCTGTCTGTCTCTGTCCTGTCTGTCTTCTGTCTGTCTTCTGTCTCTGTCTCTGTCCTGTCTCTGCTTCCTGTCTGTCTTGTCTGTCTGTCTGTCTGTCTCTCTTCTCTCTCTCTCTCTCTCCTCTCTCTCTCTCTCTCTCTCTCTCTCTCTCTCTCTCTCTCTCTCTCTCTCTCCTCTCTCTCTCTCTGCTTTGCCATGTCTTTCCTCCGTGTGTGTGTGTGTGGTGTGTTGTGTGTGTTGTGTGTGTGTGTGTGTGGTGTGTGTGTGTGTGTGTGTGTGTGTGTGTGTGTGTGTGCGGTGCGCGCGCGCGCGCGCGTGCGTGCGTGCGTGTATGGTGCATGTATGTATGTGTGTATGTTGTATGTATGTATGTATGTATGTAGTGTATGTATGTTGTATGTATGTATGTATGTATGTATGTATGTATGTATGTATGTATGTATGTATGTATGTATTGTATGTATGTATGTATGTATTGTATGTATGTATGTATGTATGTATGTATGAATGTATGTGTATGTATGTGTATGTTGTGTATGTGTGTGTATGTATATGTATATGTATACGTATGTTTGTATGTATGTGTATTTTTGTATGTGTGTATTATGTACACGTATATATGTCTGTCAGTCACTCTGCCTGAAATTCTTTATCTGTTTGGCAGTCTCTCTTTCAACCCTGGACCTCTGTACGTCATACTTGTCTGTCAGAGTGTTAGTCTACCTGTCTCTCTGTGTGCCTGTCTGTCAGTCTGTCTCTCTGTGTGTCTGTCAGTCAGTCTGTCTCTCTGTGTGCTGTCAGTCAGTCTGTCTCTCTTGTGTCTGTCATCGTCTGTCTGTCTGTCTGTGTCTGTCAGTCAGTCTGTCTGTCTGTCTGTCTGTCTGTCTGTCTGTCTGTCGTCTGTCTGTCTGTCTGTCTGTGAGGGTTATACGGACCTCTTAACGTATTGCAGCCGGTGCCATGATTGAGGGCTGGGAAAACAGAGATGGAGACGGTGCATGTTTTCCTGTTTCTTCAGAAAACACACTCTCCTTAATTAGATCCTTTCTTCTTCTTCTTCTTCTTTTCTTCTTCTTCTTCTCTTCTTTCTCTTCTTCTTTTCTTCTTCGTCGTCGTCGTCGTCGTCGTCGTCGTCTCTCTTCTTCTTCTTCTTCTTCTTCTTCTTCTTCTTCTTCTTCTTCTTCTTCTCTCTTCTTCTCTCTTCTCTTCTTCTTCTTCTTCTTCTTCTTCTTCTTTTCTTCTTCTTCTTCTTCTTCTTCTCTTCTTCTTCTTCTTCTTCTCTTTCTTCTTCTTCTTCTTCTTCTTCTTCTTCTTCTTCTTCTTCTTCTTCTTCTTCTTCTTCTTCTTCTCTTCTTTGGCTTCTTCTCTGTTTCTTCTTCATCGTCTTCTTTGTTTCTTGTTTAGTTTCTTCTTCTTCTTCTTCTTCTTTTCTTCTTCTTCTTCTTCTTCTTCTTCTTCTTCTTCTCTTCTCTCTCTCTTCTTCTCCTCCTCCTCCTCCTCCTCCTCCTCCTCTCCTCCTTTCCCTCTCCTCTTCTTCTTCTTCTTCTTCTTCTTCTTCTTCTTCATTTTCTTTCTCTGCCCCCCCCCCCATCCTCTTCCCTTTTTTGTCTTCTGCTCTTCTTCCCTCCACATCATGATTCTCTTCCATGTCTTCTGCTTTCTCTTTTTCCTCCACGTTCCCTTCCTTTTTCATCATCTCTCCTCTTCTTCTTCCTCTTCCCTCTTCCCATCTTCCCCCTTTTTCCTCTTCACCTTGTCATTCCATTTCATCATCGCCCTTCTCCTCTTCTTCTCCTAATCTTCTCCTCCTCTTCTTTCTCCTTCTCTCCTCCTCCTCCTCATTCATCTTCTTTTCTTTTTCTTTTTTCTGCCTACTCCTCCCCGTGTTATTGTTATGAGGTCATGTTTCTAATTTGGAAAGCTCATCAAGTAAAAATTTCGTCCCTTCTCACTTAAAAAGCGCGAAAGCTGTGTGCCATGTTTGGTCCAAAAACTTGTTAGGACCGAACTAATTTTTGGTTTTAGTCTCTTTGGCTGCGACTGTCCTGTGTGGATAGTGGGGTTTTCTTTCAGAAAAATAACTCACCCCACCCACCCACTGCAGAAAAAAAAATCTCTTGGCTTTCATATTTCTTGTTACGCTGCCTTTGTTAGGTCTGCTGTCCATTGTATGCTTTTGTTTCGGTGGTCTTGTCTGTGTTGATTTTCTTCGTTTCTTTGTTCATTTTTTCTGCCTGTTATGGTGTCGTTACAGGTTGTCTTGTCGCTACCTGGATTGAGGTGTTCGGCTGTGGAACCCTGTCTGAGCGAATTGGATTTTTTAAAACTGGTTAGCACATTGGTGGTTGTTTTTTTTTTGAATACGCATTAAAATATAACCAAAAGAAAAAGAAATGTTACCTAAGTAAAAACTCACTCGAGACTGAGAACGTCAAACAAGTACTCTCCAACTTTCCACAAGGAATTGGGTGTACTCCCTTTACAGACTGAGATAACAAAAACCCAATCAAAGACAAGCAATCCCCCCCCTCCCCCCCAAAAACAAAAAAAAAGAGAGAAAAAAAGAGAAGATAATAGGAATTGGCAAACTTGGAATGGTTTGTCTGCGTTGAGCAGTCTGTGCATTGGCAGCCCACCTGGTGAAGGAAAGGGGAAGTTTGTTTGTTCCCCCCTCCCCCCCCCCCCCCCCCCCCTCCTAGGAAGTTTCCAGACTTGAGGAGGAGTTCTTATCTCCTTGAGCTTACCACTTCACGACAACAACCACTTAACGACACAACTCCCCTTCTTTTCTCAATTAGCTTTCTTCCCTTTTCTTCTCTTCTGTCTTCTGTTCTGTCTTCTGCTCTACTGTCTCTCTCTGTTCCTCTCTGTCTCTCTTCTTCTGTCTGTCTGTCTCTGTCTGTCTGTCTGTCTGTCTGTCTTCTGTCTGTCTGTCTTCTTCTCTCCTGCTCTGCCTCTCTTGCCTCTCTTCTCTTTCTCTCTCTCTCCTCTCTCTCTCTCTCTCTCTCTCTCTCTCTCTCTCTCTCTCTCTCTCTCTCTCTCTCTCTCTCTCTCTCTCTCTCTCTCTCTCTCTCTCTCTCCTCCTCTCTCTCTCTCCGCTTCCTCTCGGTAACGTGGCGTTAGGTAGTGATGTAGTGATATTGTAACGAACTAAGACTGACACTTGCTGTTTAAGCGCCAAGCTGTTTTTGTAGATAACTTTTCTTTCTTTTTGTTGTTTTTTTTTCTTTATGTCTGTCTTTCTTTCCTGTTCCTTTCTTTAAAATGTCTTTTTGTGTTGCTTTTTTGTTTCTTTTCTTTTCCTTTTTTTGGGGGTGTGTGTGGTGGGGGGGGGGGGGGGGGGGCGTTCTTTTGTGATCTGGGGATGCTAAACTAAGCGGGTAGGACTGACGTCTTCAACACTGCCTGATCTTTTTACTTCTCCTAAACATCTCCATTGGGGGACGGGATAGCTCAGTGGATAGTTGTCTTTACCTAAAGATCTTCATAGTCAGTTCAATAACACTCACACCAATATTCTTTTCCCCGAGTTTTAGTTTTCTTTGCTGAGATGTAAGAAGATTTGGTGTTTGATGCTGTTGCTTTAGGTGTGAAGTGGATGGTTAGTTATTGAGTTTCATGGAAAGAACATGGTGACAGCTTCAACCTGGCTTTGGTGGTCGGCTGGGCTATTTATCGGCAAACTGAATGATTCCTCACAAAGTGGAATGATTGAAATGTCTGTTAGCAGTTCAAAATTTTTTCACATAGCCCGGACACCGCTAGGAGAGAAAATGGTGTTGGTCGCAGGAGAGCTCCCCCCAAAACCCCACAAAAAACCCAGCAACGAAACAAAAACAAACAAAAAAAGATTAACTCCATTGGGTCTCTATCAATAATTGTAGTCGATTTATTTTTTTCGATGTATTTGTATTCACTCTTAGGAAATACATCTTTTTTTTTTTTTTTGCACATCTTATTTTCTTATTCCTTCCCGATAACTAGCATCGTCGCAAAAAATGCCTTGATTTTTTTCAAGATCAATGTTAAAACTGGTTTGGAGGGCGGAGGGTTAACTTTTGAAGACATTGATCCAAAACTGTGGAACTCTTTGCCTTGATCTTTAGTAGAAAAGAAATGAACACAATCTTTCGGTTTTCTATTAAAAAAAAAGACTCCCAAAGGCTTTGAAACCTAGAATTTTTGTTGTGCTGCGCAAATTATGTCTTGGATAAATCAATTCTGCTTCAGTCAGAACCTGAATTTCCAATCTTTTATTCCGGTGGGCAGGACAAGAAAGGTATGGTGGGTGTGTATGTGCATGTGATGCCGTGATTGTGCCATTTTTAGTGTATGTTTTCGGGCTCTTATGCAAGCGTTCATTGATTTAATCATTTAATCGATAATTTTGTTCAATTCGTTCGTTCTTTCATTCATTTCTGTTTCATTATCATTTAATTATTCACTTTCATTCATTTATACATTCATTCATTTAGTCAGTCAGTCAGTCAGTCAGTCAGTCAGTCAGTCAGTCAGTCAGTCATTCCATCATCGTTATCTTCCTCTTCTTCCTCTTCTTCTTCTTCTTCTTCTTCTTCTTCTTCTTCTTCTTCTTCTTCTTCTACTACTACTACTACTACTACTACTACTGCTACTGCTACTACTACTACTACTACTACTACTACTACTACTTCTAATGCTACTACTGTTTCTACTATTACTCCTGCTACGACTACTACTACTACATACTACTACTACTACTACTGCTGCTGCTGCTGCTGCTGCTGCTGCTGCTGCTGCTGCTGCTGCTGCTTTTTTTCTGCTTCTTCTTTCTTCTTCTTCTTCGTCTTCGTCTTCGTCTTCGTCTTCTTCTTCTTCTTCCTCTTCTTCTTGTCAGTCATCATCGTTACTGTCGTTTTCTTCTCCTTCTCCGCCTTCTCCTCCTTATACTCGTCTGTCATCTTCATCATCATTGCTTTTTCGTCTGTTTTCTCTTCTCTCTCTCTCTCTCTCTCTCTCTCTCTCTCTCTCTCTCTCTCTCTCTCTCTCTCTCTCTCTCTCTCTCTCTCTCTCTCTCTCTCTCTCTCTCTCTCTCTCCGCCTTTGCTCCTGTCTTCCTCTATTTGTTTTTCTTCCTTCCATCTAGTGCTGTCTGTCTCCACATTGAACTAAGTCTAAGCTTTCTATCCTATCATCATCGCCATCTTTGCGTCTTTGCTTCTTATCCTCCGGTATATCTTTTCCGCCTGCATTCTCTCCTCTCTCTTTCTGTCTTCACGCCTTTCTTCCTCTATGTCAACACACACACACACACACGCACGCACGCACGCACGCACGCACGCACGCACGCACGCACACACACACATTGTCATCTGCCCTCTATCTTGACCTGTCTAGCCCCCCTTCTCCCCTATTGTTGTATATGTATATATATATATATATATTATATATTATATATATATATTATATATATATATATATATATATTGTGTATATATATATATATATATATATATATATATATATATATATATATCTTCCTATGTTTTGTAGGTCTCCAACGCAGTAAATCATGATCAATATCGTATGTAAAAAAAAGATTCAGGGTATAAGTTGGTGTTTGCATGCAACACCGATATCCAAGAGAGGAGTAAAAAGAAAAAAACAAAAAAATAATAGAGCAAAAAGTGTTGAATAACTTTCCATGGTGCTAAAGCACTGTGGATTTTGATCCGTAAGAAACTGTTTTTGTGCATGTTATCAGGGCTTTGGTAAAAGGAAAATGTAATACATGGGAAAAAGCGCTTAAGGAGAAAAATAGAATGAATTTCTTCGTATGTGTTCCCGAGCAGATCCCTATTCAAATGTAGGGTCCTGTTTCTTACTTTACTAGCATGAAAATCTAGAGCAGAAAATTGAACAAGTTCGAGGATCTGTAGCTGTAATAGTTCTGGTATCCAACGATTGATAGCCATTATTATATTATGGGAATAGGAAAGCCCAGTGGTCAGAGCACTCTCTTTCCCAAAACTAAGGCAGCTAGCATCGAGTGTGGTTACCAAGTGGATGGGTGACCGTTTGTATGGCTTGGTTTCAGTACAGTCCTATAGTTCACCCAGCCGAAAATGTTTATCCAGCTGTAAATGGGTACCTGCCCTCTTTAGGGTCAGGGAAGGTAAAGCAGCGAGGGAGAGGAGATGAGCGCCGCCCTCAATATGCTGGCCCCTGGAGAAGCTGAGGTCTCTGACATCTTGTTCCCTAATGGGAGCACTTTTACCTATTACAGCATATCCCTCTAGTTTTGCAGTGCTGGCAATGAAACCAGCGTGACGAGTCTTTGAGAAGGAAAATGAGCAGCGTGTGACAGCTGCTGTCGAAGTATCAATCGCTTCATCAGTGAAAACACAACACCCACTTCCCAATTCTCTTCTGTTCTCCCCACCTCTGTTTCTCATCATTTGCATGCAGTCTTGACTTCAGCCAATCAATACAGGCTTAGTGTCGCTCAACACCCAATCAGAGACAGGCTTTCATCACCCCTACTGCCTGCTTCCTGTGCTGGCTATGGCGTCAGCCAAGGGTAATCAATCCTAGCCTCTTTTTTGTTTTTAAAGTCTGTTTCTTGCTTGCAGAGTTGATTTCTTCTTCGTTCCAATCATTTTTATCCCACAACTAATGCTGCAGCAGTCTATTATTGTTCAATGTTTTAGTCCATGAGACTATAAACCGAGACCCTGTGTGTGAACACTCACAGAACATCTTGCACACATGTTAAATTTTGTTCCGCTTTTTTAAGAGTAGGCCATTGTGAGCTGATGGTGACAGATGACAAGATTTACAAAACTGCATACACATGGGGACTGGATGTAAAAGAGCACATGAGTGATTATTCCATTATTGTTGGTATAAAAGAATAAATAAATAATGCTAGGGATTCTGGCTCTGTTGATAGGAAACTTTAATGGCTGCAATCAATTTTGAAAAACAACAACTCAACCCTGTCTCGGTGGCTTCTTTGGTTGCATGGAAATCTGGGAAAGGCCAGAAAACTGAACAAGGTTGACAATGTGTAGTTTTCACAGATACTATATCCAAACTTTTAGTGGTGCTCATTTTCGTATGTAGCTTCCCTATGCTGTTCTGACAATCGAAGAAGTGTAAGTGTTTTTTAAAGCAGCAACAATAGA
>CM060328.1:63228648-63271148 GCA_030674155.1 Stramonita haemastoma
TGAATATGGGTGGCGCTGCTCTTGTGGCGACACGCTCTCCCTGGGGAGAACAGTCCGAATTTATACGCAGAGAAATCTGCCGTGACTTAAATTGGTGTAAAATTGCACACAAAAAAAATTGTAGGCCTAATCAGTGACAGGCCTAATCAATCAATGACAGGTCGAATCAATGACAGGCATAATCAATGACCTAATCAATGACAGCTTTAATCAATGACAGGCCAAATCAATGATCTAATCAATGACAGGCAAATCAATGATCTAATCAATGACAGGCCTAATCAAGGACAGGCCTTTCCTGGCCGGTAGTTTCAAAGGGATGCAGACGTTGTGGTGATAAGCTCATATTTAATTTCTTCCTTGTCGTGGTAGGCTCCCTGCTTCCCCGTTCTAGGAGTATTCGTTTTCATGATTAGGAATGTTTGAGCCGGTATAGAGTTCACTTTGAAGTGGTAATCCGTCTTTCTGCTTTTTCCACTTGTGGGGTTCTTGTGTGGAGACGGGAAAATGATGATGTGCTGTAGTTATCTTTGTTGGTTATCGTCAAAGTAAAGCTCTCCCAGCCTCCTTTCTTTTTTTCTCTCTGTCCTTGTCTCGTTTCGTGTGTGTGTGTGTGTGTGTGTGTGTGTGTGTGTGTGTGTGTGTGTGTGTGTGTGTGTGTGTGTGTGTGTGTGTGTGTGTGTGTGCGTGCGTGCGTGCATGCATGCATGCATGCATGAATATGTGTATGTGTGTAAAATTGAATGTCTGTCGGTCTGTGTCCATCTGTCTGTCTGTATGTATGTATGAATTATGTATGTATGTATTGTGTATGTATGTATGTATGTAGTATGTATGTATGTATGTATGATGTATGTATGTATGTATGTATGTATTGTGTATGTATGTATGTATGTATGTATGTATATGTATGTATGCATGCATGCATACATGTGTGTATGTATGTTTGTATGTGTGTATGTATATGTGTATGTATGTATGCATGCATACTGTATGCATGTACCTCTTCCACTCACACTCACACTCACACGCACACGCACGCACACACACACACACACACACACACACACACACACACACACACACACACACACACACACACACACACACACACACACACACACACACACACACGCGCGCGCGCGCGCGCGCGGGCATAGAGAGAACCAAAATCTAGTCATCTTCCTATGTCTTTCCTACTTCCCTATCCGCTGAGATCGTTATTCCCATCAGCATCAATCATCAAATGGGGGTCTGCATTGCACCTGAAGCAGTGTCTGTGACGGCTCAGACTTATGATATTCCCCGGGGGTATGCGGGGGGGAAAGGGGGGGGGTCAGTATGAATAGCACCCCCACCCTCTGGAAATTCTGTGCTTGGGAAACCCTCTTTTCTATCCCTCACCTTCTTTCTGCGTTGTTCCTTTTCTTCCTGTCCCCTCCTTCTTGTCTATTTTCTGCCTTCTTGGCTAATTCTTCTGCCTTTGTCTTCTCAAGAAAGACATATGAGATAACAATCCTCTCCCACAAAGAATTATCGATGTGCTGGACCTGACTTGTCAGGCATAAAACAGCAGCGCAACGCAGTTTGGTTCATATGACAGACAACAATAGTTGCTGTCTGAGCGTTGGATGTAGCAGAAGAAAGAAAAGGCACATGATATTTGGTGGGTCTCTATCAGCCCTCTGCAACAGGGAACGTCTGATATAGAAAACTGAACTGATAAGATTGGTCATTCTTCAGCCCAGTGAATCCTTTTTTCAGATCCTCCTCTTCTTTCTCTCATTCATTCATTTCTTTTTATCATTTGTTTTTTGCTGATATGCTGTCCTCAGGCAATCAGTACCTATGAAGTATCAGTCAATAGCCAATCAGTTATTTTTTCTTATTATTTCTGTTGCTGATTTGCATGTGTGCTGTCCTCAGCCGATCAATACATGCTAAATTTCAGTCAATAGCCAATCAGTGACATGCGTCATTCTAATGCCGGCAGTGCCCATTGCAGAAATTCAGCAGTGATTCACTTTTTTGTTTTGGTTTTCAGTGTTGTCTATGCAAAGAACTGTATACATAATGTCTTATCTTTTATTTAGAAGTGTGTGTGTGCGCACGCACGTGTGCACGTGTGTGTGTGTGTGTGTGTGTGTGCGTGCGTGCGTGCGTGCGTGTGTGTGTGTGTGTGAGTGAGTAAGTGCGTGCATGTGTGTGTACGTGCATGCGTGTGTGCGTGCATGCATGTATGTGTGTGTGACTTTAATTTGAAGTTATCTTGGAATTTTTAAAGACACATCAATCATAGTTGTTGTTTTTTTCTTGACTTAATTTCTAGATCAGATTCGTACCAAATGATGTGCCTGTCAGTGTTGTAATTGCCCTTCAGGAGATGATGAATGAATTCTTAACTTGACTTGCCGAGAGATTGTGTAATGGTTATGAAGTCTGGTATCAGAACTGGCACAGATTCCTTCCTCCCTGTGGGGATCAGCAGTACAGTACCAGTGCTCAGGTTCTTACTGTGGCACATTTCGTGTGTGGACCTTTTCCCAATCCTTTGAACAGGCATAGAGTTCCGCCCAGTACATTATATCACAGACTGCCTGCGTGCTTCCCCTAGCCTGCGCTATCAAAAGTAGTTAGTCAGGAGGGTGATATTGCCCTGTGGTTAGAGCTGTGCATTGTGACCTGATGGCTCGGGTTCGAGCCTCCACCGAGGTTTCCGTTCGAGGGGATGTTTTTTTTTCCTCCTGGGGTTAATATCAGTCCGGGTTCTACTTACTCGAAAGTCCCTCAGATGTGACTATGAAGTGATATACCGTGTGTGAACACACACACACACACACCCACACGCGCACGCGCAGGCACACACACACACACACGCATGCACGCGCGCGCACACACACACACACACACACACACACACACACACACACACACGCACACACACACACACAAAGATGACAGGAACAGATGGCAAAAATTACAAAACCTCATACACACGGGGACTGGCTGCAAAAATAAGCACATAAGTGCTTATTCCATTATCCTCCATATAAAAGATTACATAAAATAAATTATTTTTTTCCCAAATATTTTAATATGGATACCCCCCCCCCCCCCCTCTCTCTCTCTCTCTCTCTCTCTCTCTCTCTCTCTCTCTCTCTCTCTCTCTCTCTCTCTCTCTCTCTCTCCCCTCCCCCCTCTCTCTCACTCACTCACTCTCTCTCTGGATGTAAAACGTATGTTAATACATGTCTGTCACCTCTGGAAGTAAAGATAATCAATCAATCGGTCTGTCGGTCTGTCTGTATCCTTGTCTGTCTGTCTGTCTGTCTCTCTCTCTCTCTGTCTCTATCTCTGTCTCTCTCTCTGTCTCTGTCTCTGTCTCTGTCTCTCTCTCTCTCTCTCACGCGTGCGTGCGTGCGTGCGTGAGTGTGTGTGGTGTGTGTGTGTGTGTGTGTGTGTGTGTGTGTTGACGGGGATGCGATGAGTATATGTGGAATGTGAGTGCGCGTGCGCGCGCGCGCGTGTGTGTGTGTGTGTGTGTGTGCGTGTGCGTGTGTGTGTGTGCTTTGATGTCGCTATGTAGCTCTCACATGATGGTCACGTATTAGCCGGGGTGAATTATTACTTACTGTTGATAAAGACGTGTTGCGTTGTGACATTTTGCTTTTTTGTCTATTCGCGACGGATATTGCGCATTAGCAACTTGCCTTTGTATGACCGGTGTGTCTGGTCTGACGCTTTTGATAGTTTTCATTATCTTGTTGAATTGGCTTATTACTATTAGTATTACCTTTTTCAACTCCGTTACATTATTAACATTCGAAGTTTCAATTTAGCTTTATCTTTTTGCATTTGTTTACATTCTTGTTCACCTTTATTGTGTTATTTCCCCATCCCTAACTCCTCGACTAAGCCCTTGCTCCAATTTAGTTTTTGGCAAGAGTTTTTGTTTATATTGAAATATAACTGTGATTTATGTATGTTGTATAGTGGAATTATTTAATATAGTTATTGATATGCCAGGGACTCGTGACAGTTGGCCGTCAGCAGATGGTCTCAGAATAGGATTTTTAAATATCAATCATATTATTAACAAAATGTCCGATGTTTATCATATTCTATCAAATTCACACACAAATTTTCATATATTTGGTTTTGCGGAATCCCGACTATCTAAACACATTTCTAATAATGAACTTGCTATTTCTGGTTATCAGATAATCCGCAAAGATCCTCTCGAACGAAAGGAAACGGGCTTTCTTATTTATGTACACGAAAACATCCGCTACAAACGAGTTGAATCACTTGAAAATTATTGTTTAGAATCAGTTTGGATTCAGATAGCCCTGAAAAAAACGAAACCAATCCTTGTCGGTTTTATCTATAGAAATCCAAAAGAACTTATAGACTGACATGACAAATTCACTTTAATGATGGAGGAAGCTTCATTACTCTCAGAGGAAATTATCCTATTAGGTGACTTTAATATAGATTTGTTAAAAACTAACCACAATTGGATACAAACTTATGACTCTTTTCATCTGACACAGTTAATTGATAAACCTACAAGAATCACTGACACATCCAAAACTCTGATTGACCACATTTATTCAACTTCACCAAATCATATAATAGAAGTATGTCGCCCTGCCTTTGGATGCAGTGACCACCTTCCAGTATGCTTAACATGGTCAAAAAAAGGTATAAAGATTCCTAAGAACAGTCATAAGATTATTAAATATAGATGCTTATCTTCTTTTGACAAAAATACATTTTTATTAGATTTACTTAATTCTTCTTTATCTTTGGTCTATCAGTTTACCAGCCCTGATGAAGCGTTTGAGGTATGGTACCACAGTTTTCTCAATATCTACAATGCGCATGCACCCATTAAAAGTAAGCGCGTCAAGAGCAATCCAAAAGTACCATGGATAACTGAGGAGTTAGAAAATGCCATAAAATTAAGAAATCAGCTATCAGTTACAGGAACCAGGGAAGAATATAAAGAACAGCGAAATATAGTAAACAATATGAAACGCATAAGTAAAAAAAAGTACTTCCAACAGCTAGTTTACTCTAAGTCAGACAATAAATCTGTTTGGAAAGCAATTAACTATTTGACAAATAAAAATGTAACATCTCAAAGTTCATCGCTCAAAGATATATCCGTTGACGATATTAATGCCCATTTCTGCAATATTTCCTCTTCTACAGTACCAATAGACAGATCACATCTTAACAAGCTTGAAACATTAAAACATTACTGTAGATCTAAAAACATTTTATCAAATTTAGATATCCCTCTTATGTGTATTAATGATGTTTACAATTCCCTTACTCATTTGAAACAGACAAATACGAAAGGTCTTGATGGCATTGATGGTAAAATTCTAAAAATAGCTGCCCCCGTCATCGCAGAATCTCTTACATACATTTATAATTTATGCATTTCTGCTAACACCATTCCTAAAGCTTTTAAAACTGCCAAAGTTATACCTATCTTTAAATCTGGTGACCGTTCAGATCCCTACAATTATAGACCAATCTCTATTCTATCCATATTATCAAAACCTTTAGAGAATCACATCAATAAACATATACTCCATCACTTAAACCGATATAATTTGTTACATCCTAATCAATCTGGTTTCAGAGCTAACCATTCCTGCCAAACTGCTTTGACAAGCTTGGTTGATCAATGGCTTACTAATATCAATAATAACAAAATCACCGGAGTTATTATAGTAGACTTTGCTAAGGCGTTCGATGTGATTGACCACACTCTATTACTAAAAAAACTTAAAATCTATGGTCTGTCAGATAGTACTGTCAAACTCATGTTATCATTTCTTTCTGAAAGAAAACAAGTCGTTTCTGATAAAGGTAAGACATCGGCAGTACTATCCAATAACTATGGCGTCCCCCAGGGATCTGTTCTAGGGCCTATTCTTTTTTCTATATATATAAATGACTTACCCTTATCTCTAAACACACAGTGCGAGTTATTTGCAGATGATACAACTATCCATACCAATCATTCTCAATTGAATGAAGTTACATCTGCTCTGCAAGAAAGTATTCACTGCCTGCTTCGATGGTCAGAGTTAAATCATATGAGTCTTCATCCCAAAAAAACTAAGTACTTAATTATAACAACTCGACAAAAGCGACAAAATCTTTCAAACAATTCTACGGCTATCTATATTAATAACAACAAAATTGATAAAGTAGACCATCATAAAATTCTTGGAATTACAATTGACAATAACCTTTCTTGGATGTACCACATCTCTGCATTATGCAAAAAAGTATCAAAATGTGTACACCAGTTATCTAAAATAAAGCATTTCTTAGACCTAAACGCTAGGAAAATGTTTTTCAATGCATATATTATATCCCATATGAGTTATGCTTCAACGATTTGGGATTCGGCTAGCGCAAATGTTCTCAAGCCATTGTTCAGTGTGCATAGACGAGCTCTAAAACTTGTTCTCTTGAAATCTTCATCATTAACCATTCCTGATTATAAAGCACTTGACATTCTTCCATTAAGATCCAAGCTTAAGCATAATAAGGCAGTGTTTATGTATAAAATCATGTCCGGTTTAGCTCCCCCCTTGCTTCAAAACAGATTCACAATCAATGTCAATCGTCATGCCAATAAGATAATGGTGCCACTTCCAAGAATTGACTTATTTAAATCCACTCTCACATATTCTGGTGGTACACTATGGAATGAGATATCAACCCTCAACCTTCACAAAGCTTGCAGTGTTTCTGTTTTTAAAAAAGTTTATCACGTACATCTTATGGACAATATATCACTATTTTGATGAAATTGATTTCCATTTGCAACACCATTAATAACTAGTATCATGTAATTTCAATCATGTGTAAGTATTATGTCAACTCTTAATCACCACCCCCCAGTACTTTTGTCCCCTCTTTATTCTCCCTCCTTCTCTTTCCCTACCACCACCCTCCCCTCTCTACACCCATCTCGCTCCAGGGTTTCTTTTGTCTCTCTGTCTTCCTGCCTATCTCTCTGCCTGTTCTACTGTCTCCCTGTCTGTTCTATTTTTTTCCTTCTGTTGTCTGTCTGTCTGTCTGTCTGTCTGTCTGTCTGTCTGTCTCTGTCTCTGTCTCTGTCTCTCTCTCTGTCTCTCTGTCTCTCTGTCTCTCTGTCTCTCTCTCTCTCCTCTTCTCTCTCTCTCTCTCTCTCTCTCTCTCTCCTCTCTCTCTCTCTCTCTCCCTCTCTACCTCACTCCTCCTCTCCCCCCCCTCTCTCCTATTCTTCTTTTCCCCCTTCCCCAACTTTTCTCTCTTCCCCCCACCATTATGTTTGTCTCTTATGTAAAGCGTTTCTACTTCACTGAACTGTCTAGGTGCACATTATATTTCAGATTTATGATGAAACTTTTGTATAATCTTGGGTATGTTATGATTTTGCTCACTTGACTTAAGTAGGTAGTAACTTGTATAATTGTAGTTCTTATTGTTTCCCTGATCCTTTTTTTTTTTTTTTTTTTTTTTTTTTTTTTTTTTTTTTTTTCTCTCTCTCTCCTCTTCCCCCTCCTCTTACTCCTCCTCTCCCTCTTTCCCTCTATTCTATTTTTCTCTTTTCTTTGTCCATTTCTTCTTACCCTCTTCAGGAGCTGAAAAAGATAATAACAGCCCGCACCTTATTCCTCTCACTCCCTTCCTCTCTCTCTTTTCAAATGTTATAGCTTTATGCTCAAATCTTACGATTGGTTGATTTATTCACCAAATTTTGATTTTCATAGCTTTATACTTGAATTATGCATTTGGATTGATTGGTTGATCGATTCACTTCTTTTTTTTTTTTTTTTTTTTTTTTTTTTTCTAAAAGAGGGCTGGATGAAAACAAGCCACCATTGTGCTTAATCTTTTCCCTCAATAAAAATGTTCATTCATTCATTCATTCTCTCTCTCTCTCTCTCTCTCTCTCTCTCTCTCTCTCTCTCTCTCTCTCTCTCTCTCTCTCTCTGTTGAAGGTTGGGCTCCTTGCTGGGAGATTTGATGTGGAAATTTTGTTATCGATTGTGAGCATAGTGTTCCTTTCAAACCAGCCACCATGGCGCAGTGGTTAGCGTCTCCGCTTACAGACTGGAAGGTCGCAGGCTCGAATCTGATAGGTTTGATAGCCATTTTTTTCTGACTCCAGCCGGCTCCTACCCAGACTGAGTGTGCTGTGGGCTGATTGGGAAGACTGGTACCACACAGTCGAGCTTCATCCACTTTATGGATGTGGTTTTGGATGTTGCTCAAATTACCTGACCAACACTGCTGGAGCCTGTATCTCTAGGGCCAGGTTGGCGCCAGGATATTATTATGATAAGAAGCGTAGAGTACAGCCCTGTCACGAATTCTCAAAGCAGATGCACCTCCATAGCAGCATTGTTACATCATCCTCATCGTCATTGATCATCATGCAATAAAAGAAAATTGTCTTTTATTCTGTGGTTCACAGAAGATGAGGCAGCAGAAAACAAAAACTAAAAAATGTACCATAGTGTTCATTTAAAGCATATTCAGAGTTCGTGGAAGGAGAGTGGGGTGAGAGACAAAGAAAAGGTCAATTATTTTCCAATAACCTAGATCTAGTCTCTCTGTCTCTCGCCCTTCTGTCTATGTGTCTCCATATACTTCTTAGCTTGCTCAGATAAACACAGGGGTGGTGGTGGTGGTGGTGGTGTGTGTGTGTGTGTGTGTGTGTGTGTGTGTGTGTGTGTGGTGCGCGTGTGTGCGTGCGTGCGTGCGTGCTTGCGTGCGTGTGTGTGTGTGTGTGTGTTTGGAGGATATCATAAAAATAAAATTAAAAATATAGCATGGCGACGAGGTCAATTATTGAAGCTAAGGCTTCAGAAGGAAATCAAATCAAAAGGAAAAGTAAAAAGAAAATAACAGAGAAGCAAACACATGCCTCCTAAAAAACAAACAAACAAACAAACCCCAAAACCTAACCAAAAAACAAACAAACAAACAAAAGCAAAAGCAAATCAACAAAAAAAACAACAGCAACAACAACAAAAAACCAACCAGCTCCAACCCCCCATCTCACCCCTTCCCTGCTTCCAATTTCCGTCTTGTATGATTATCCTATTGACCCAGTCCCCAAGGAGAGGGTTCACCTTGAATCCGTTATCAAAAACAAAACCAAACCAAACAAAAATAACGAAAGCGCCCTGATGACAAATCAGTATCATATTCTGTGTGTCTCTTTATCAGCCTTGCTCAAAGGGGAACGTCTAGCAATAAAAAACGTAACTGCTCTCTTTCCATCCAACTTTATTCTTCCGGCTGATTTGCATGCAGTTTTCAGCCAATCAATACACGCTCAGCACCAGTCAGCAGCCAATCAATGACAGGCTTCTTTCCCTGGTCTATGATGTCGTAATGCGCTCATTGCAGAGATCCAGTAGTGATCAACTGTAGTCTGTCTTCTCTTTTTATTTCCAACGTTGCCCATTTTTGCTTGGAGATGCTCTTTGTGTGTGTGTGTGTGTGTGTGTGTGTGTGTGCGTGCGTGCGTGCGTGCGTGCGTGCGTGCGTGCGTGCTTGAGTGCGTGTGTGTGTGTGTGTGCGTGCTTTCTTCAATTTAACATCCCTTCACTCATAGTAATATTAGGTGTGTGTGTGTGTGTGTGTGTGTGTGTGTGTGTGTGTGTGTGTGTGTGTGTGTGTGTGTGTGATGGACAACCCAGTGTGTGTGTGTGTGCATGCGTGCGTGTGTGTGTGTATATGTGTATATGTGTGTGTGTGTCTGTGTGTGATGGACAACCTAATGTGTGTGTGTGTCTGTCTGTCTGTATGTGTGGAGGGGGGGGGGTAGTTCGTCAGATGGACAATCAAGTCTCTGTGAGAAGGCAGCTGTATGCTGCAGGTCCTCCCAGTCTCCATAGAGCTTCTTGGCCACTGGGGGATAGGGGTCAGTCAGGCCAGATCCTCTTTCGGAGTGCCTCATGTAGCGGGCATAACTGCAGCACATGTTCTGTTGTCTGGCTGCCCATCTTTACTGCATCCTCTGTGTGTGGCCTGCAGGGAGTTTCATGTTCATGCTTGATGTATATGTGTAGTCTTTTTTGCTTTTAAAGTCTTTCAACAAATATGGAGTTAGTTTGTTCAATTTACTAGTTTGTTCAATTTACTAAGTACTTTGATGCGTTTACGTTGCTTTGCATGATTCTGCACTTTAGAAATTGTGTGTGTTATTATCATCATTATTGTCATCATCATCATCATCATCATCATCATCATCATATCAACATAATAATATATATTATTAAATTATTGTTGTTATTGTCATTGTCATTATCATTATTATCATCATTCTTATTATCATGATTCACTACAGACCTCATTCTCTGGTCCCTGATTTCCATACAGTGTCAAGAGTGCTTCTCTTCCCATCCTGAGGACTATCACTCCCATCCATCCAATCACTTGACAGGAATGTCTAGATCTAAATCAAATCCAAAATGTAAAAATAAATCACAAAGAAAAACCCCAACGAAAAATAAGGGAAAAAAACAATGGCTAGCCAGCATTATATTTTTGTTGAGCTTTGTCAGTACACTTCCTAGAAAAAAACATCTTTACAACAAAAAAACCCTGGCCTTAATGATTGGTATCTTTTCATCCTGTCCTCTCCTCCTGCATTTCAAAATGAAAACGCTGATTTGCATGAAGCTCTCAACCAATCAATACACGCTCAGCCTTAGTTAAGAGCCAATCAATGACGACCTTCTTTCCTGGTTCATGACGTCAATGGTGACCAGTCAGAGATTCAGCTATGATTCACTCCATCCTTTTTTCCTCTCCAATGTTGAGTTTCAAGCTTAGAGATTTCATGTGTAGTTAGTTGGGATTTTTTAAAACTCCAAATATTTGAACAACCTTGGAGTGTCTAGTTTATGACAAGTTTCCTGTCCTAGTGTATTCCTTTTATTGGTTCCTCTGCTAGAGCTCCCAGGTTCACCAATGGTGATATTTTGTGATATGGTGATAGGGACTGTTTTTGCCCACCATAAAAGTTACCTCATGACGACTTCTGGAATGTCTATGATTTCAATAGTGTACATTGTTTTTGGTGATTAACCAGATTGTTTTCCCTAGAGTTAGGTTTCTTTGGTTGGATTTGGTTTTATCAGAGACCTGGTGGAGTCATGCAATGGGGATGGGATAGCCTGGTGGTCAGAGCGATGCTCTCATGATCTGCTGACCCAGGTTTGAATCTCATTTAAGAGGGTTTTTCCTCAGGAGTTAACATCAGTGCCAGCTCCACTCGCCCCCCCCCCCCCAAAAAAAAAAAAAAGTAAGTCAAGAACCAATCAACACTTGCTTAGTGTCAGTCGTCAGCCAATCAACATATTGTGCTCAGTGGAAATCAACAGCCAATCAACATACGTTTAGTGTCAGTCAACAGCCAATCAACACACGCTTAGTGTCAGTGTTCAGCCAATCAATACACACTCAATGTCTGTCTTCAACCAATCAATGGCAAGCCTCTGTCCCTACTCCATGATGTCAATATCACCTCTGCAGAAATCCAGCTGTGATCAATTTTTTGTTTGTTTCCATTTTTGGAATGGTGGGCTCCTGGCCTAGAGATTTAGTGTAGATTTTTTCCTCATGTGTTTGAATAAGTATAGAGCCTATCTTATCCTTGGCAAACCTCTTTCTCTGATTCCTGATTTCAGTAGTTTTCAGATTTTGTGATGATCATTCTAAACTGGTTCTCAAGATATTGGATACATGCTTAAAGATTTCATGTGGTTTTTATTTGTACAATCTCTTGTTTTTTATTTGTTTTGTTGGGCTTTTTTGCAATGCTTACCTTGCACAATGTCGCCATAAAGCATTTTTATAGATCATAGAAAGAGGTTACAGATGTTCTGGTTGATTTTTAGCAAAGAAATTATCTCCCTGTATCTGTTCTGTCTCTCTGTCTCTGTGTGCCTCCCCTCTCCCTCTAATCTCTCTGTCTCTCTCTGTCTGTCTCTCTCTCTGTCTCTCTCTCTGTTTCTCTCTCTCTCTCTCCCTCTCTCTCTCTCTCTCTCTCTCTCTCTCTCTCTCTCTCTCTCTCTCTCTCTCTCTCTCTCTCTCCTCTCTCTCCTCTCTCTCTTTTTCCTATTCCTATCGGCAAGGGCCGGCAAGGGCCGGATGAAAAAAAAGTATGTAAATGCTTACTCTGTTACCCTTGAAAAATAAAGATCATTCATTCATTCATTCATTCATTCATTCATTCATTCTCTCTTCTCTCTCTCTCTCATCTCCTCTCTCTCTCTCTCTCTCTCTCTCTCTCTCTCTCTCTCTCTCCCTCTCTCCTCTCTCTCTCTCTCTCTCTCTCTCTCTCTCTCTCTCTCTCTTCCTTCGGCGAGGACTGGATGTAAAAAAGCACAGTCATGAGTGCTTATCTATTATCCTCGAATAAAAGGATTTGCCTTGCCTTGCCTTGCTTGCCTTGCCTTGCCTTGCCTTGCCTTGCCTTGCCTTGCTCGTGTGTGTGTGGTGTGTGTGTGTGTGTGTGTGTGTGTGTGTGTGTGTGTGTGTGTGTTGGGAGGGTGATGTATGCAAGAGAAAGCTAAGGAAATTACCATGGAGATGAAGCCTAGTGTTGAAACAGCGTGATGGAATTTCAGGAAAAAACAACATCCAATGGCTTACAAACTAACAACAAGAAAGGGAGGGGGAGGGGCAGGTTCCTAATTTATTTATTTATTTATTTATTTATTGATCTATCCATTATTTATTTATTTATTTATTCATTCTTTATGTCGAGGATTATGGAATAAGCACTCATGTGCTTTTTTACATCTAGTTTTGTAAATCTTGTCATGTTTCCACTGGCACACAATGGCCTACGCTACGAAAAGCAGAACAGGAATTAACGTGTGCGCAAATGTTCTCTGGGGTTCGCACACAGGGCCTCGGTTTATAGTCTCAACCGATAGCCTTGTGGTTATAGCGTTGAGTGCATAACCTGATGGCCTGGGTTCGAGCCACCACCCAGACACCTTTTTCAAGAGGATTTGTCTCTCTATTGCGAGATGAGGCATGTAAACTGAGGTCCCGCGTGCAAACGCACGCAAAATATCTTCACCTTCCCCTTAATATAATATAATATAATAATACATGGAATTTATATAGGACAATATCTTACCCAAAAAACAAATCAAACATCACCTAGTCCGTAGTCCCGCGGACCGTGGGAGCACCAGTGAAGAGTGCAACCAGCTTTCTGCCACTCCCCATGGTCCTCTGCTTTCCATAGAAAATCGTTTCACTCAAAGCCAGTCCAATCTCTGATGTCTTCCCATCTTTCCTCTATCTCCCTCTTCGTCTCCCCCTTGTACTGTTTCCCTGTAGGACATCTTACTGACACATTAAAACTCGTTCCTTTTTTTTTAAGAGTAGGCCAGTAGGCATGGTTGACAATTCTTTCTTCTTCTTTTTTTGAAGTGCAGCACACGGGTGTTGTGTGTAGACATCATCCACAAAGTCGGAATGTGTCACCGACTGGAGAGCAAACTGTAGCATACAGATAATCTCACATGGTAAACTGGAAGTCTTACCCAAGAAAGAAAGACAGATATTTGATCTTTTCTTTTTATATTCTTTTATTTCGAGGATAATAGAATAAACACTCATGTTCTTTTTTTTTTTTTTTTTACATCCAGCCCCCGTGTGTACGCAGTTTTGTCAATTTTTGTCATCCGTTCCCACTGGCACACAATTTTCCACTCTTCCCAAAAGCGGAACGGGTTTTAACTTGTGCGCAAGATGTTCTGCGTGCATTTGTAGTCGGTTTATAGTCTCATCCAAGACTTTTGGGGGGAGTGGAGTCGGCAATGATGTTAACTCCAGAAGAAAAATCCTCTTGAACGAGATTCGAACCGGGTCAGCAGATCACGAGCGTATAACCACTAGGCTGTCCACTGTAAGCTCCTCCCTGCTTCCCAAACGTGCCAGTCCCCTGTGACTATTGCCCTATTGATCCTGTCGTAAAGTGGGAACCCCCCTAAACCTTCCAATAAAACAGACCCCGCTGGCCGTAACTGTGGAGTGGGGTCATTATCAGTGCTCCTTAAGGCGGGACGTCTGGCACAGGACTGTAGCCCTTAGCATTGCTCTCTCTCTCTCTTCTCCGTCTCTCTCCTCTCTCCTCTCTCTCTCCCCTCTCTCTCTCTCTCTCTCGCAGCCTCTCTCTGTCTCTCTTGTCTGTCTGCCTCTCTCCCCATGGTCTTCCATTCCTCTGAAGGGTGTTTTTTCTTCTGATTTGCATGCAGTAGTCCTCACCAATCAATACACGCTTTGCGTCAGTCAACAGCCAATCAATGACAGGCTAGGCTCACGCGCCATGATTTCTACTGTGCCCGTGTACAGAGACTGCAGTAATCAGCTGTATTTGAGTGTGTGTGTGTGTGTGTGTGTGTGTGTGTGTGTGTGTGTGTGTGTGTGTGTGTTGGCTGTCCAGCTTGGAATTTCTATGCATATTCAATTGTATAGTCATTTCATGTATATTCATTTTGTTAATTATTGCCCCATCCGACAACAGCCAATCAATGACAGGCTTCTTTCCTTCCCTGCTCTATGACTTTAGTTTGTACCCATGTATAGAGATCCAGCACTAGTGTTAATCAGCAAGATGCCTTGTGTTTTGTTTTTCTTCTGCTTGGCTTAAATGCTAGAATATCATGTATATTCATTTGGGATACTCTGATCATGCATATTCATTTGTATGATTGTTTCATGCATTATTGATTTTGCACACTCACTTCATGCATGATGATTTGTACAGGCATTTCATGTATATTCATCTGTATGGTGTTTTGATGCGTATTTACGTGTACAGTTATTTTTGTATACATGTATATTCATTTGTGCAGTCCTTTTATGCATATTCAAGTTTTAGTTTTGTCATTTCATGTATTTTTCATTTATTAATATATGTGACCATCCAGCAGGTATCTATTGTATTTTTTCCAGTGTTGAGTTTCATCCTAGGAGATTTCGTATGTTGTTGGTATTCTTCTTTCTTTCTTTCTTTCTTTCTTTCTTTCTTTCTTTCTTTTCTTTTCTTTCTTTCTTTCTTTCTTTCTTTCTTTTTCTTTCTTTCTTTTTCTTTCTTTCTTCCTTTCATAGATATTCTAATAATTTTTAGTGTCCATCTCTAACAGTGATGTATCTCCTCCTCCTTTGTGTACCATTCATGGAGATTTAGGTGGATTACTTTCTTATTCTTCGTTGAACGCTCAGACAGCAACTTTTGTTGTCTGTCATATGAGCAGAAATGCTTTGCGCTGCTGTTAAGCGCCTGACAAGGCAGGTTCAGTGAAACTGTTTTGACGTAGGAGAGAATTGTTATCCTTTAAGTCTTTCTGGAAAAAGACAGGAGAATGGACCAAGACAGCAGCAAATGGACAAGAAGGAGGTGACAGGAAGAAAAGGATCATGGCAGAAACAAAGAGAGGAATAGAAAGGAGGGAATTCCTAGCACGGAATGTCCAGAAGATGGGGACGCTATTTATACTGACAGGCCCCCAGGATCTCCTTTGGGGAGTGACTGTTTTTGCTTTATTCCAATGTCTGAAGAAACATGTCGAAGCAGGCCGTAAGAGATTGAAGCTGTTTTGGGATAGTGTAACAAACGTCAAGTCCTCATCTACCATCATCATTATCATCATCATCATCATCATCATCATCATCATATCATCATCATCATCATCATCATCATCATCATCATCATCAACAACATAGTTATCATAACCAACATCATCCCCCCCCCCCCCTCTCTCTCTCTCTCTGGTGTGTGTGTGCGTGCGTGCGTGCGTGTGTGTGTATGTGTCTGTCTGTCTGTCTTTCTAGAGACGAGGAAATAAATGTTGATGAGAGGAAGGAAGGGCAGGGGGTGGGTTGGATGGGATGTAGGCTACAATCAATAGGAAGGCGGAATTATGGAGCGAAGCATTGTGGAATAAGAAACGCAGTCTACTAGAAAGCTGCTTGAAGATTCCCTACAGCCTTTCACAACCAAGGAAAAAAGCACGCAAAGAGCCGATGCAACCAATGCTTTATAGCAACCCAGTGGTATCATATGCGCTCTGTCATATGTGTTCTTAAGGGGATTGGTAAAATGCCCATTTAGAAAGTAAGAGGTCTGTGGTTGAAATCTCGTCCTAAAGTGAGCCTTTGCCCCCACCCCCCTCCCCACCACCACCACCACCATTACCATTGCACTGCATCAACACTGACTCTGCACTACACAGCATTGCATTAATATACTACACTTGACAAACACGACACTCCACTCCACACTTCACCACACCACCAACCACACCACACCACACCACACCACACCACACCACACCACACCACACCACACCACACCACGCCACACCACACCCCACCTTACCCACCACCCACACCACATCACACCCCACCCCACCCCACCCCACTCCACCACACCACAGGACACCACACACACACAACGCAACACAATACACTCTTGGACGTGTGCCATCTACACCTTTTGTGTTCTCTCCTCTACTCCCTACCCAATTTTCTTTTTTTCTTTTTTTTTTCCGGTAGAGGGGTTCTGAGGTCTAGTCGATGCGCAGTGTGCCTGTCTAAACACCCTCCACAGATAGACCTCGCCTTGCCGGGTCTATATTTTCAATAGTGCCGAATGGAGTCATCTGGGACAGATCAATGCGTCTTCGTTTTTGCTGTTGTCCGAATAGGAATTATTTCGTGATGTAATATGCCGTGGGTTTTTTGTTGAATATTTAGAGATGCGTAGAAAGCTGAGGAGTGGAGGAAGCTGGTTGCAAAGTCTTCAGTGGTCTACAAGACTACGGGGTAGGTGAGGTGAAGGAAGAGCTACGTTGAAGTAAAGTCGATTTATTTTGTGTTTGTTTGTTACGTAGGGTGCTCAACATTTTTTGTGGAGTATTTGGGCGTGCATAGAGTTATGATGAAGCAAGGGAGAGTCTTTTTGTTTTGTTTGTTTTTTACATAGGGGTGCTGCCTCTGTTGAAAAGTGTGGGGTGGGGGAGGGGATGTCAGTGAGTGGGTGGGTGCGTGTTGCGTATGGTTTTATTCATTTATTTATTTACTATCTTTCTTTTATATCGAGGATAATGGAATAAGCACACATGTATGTTGTTTTTTACACCGGACCCCGTGTGTAAGCGTGTGTGTGTACGTGCGTGCGCGTGCGCGTGTGCGTGTGTGTGTGTGTGTGTGTGTTGTGTGTGAGTGTGTGTTGTGTGTGCGCAATGTGTGTATGTGAGGTGTGTGTGTGTGTGATGTGTGTGTATGTGCGCGTGCAATGTCATATATATGGGGTTGTGTATGGTAAATTCTCCATACTTATACTGCAATCTCATTGCAATTTAAAAAAATTATTGATATTCTAAAATCTTGCTAATTTCTAATCATGCAGTGTTGAATACCTGTGTTCCCGATACCATGATCGATACTCATATTGATATTTTGCTTCTCCGCCTCCAATTATCTTAAGAATGCATGCTTTCTACATGTTCAGAGGTATGGATTGTTTGAGTCTTAAACAGTTTTGGTTAGTGTTTGTTCTGAATGTTGGATCGCCTAACCGTCAGTAGTGGCTGCACATGCCGAGAATTTCTCTTCATGAGATCATTAAGTTGATTTTAAATCGAATCTGACACAAACCACCTACAAGAACACACACACACACACACACACACACACACACACACACACACACACACACACACACACACACACACACACCACACACACACACACACACACACCAACGTCTTTCCCGAAGTCGGAGTGTGGCTAACTTTCTAGTGGGCAAAACAGGTACAGACTCTAAAATCTCACCACTGGGTGAACCCTGGAGCTTAGCCGGAAAAAGAACCCCCAAATGGCTTTCTCTTTATTATTTATTTATTTATTTATTTATTTATTTGTTTGTTTATCTATTCTTTTATATCGAGGATAATGAAATAAGCACTCGTGTTCTTTTTTACATCCAGTCCCTATGTGTATGCAGTTTTGTAAATCTTGTCATCTGTTCCCACCGTCACACAATGGCCTACTCTTACGAAAAGCGGAATAGGATTTAACGAGTACGCAGGATGTTCTGCGTGCGTTCGCACACGGGGCCTCAGTTTAAAGTCTCATCCGAAAGACTTTTGGGGAGATCTTTTTTATTTGTCGTTGATATGAGACCTCTAATTCGAAGCCTTCTTGAAAGTTGTTCCTATGTCCCTTGTGGAGTATTGTATTTCTTTTCCGTGAACATTCATGTAGATTGGATTTGTTTTTGCCGGGGGAAGGAGTTTGTTCTGCGGTGTGCGCAGCGTTACGTTGAGTCGGAATAGATTGATGAATATGGATTTTAAAACACAGTTAAAGAGCAGTGGATTTTGTTATTTTTGTTGTTGCTTTTGGGGGGTTGGGGTTGGGGGGTGGGGGTGGCATGGATTTTCGAATAAAAAGAGAAAAAAGAAAACATCCACCAAAGCATACTTTTCGTCAGTTCGCCCTGGAAAAGAAAACATTACATTTGAAGACGTTACACCTACTCCCCCCCCCCCCCACCCACGCACATGCACACACACGAATGCACAAACGCACATACACGCACGCATGCACACACGCACACACGCCCACATGCACGCATGCATGCATGCATGCACGCACAAACAAACACACACCACCACCACCACCACCACCACCACAGACGCCACCAACGCTACCACCACCAAAGTCAATATCCATCAACTTAACTCCAGGTAACTTCTTCACAGTTCTGCTTTTCATTTAATTTCTGTCTTTCTTTTTTTTCCTTTCTTTCTTTCTTTTCTTCTGTCTTTCTTCTTCTGTCCTTTTTTTTTCTTTCTATCGTGTCTTTCTTTCTTCTTTCTTTCTTTTTCTTTCTTCTTCTTTCTTTTCTTTCTTTCTTTCTTTCTTTCCTTCTTTCTTTGTATCTATCTTTCTTTCTATCTCTTTCTTTCTTTCCCCCAGCACCTCCATGTGAACACCAGCAGTCTTCAGCCCTGAGGACTGGACCCTTCCTTCCCCATGTGTTTTCCTTCAACTCTTGTGTCTACCTCAGTTGTGGCTGGGCTAAACAAAACCACACACACAACACACACACACACACACACACACACACACACACACACACACACACACACACCACACACAACAGGCGCACAGGTGCACAGCACAACACATCATGCAACGCACGCACGACACCACACACACACACACTACACACACACCACACACACACACACACACACACACACACACACACACACACACACACACACTCCAAACTCCAGACAAATCAGACTCTTGGCAGTTAACTGCTTGGCTAACTTGAAACATTCCTGTGGACTGTCACCAAACTTTCCTTTATTCTGTGATGTGGCTTCTGTTCTCCTCTGTTTGTGATACTGAGGCTTGACAGCTGTATGCAAACAGTATTGTGTTTAAGGAAACTTTCTGAATCTCAAAGTTGTTTGGATGGGGAGGGTATCACCCCCTTAATAGGGTACATTAAGACCCCCCATACACACACTACATTTCCACCTATCACATTCTAATCGTATCACATTCTAATCTTAGCCTGATAAACTAGATTGACCCTTTTCAAAACCTCAGACAACAGCCTGCTAACCTGAAATTGACCTACACAAGAATCCTCGTTCTCTCTTTTTTTCAAAACAGCTAAGCATGTTATATTGGGGTGACAAAGAGGGGGAGGGAGAGGAGGTGGATAGCCTCGTGGTTAAAGTGTTGAGGAGGTTATGATCTGATGACCCAGGTTCAAATTACCACCGACGCACCGTTCAACTGGATTTTCCCCCATGGATTTACTATCAGTACTGACTCCACTTCCAGTACATAGCAAAACTCTCCCCCAAAAGTGTTACAATATTGTACAACACACCTCAGTCATAAGAAAAAGAAGTGAAACAAGACAGTCATAAGGTACAAACCCACTACAGAAGTGAAACATACAGTCATAAGGTACAATACCCACTACAGAAGTGAAACAATACAGTCATAAGGTACAACACCACACAGATGAAACATACGTCAAAGTAGAGTGAAACAATACAGTCATAAGGTACAACACCCACTACAGAAGTGAAACAGTACAGTCTTGCAACACAGCGCTAGAAATGCAATACAATGCAACTGAAGACTTACACAACACAACAGAAACCTATCTGAGGGTGTGGTGCAATTTCCTACACCGTGAAGAAAGTTCTTCAGACATCGACAATAACGCTGATTCCTCCCTCCCTTACTTTTTAGCCGTAGAAGTATTGGCTTGTCTTGGAAACCATGCCATTACACTCTACTTAGCTGATACAATGGCAGTGATCAGATAACTTTGCCCTTTGCTTTGGAGATGACATCTGGCCTTTTAGCGCTGCCAGAATCATCAGCTGCCGTCAGTGTAAATGTGTCATCGATTAAGGGTTTGTTATGAAATGTGTCATCGATTAAGGTTTGTTATCGTTTTTTGACATTTCGCTGGCAGAGCTTTTTCCAGACAAAGAACTGAATCAGTGTCCTGAATTTCCAAGGTCTTGCTAAGGAGGAAGGTGGCAGGACGGTTAAGATGTTTACATACATTGGCAATGGTCTGGTATTTTGGCCAATTTTCTGTTTTCAAAAACACTATTCCACACAGGCAATACAACCTAACAACTAAACCTCAGGTTCTGGGTTCGATTTTCATCCTTGCTTGCCCTTTCTTCCCACTTTGATGAAAGGAAACCGAACTGAATGTCAAAGTCCTTAATGTGAGACTATAAATCGAGGCCCTGTGTGCGAATGCTTGCAGTACATCTTACACACATGTTAAAAACCTGATCCACCTTTCAGAAGAGTAGGCTATTTCGTGCCAGTAGGATACGCAGAAATCTCACCCTTGGTGAATCTCAGAGCTTTAGCTGAGGAAAAGGGAAGGAAAAAAACAAAAAAAGAAAGTCATGTTCTGGATTTCTGTGGACAGGGTTTAGGAGACGAAGAACGGACTGAGTGTCCTGAGCTTTGAACGTCTTGCACAACAGCAGGAAGAGGAGATGAGGAAGAAGAGCTTATTTGTCGTGTTAGGGAAAGGACAAAGTTTTTACTACGTACAGTTCGGCAATTTGTTGTCTGTTGCGTTTTGTTGTTTTGAATAGTGCAAACTGTACCTTTGTGAGAATAGTACGACTGTACCATAGTGAGAACAGTGCGACTGTACCTTAGTGAGTGAGTGTTATTTTTGTTTAATTTATTTATTCTTTTATATTGAGGACAATGGAATAAGCGCTCGTTTGCTTTTTTACAGCCAGTCCATGTTTGTATAGTTTTGTAAATTTTTGTCGTCTGTTCCCACCAGCACACGATGGTCTATTTTTTCGAAAAGTGTGTGTGTTTGTGTGTGTAAGTGTGTGTGTGTGTGTGTGTGTGTGTGGTGTTGTGTGTGTGTGTGTGTGTGTGTGTGTGTGTGTGTGTGTGTGTAAGTGTGTGTGGTGTGTGTGTGTGTGTGTGTGTGTGTGTGTGTGAGAGAGAGAGAGAGAGAAGAGAGAGAGAGAGAGAGAGAGACAGACAGACAGACAGACAGACAGACAGACAGACAGACAGACAGACAGACAGACAGACAGACAGACAGATAGACAGACAGACAGAAATATAGACAGAAATATAGACAGACAGACAGGGGTGGGGGGGGGGGGGGCAATCTCCAATGTCTAGGAAATCAGTTGATAACTAGGTTTTGGGCAATTACCAATCTGAAATTGTTGCAATTCTATCTTTCATCCCGTAACTGTTAGATTTTAAAAAATTCTTTGTTTTTGGTCAAGGAAAACAAAGAATCTGTGGAAAAAAATTCGTAAAAGGAAAACGATAAAATTCTTGCTTTACTCTCTTGCACAAGTTTTTTTTTTATAGAATGGTTTTTTTCGTGTTTGTCAACTATTAAAATTTTATCATTGGATTCACATTGTGTGTTGTCATGATTATACTGATCAACCTACCTCTGCTGCTGCTTCGTCATGTCTGTTTTTATCCTATGCAACATCAGCCATACGTAGGCTACATCGTTCTTTTCCATCCATCACGCTACACTTTTTGTCTTTGATCAGCATCTATATCATTCTCACGGTTACGTTATGTCGAGCAATATATATATATATATATATATATATAATATATATATATATATATATATATATATATATATAATATATATATATATTGGAATCCTGATTCCCTCTTCAGAGATTTTGACTCACCATACTTCTAGCGACTCCCCCCCTCCTCATATCTCTGTCTGGTTCGTGGATTCTGGGACACTGTGGCAGTATTCCTCCTCCTCCTCCTCCTCCTCCTCCTCCTCCTCCTCCTCCTCCTCCTCCTCCTCCTCCTCCTCCCCTCCTCTTCCACCTCCCCCTTCTGGGCCGTGAGTGTCTGACGCACTGTCATTCCCTTCCCCAGTGTAGCGGAACAGTGCTGATAACTGCGATACCCCGGAGTCTGGCAGTGACCCCTGAAGCAGCAGACTGCGCTCCTCCATATGCTAATGAAGCATCCCATCAGTCACTGCACTCCACCTCCCGCCACCCCACCTTCCTGTTCGCCCTCGCTGATTGGCGCAGAAAGGATGGCTTTATGCAAATGAAGGGAGGGTGGAGATGCTAACCTTGTTGACCTTGCTCTCTTGGGTAAAAGTCCATCATGTGGAGTGTGGCCATCAGTGGAGTGTGGCCACCAGTGTCTCTTGCTTTTCTGATGCTTGCCTCCTGATTTATGCAGAAATTCTAATGCTGATTTCCCTGTTAGGACTTTCAGGATGTTTTCCCAAAAGGACAGAGAGAGAGAGAGAGAGAGAGAGAGAGTGAACGTTAGTTTTGTATTCTCGTACTGTGCTGTCAATTATGTATTGCAGTCACGATATGTTTCGCTGCATGCTGCGGAAAATGCAAGTAATGTTTGTTCTGAGACTCATCAGTTCATGTTATATACTGTGGTGGTGATTATGTATATTGTATGGCGATTTTATGTAGTGTGGTAATGGTATATAGTATGGTGATATTATATAGTGGGGTTGTGTTATATTGGTATGGTTTGTTACATAGTATGTAGTGTTGTATTTGCATGGTGATGTTATAATATATATATATATATATATATATATATATATATATATATATATATATATATATATATATATATATACATATATATATATATATGATTATAGCGTTATGAAGTATGGTAGTGTTATATTATTAGTATGGTGAAATATTGATATAGGGGAATATCATCACTATATATTTATGGGGACCGGGATAGCTCAGTGATCAGAGCGCTCGCTTTCCCCCAGCCAATGTTAAGCTGCGTCGAGCGTGGTTGCCAATTAGATGGGTGACCGTTTGCGCACTTTGGCTACAGTACAGTTCCCCAGTTTACCAAGCTTTACATGGGTACCTGCCCTCTTTAGGGTCAGGGAAGGTAAAGCAGCGAGGGAGAGGAGATGGGCGCCGCCCTCAGTATACTGACCCCTAGAGAAGCTGAGGTCTCTGATGCCTCTCTCTCCTACGACCGCACAGGTTACGGAATACCGCTACCTTTTTACCACCTTAACATAGTATGGTGATGTTGAATGGTATTGTATAGTAAACTCTAAAGAGGGTAGGAATTCTTAACTATTTCTCTGGTGCATCTTGTTTTAGTTTGTTTTCAAAGAAGAAGAATTGCGAAGAAGAATAATTGCGACGAATTGCGAAGAAGAAGAAGAAGAAGAAGAAGAAGAAGAAAAGAAAAGAAGAAGAAGAAGAAGAAGAAGAAGCAGAAGAACAAGAACAAGAACAACAAGATGAAGAATTGCGAAGAAGAAGAAGGACAACAACACAAGAACAAGAATAGAAGAAGAAGAACAAGAAAACAACAACAAGAAAGCACTATACGTATTTATTGCATACAAATTAGGGGGGGGGGGGCAATTTCACGAAAATGACCCTGTCAACAAACAACCAAAACGTTGTGGGAAGTGGTAAAGCACTAGCATTTAAAAAATAACAGACTTTAATATTCTCTGTCCTTAATGACTGTGTGTTTGCCTAGCGTTGGTCCGCCATGAATAGTCAGCATCTGATCAATGATTTGACAGGAGAGAGACTGTAAATTAATGTGAGCACAGATTCTGCTGCAGCCATGACATTTGATTTTGTTCATGCCTACATATTCTAAAGATGCTTTGACCTCTAAAATTTACAACTCTAAGGTTAGGCCGTTGCGCTGGCAATCCCGGATCGATCCACCACCCCACAGTGTGTGTGTGTGTGTGTGTGTGTGTGTGTGTGTGTGTGTGTGTGTGTGTGTGTGTGTGTGTTGTGTGTGTGTGTGTGTCTGTGTGTGTGTCTGTGTGTCTGTGTGTCTGTGTGTCTGTGTCTGTGTCTGTGTGTGTGTCTGTGTGTGTGTGTATGTGTGTGTGTGTGTGCTGCGTGCGCGCGTGGAGTGGTTTGGGGGGGTGTGTACACACACGCGCACACACACATGCTTGCATAATGATACTACTACTACTACTACTACTACTACTACTACTACTACTACTACTACTACTGCTGCTAGCTGCTGCTAGCTGCTGCTGCTGCTGCTGCTATAATAATAATAACAACAATGATAATAATAATATAATAATGATAATAATATAGTAGTAGTAGTAGTAGTAGTAGTAGTAGAAAGTAGTAGTAATAGTATAGTAGTAGTATAGTTGTAGTAGTAGTAGTAATAAATAATAATAAAATAATAATTAGAATTAGAATTAGAATTAGAATTTATATAGCGCTATATCTTGCAAAGACAAATCAAATCGCAAAGACAGACAGACAGACATATAAACACACACACATACGCACACACACACACACACAACACACACACACACACACACACACACACACACGCGCGCGCGCGCGCGCCGCGCGCGCGCGCACGCACGCACGCACGCACGCACGCACACACACACACACACACACACACACACACACACACACACACACACACACACACACACACGCCTGTGTGTAGAAACCCGACATGGGCTGTTTACAAGAAAGTTGGACATCAATGCGGTCTGCCTTTGCACAGAGGAACTGTCCTCACTTGCGCCACAACTGTCCATGAACACTTTGAGCACACAACCTTATTTGTCCTGCCTCCTTCAAGATGGTGTCTGTACAGTCTGGGTTACCTCAGCCCTGATTCGATCTCCTCACAATTGTCCTTGGCCTTTCTCTGTGGAGAGAGCGTCAGTAATCAGACCTGACTAAAGCATCTTCTGGAGCATGTGAGCAATTGGATAGAACGCAATGCGGATTCTGGCTGTAGCTTTGGCTCTGGCTCTAGGTCTGGCACTGAAAGGTTTACTATGTAACACTTGGAATTGCTGGTGAGAAATGTCTGAATGCAAAAGGAATAATTATATAAAAAACGGCTTTGATATTGTAGTCATTCTGATCGATTGTATCTGGTTATTCAGTTGTAACTGCCTAGGTTATACGTTTATCATTATAGTTTATCACACGCATACAATATTATTATACTTCTTATGAACAAGAAATAGATGACAATTTTGTTTTATTGAAAAAACGCCTGCACAGTGGTGTCATGCTTAGACATCAGCCCCGAAGTTGGAATGCAGCTGCCTGAGTGGTGGGCAAAAACACGCAAAAAGAAACCTCACCATTGGGCTTAACCTCGGACCTCTAGCCGTGACCCAAAAAACAAACAAGGAAACAAACTGCCACAAACCCATCCTGTACCCTGCACTCCCCGAAGTCGGAATGCGACTGCCTCCACAGTGAACAAATCAGTTGCATACCGATTTGATGTCCAAGCATGACACCACTCACTGTGCAGGCGTTTTTTTTTTTAATTTTGTCATCGCTCCTTGTTCATAAGAAGCATATATTGTATACGTGTGACAAACTATACTAATAAACGTATAACCTAGGCTGTTACAACTGAATAAGCAGAGACACAATCGATCAGAAGGACTACAATATCAAAGCCATTTTTTCCATGTATTCCTTTTGCATCCAGACGTTTCTCACAAGCACTTCAAAGTATTACGTAGTAAATAGCCAAAAAAATCTCCTCAAAGGTGAACCTCGGAGACCTAGCCGAGGAACGAAAAAATAACAACCCCCCCCCCCCCCCCCCACAAACATACTGTACATGTTGACTTCTTTTGACTTCTTCCACAACTCCCTGAGAAGTGCTTGAGCAAGTGCAGTGATTTTTCCCCGGCAAATTTATCTATTTTTTATTTATATATTCTTTTATATCGAGCATAATGGAATAAACACTCATGTGCTTTTTACATCCAGTCCCCGTGTGTATGCAGTTTTGTAAATCTTGTCATCTGTTCTCACCGGCACGCAATGGCCTGCTCTTACGAAAAGCAGAACACGATTTAACGTGTGCGCAAGATGTTCTGCGTGCGTTCACACATGGGACCTTGGTTTATTGTCTCATCCGAAGGACTTTTGGAGAGAAAATGAGTCGTGGGCAAATTGAACTTCACCGGATGTCGTCAATGACCGCATAATGTAGGCACTGCCAGTTTAGGACATGTTACCCCGGCAACAGAGAGTAAGCGCTGAAAGTATTTTTAGGTCATGGTATGTATGATTCCAGGGCTCGTTACATAAATTTGGTCATTCTTCCATAGTGACGTCTGTTGGGAAAAAACCGGACAGGTCATGTGGTGAGAAAGGTTTGCAGTTCATAGTGCTTGTGTGGAGTTTTTATCTCAGAAAAGTGATAGCAATGTTACAACGCAGCTGATAGGTTTGAAGCATTGGAATTTTGGTGATTTTTGAGGGAGGATCAGGACCTCAAGACAAAATGAAACGTGGGAATTCCATCTTCTTCAGGGAAATTGCGCTGCCTCTGGTTTGTATTTGTAGTGCAACAAAAACAGTTTTAGTCCCCTCAGGAATCGTTTTGCAGTATTACATTTTTGCTTTTGTATATGTATTGTATGTATGTATGTATGTATGTATGTATGTATGTATGTATGTATGTATGTATGTATGTATGTAGTATGTATGTATGATGTATGTATATAATAATATATATATATATATTATATATATATATATAATAAATATATATATAGAAATATATATATATATATATATATATATATAATTGATATATAATAATTGACAACTGTAGAATTCAACGTGCTGGTAAAGCCTCGGTTGCATGCTGGATATTTTCATGTTTCAGCGATCCTCTAAATACTGACTTTTTTTATTCGTTCCTCATCTGGGAGCCCACCCCACCCCACCCCCACCCCCACGGCATCCCGACAGGTGAATGGTTGTTTCTAAGATGCGTGTGTCACCTGTGAACCATCACCAAATGGAAAATTTCTGCAGGGTGGCGCTGCTTCGAAATTGCTTTTGACAGCTCTGTTAATTTCATCTTCCACACGAATGTCAAAACAGATCGTTGTTGTCCCCTAACACACCGCGTAAGCATCAAACTGTCAGAACGCTGAACGCCATGTTTCCTCACTCAGGTGGTTTGGATAATGGGAGGATATATGTCCCTTCAGTCTCCCTCCTGTGGCACCTTTGGCTGGTCTGGATCAACTGGCAGTGTGTGTGTGTGTGTGTGGGGGGGGGGGCAGAAGTGGGGAGGGGGTGTTGTAAGTGTGTGTGTGTGTGTGTGTGTGTGTGTGTGTGTGTGTGTGTGTGTGTGTGTGTGTGTGTGTGTGTGTGTGTGTGTTATTTACCCATTGGAACGCTCCGGAAGAGACAAGAAACGGTCAGATTTGGAATGGCTCCTCCTGTGATTTACAGTCTGTGCTCTGGCAGCACACCCAGAAGGAAAGGATGAGTTTATTCTCGGCAAGAAGATTCCAGATCAATGGAAGAATTCTTATCTCCGTTGAACCTGTTCACTCTAGGACTAAAACCTCTTAAGGACAGAACAGTCGTGTCATGCGTCTGTTCAGTGTAAGGATGAAGAGCTCATGCCATGTTGTGGAGCTTTTTACCACTAAACCCACTGGCAGTTTTGACCTCGAGAAGCAAGCCTGTTGTCTTCTGCCTCTTTTTAGGATCATCTTTTTAAGCAGGTTTTTTTTGTGTGTGCAATATTGGAAATTTCCTAGAGAATTTGTGAAGCAGCTTTTTCTCAATATTGACAATTTCCCAGAGATTTTGTGAAGCAGCTTTTTCGTATAGCAATATGTAAATTTCCCGGAGTTTTTGAGGAAACTATTGTTATTGATATTCATAACCTGATAGAAGGTAGGTGTGAATTGTGATGTTGACAAAGGCAATATTGTAGCTGTAGGCCAATCATATTGGTATTGACCATAACGTACAGCTAACGTAGCTTCATGAAGGGCAGAAGCTGATGTCCTGTGCTGGAGCCTAATATGCATGTGAAATGTCAGGCTCATTCTTCGTGGAGCGTTCAGGCACCCACTACTGTTGTGTGAGCGTCACATGAGCGAAAATGCGTTGCGCTGCCGTCAAGCGCCTAATAAGTCAGACCCAGCGCATCCGACTTCGGCATGGGAGAGAATTGTTATATATTTAAGTTTTTTTCTAGAAAAAAAAGGAGAATGGACCAGTAAGTCAGAAAACAGATAAGAAGGTGGTGTGACAGGAAGAATAGCAACAAGGGAGAAATAAAGAGAGGGGTAGAGAAGAGGAAATTCCTTGCACAGAATTTGCAGAAGTTGGGGGATGCTATTTCTACTGACAGGCCCTAGGCATTCCACACAGGGGACTGTCAGGCTTATGGGCTGGGACATTTAAAACAGCAATGTGTCATGCTCTGGATTTGAAATATACATAGCGTTGTTTCAGTAGGCACAGGTGTGGTGTCGTTAAATGGTGTCCTTGTCGTTGACTGGATTGAGACGTTAAACTGCTTGAACCTGGTCCAAAATGTAACTGGGAAATATCGTTTCAAACTGCTTAGCATATCACTTAGCATATCCAAAACATGGCACTTTAAGGATATGATATAAAGAAAAACCCAGTCAAGTCTGTGAGTGTATTACGAGTACTCCGTGATTTTCCCGGGGAAAAGTCTGTTACTGTACCGATTTCCACGCTCACAGAGGCAGTAAGACTTCTCGGTTTCGGAATCGTTAGTCGTGCGATTGGCAGTGGATGTGCTGGCAGCCCTCCAGGGGAAGGAATAAATTTCCACAGGAAGTTGCCAGACCAGGGAGGGAGGTTTTATTCCCGTTGAGTCTGCCCATTTTACGACAGCACAACACTTTACGACACAACATAAGTTTTAGTGCTGTCACGTGGAGGGAGGGGGGGGGGAGGCTTAGTCGTTGTTTTAAAAGCGTGGAAAGTTGGTTGCCCTAACCCCCCGCCCCCTCCTCCCCTCTCTCCTCCGCCCTCTCCTGCAGCCCACACAGTGTGGGGCGTTCCTTAGCTGAAGATTACCTACTATGCTTCGCTTTTCACACTTGGGAATTAAGCTCTCATCTTCGGAGATTCTTTTCATGAAAGATTGATGTGGTCTGTTTTATAAAAAAAAAACTGTGTTGTAAAGATTTCAAAACTGTCATTTTGCCTGAAGGTAGGCCAGTGACAGCTAATAATTTATGAGACACACACACACACACAACACACACAACACAGACACAGACACACTACACTACACTAACACTACACTACACTACACTACACTACACTACACTACACTACACTACACTACACTACACTACACTACACTACACTACACTACTACACTACACTACAGCTCATTATTAGCCGAGTCACTGCTTCAGTAATGGCTAGAGCCATGATGATATTGAGGAGAAGAAGGGGAAGATTTGCATGGCGGAGAATTCAGACAGCACTCACACAGGCTGCTGATCCCATACAGCACAACCCCCAGACGTCTCCTGAGAAGACCCTGGGGAAATTTGCTGGAAGAGAAAGCAGCATGACCGCTCGCGAAATGCCGCCACTAGGGGTGAACAGACCTGTCAGACTTCCCTATGATCTTTGGCGTCGCGGCGTCTAACCTGACATGATACGCCATCCCACGGGAAGCGGACCGTATGCCTTGTTTCTGCAGTATTGTATGACTGGCTGTTTGGCAGTTTTGCTGGTCCTAACATAGACATATCTGGCTGTCCTCATGCTTACAACATTTTCGAGAATCTCAACAGAAACGCAAAATTTCAACTACCTTTTATCTTTCTTTTTTTTTAAAAATCGGGTGGATACAAGTCTGACTCGAGGGTATTGCTTGTGCTGACTATTTGTCTCAGAGAATGACCAATCGCCACGTGTCTGTGGTTACTTCCTTGGTGTCTTGAAAGGTCGTGAGTTCGGATCCCATCTGAAACTGAATTCTTAAAGCTTCAGCTAGCTTTCTGCCCTGGGTGGCTTAGTTAGGGGGCTGATTGTGATCATTTGCGCGGAACTGGGCAAATCGAACAGAAATGTTGGATGGCAATAAGAGCAAGTCATTGAACCAATTTTGTAACTCTATAACCTTGTTGGCGCTGAACTGAATCCTGATAGAAAGCATGGAGTAGGCTACAGCCCTTGTCAAGTAGTGTGAAACAAAGGTGGACTTACGAAGCATCATCATTTTCTCATTTTCATTACCACTAATTACAATGCAATCTGAAGAAAAAAGTTAAAGGTAAAGGTTATCTATAACCTATGTGGTCGTAGGAAAGTGAGGCTTCAGAGACCTCAGCTTTTCCAGGGCCAGAATATTGAGGGCGGCGCCCATCTCCTCTTCCTCGCTGCTTTACCTTCCCTGTCCCTGAAGAGGGCAGGTACCCATTTACAGCTGGGTGAAATGGGGAGGGGACTGTACTGAAGCCAAGGCGCGCAAACGGTCACTCCATCCACTTGGTAACCACGCTCTATGCTGCTTAACCTTAGCTTGGGGAAAGCGAGTGCTCTGACCACTGAGCAATCCCGTCCCCAGACGAAAGTTACCGATGCAATAACACAACACTGAATTGCTCAAAATAAGGGTGATGGTTGATCTTTCCAAGGAGAGGCAGACTTTGTGCTTCTTATCTCTCTACTACTGTAGTTGGGCAAACTCAAACCTCCGCTCTTACCGCGGGTAACTCCATACAAGTTACACGCTGGGCCCTCTGCCGTTATATTGAGATGGATGCACCGTCCATCTTGTTACTGCCAGCGCCGAGGTTGTGGATGTCAAGTTGTATTAGGGTTACTAAATGGTTGAGGAGATCCAGACTCCACTGCAAATAAGGAGGGGAGGGGGGGGGGGGGGGCAAATCCCCCAAAGATGAAGTTGTGCCCTGGGGGGCAATCTGTGGGCAAGAAGCGGCTGTAGACGCTTGTCGTCATGCGGACAGAACTGTACCATGCGGAATACAAATGCTGTTAAGAGAAACTGGACTGTCAGCCGTTTTTCTTTCTCCTTTTCTTTCTTTTCTTCGGGGCTGTCTGTGTGTCTGCGCTATTAGAAGAAAGTTGAATACTTGCCTTTTTTTGTCTCTTTTTGAGCTGTCTGTGTGTCTGTCTGCCCGCTGTCTGTCTGTCAGTCTGTCTGCCTGTTAGCCTTTTAGAATAAAGTTGACTCTCAGCCGTTTTTTCTTCTTCTGAGCTGTCTGTGTGTCTATCTGCCTGCTGTCTGTCCGCCTGTTTATTTTCCTGTCTGTCTGGCTGTCTATCTGTCTGCCTGTTTATCTGTTTGCCTGCCTGTCTGGCTGTCCGTCTGCCTGCCCTGTCCGTCTGTCTGCCTGTCCGTCTGCCTGCCTGTCTATCTTGCTGTCTATCTCTCTGTCCGGTTGTCTATGTATATCTGATGCTATTCTTTCCTCCGAGCCTGTATCAGGCTGTCGGATTTTTTTCGACGATCTTGCTGCTGCTGATACCACTGTTTCTACTTCCACTTCTTCCACTACTACTGTTACTACTTTTACTTCTACTACGTCTATTCTCTCTCTCTCTCTCTCTCTCTCTCTCTCTCTCTCTCTCTCTCTCTCTCTCTCTCTCTCTCTCTCTCTCTCTCTCTCTCTCTCTCCTCTCTCTCTCTCTCTCTCTCTCTCTCTCTGTCATTCTTGTCTGTCTGTCTGTCTGTCTGTCTGCCTGTCTGTCCATGTGCGGGTTACACAAAAGCAATGCACATGGGTAGTCTATAGCACGGTAATAATTTCCTGGCAATATTTCCCAGCGTTAGATTAAAGACTCTGGATTGAAACGCACGCAGCATTCAAGAAAATCGGCTGCTATATATAATTTTCTGCAGCCGATGACAGGTAATGATGCAGTTGCTGGCTGCACTAAAGAGATATCGATCTTTTCTTGCGCTTGAAAAAAGCGGTTGTTCTTCACGTGGTCATTAGGGACCCATTACACAGGCATTAGAAACAGTTGCTTTCCTGTTTGAAAGACATATTTTGCCATGTTGATCACATAGTTTTGTTTTATTATTGGATGTATTAAATAATACAGCGTGAAGAGAGGAAGGAGGAAACTGTATTTAAATGGTTGTGATCCCCCAGAAGTCGAAATGTGGGTACCTTAATGGTGGGCAAAAGTTGGAAAACTTTGGCTCTGGTTCGTTTACAGTACAGCTTTAGTTATTAAAGCTCCACGGTGTTTGCCTTGCGTTCTGGTGAATTTAGTTACAACTCTAGTGAAAAGCCCCCCACCCCCACCCCCATCTTTTGTATAGTTTTGCATTATCTATCTTTTGTTTTGTTTTGCATTATCTATCTTTTGTTTTGTTTTGTTTTGCATTATCTATGTATTGTTTTGCGTTACCTATCTTTGAATTGTTTTGCATTATCTTTTGTTTTGTTTTGCATTATCTATCTTTGTATTGTTTTGCATTTTCATCTGTTCTTGTATTGTTTTGCATTATCATCTTCATCTGTACTATTTTGTATTATCTATGTTTGCCAGTATTGTTTGCATTTTTCTTTCCTTCATCAGTATTGTCTTGCTGTGGTGACCAGGTAGTGATATCGTAAAGAACTGGGCACAGGATGCTCATTGTGCAGTGTCACCTGCCCATTTGGCATCTGTTTTTGTGCAGTGAAGTGTTCATTATCATTTATTACCCCTTTTTTGGTTACCAGGGGCTGATAAATCAAGCGGAATGGCTGGCGACCTCAGCACAGCCTGGTTTTTATTGTCTTTATGGAAAGAAATGATTTAGATGCTTTGTCGTTTTATGGGATTTTTGTTTGTTTTCTTTTAAGCTTGACGGTGTTGGATGTTTTAAGAGGATTTTAGATGGTGTTGATGATGAACTTGAGATGAATGCTATTGGGGTGGCTGAAATTGATATATTATCTGACTGCCCTGATATGGTCAGGAGAGGGGGGGATATGGGGGGATGGCTGTAAACAACAGGAGATAAAATGAGTTGCTTTATTGATCTAACTGCTCGGGGAGAAAACTTAGCAATGCGCGCAAACTGTCATCTTATAAAAGACGTGTTCTGCTGATGCTGTAACTGAGCGGTTAAGACCGTTCGACTTCCATTCCATAGGTCCATGAAGTCGTGAGTTCGAATTTTTAGCAGCGTCTGGTGATTTAAGGGATCTCTCATGCCAACTTCTAAGTGCAGACCTGCCAGTGCCTTAAATCCCTTCGTGTATATACACATACAGAAGAGCAAATACGCATATTAAAGATTCCATAATTCATGTCAGCGTGCGGTGAGTTACGGAAACATGAGTGTACCCAGCACACATCCCGGTAGTCGGAATGCGGCTACCTTCATGGTACGTAGGCAAAAACGATCTCATAGACAACATCTCACCTGTGGCGAACCTCAGAGCTCCGGAAAAAGAGAGAGAGAAAAGATTTGTATGTATTTGTTAACTGACCATAGATCTAGGATTTGAAAAACAAAAAAGTGCAACCGAGTTTGTAAGCAAGTCAGATCATCGTTCTATAGTTTTCAAGGTAACTCCTCTCTTGGTTTAAAGAACTGTGTATTCAGAAAAGACGTGGCTATTATACACATAAACATTATGAGCAACAACAAGCCAACGGTTTATCGCGTGCTCCAAACAGTCATTACAAATTCCATCTGGCAGCTGGTATATAATCACTCTTTGAAAATAATATCTACTACAAATGCATATAAAAACTCCATTTTTCTTGCAATTGCTCCCCCCCCCCCCCCCCCCCACTCGAGCCTCTATCAAGTCTGGCTTCAGTGGGTAGTTCCAGTGGGTTGGAAATTCCCTGAACAGCACGAGACTGTGCATAGTCCTGTTCTCAGCCCACTACTTACCCTAATATCATTTGGCATCTGCAAACTTCGCTATCCTCAGAAAGAAGGTTGAGAGTACGAGCTTACGAATACCATGTAGCAACTTTTATCTCTTGTGTACTCTACAAATCACTTGGTTGAATTTTTTGCCAGTGATCTTATGTTGACTGTCGTCATTGTGTGTGTGTGTGTGTGTGTGTGTGTGTGTGTGTGTGTGTGTGTGTGTGTGTGTGTGTGTGTGTGTGTGTGTGTGCGCGCGCGCGGGCGAAGAAATGCGTTGATAGATGCTCTGAATAAAATGTCACTGCACTATAGGCGTCGCTGATGTCTCTTTTTACGTAATTATCATTTTTGTCACCTTTTTCATATAAAAAACGACATTCAAGGTAACTTAAGTCATATAGAACTAACCATTCGAAGATGTCTGTCACAATTTGATAACAAAATTTAATGTAAACATTCTGAAACAAAAGTTATTAATTTTACTTACTTAATCATCATGTGCATTTTTCGAATAGCCTAATCTAAGTCATAGAAACAGCTGGTTATACACAAACATTGTGAAGTAATCAAACAAGATGAAACAAGGCTTAAAAAATACAATGTCTGGTGTTTGATCTATTCCGTATGTGAACGTTCTGTTAACCTTTTGGAAAAGAAAAATAGTTCTTTGAATCAGACATGAGAGAGAGTATATAACAGACTTTGTTTCCTTTTTTTCAGTGTATGTTTTGGTGTGTTTTTCTTTTCTCGTCGTGGCTTATTAAAATCTTCTTTATTTCGTCAAACGGCCAGGCAGCAACTATTTCTGTCATTTGAGCAAAACTGCGTTAGGCTGCCGTTAAGCGCCTGACAAGTCAGGCCCAGCGCATCCAACTTCGTCGTGGGAGATAGTTGTAAACTTTTAAGTCTTTCTGGAAGAAAGGCAGGAGAATGGACCAAGATGGGAAAAACGCACAAGAAGGAGGTGACATGTAAAAAAGAAACAATGCAGAAACAAAAAGAGGGATAGAAAAGACAAAATTCCCAACACATAACTTTCCAGAAGGTGGGGATGTTATTTATAGTGATAGGCCTCGGCATCCCCAGGGGATGATTTAAATCAGTAGGCTTGATATTTTGCTCTTCAGAACCTTGTTTCCTGTCAGCTGCACTCCACGTGGTTCTTCCAAGGCGTGGAGGAAACCTGCCCTGCTGTGACCTGTGTTTGGGGTATGGCTACCGCTAACAGGAAGACATGGAAGTTGGGGGATTTTATCTCGGGATTTCAAGTTATAAACAGCACATTCATTTTGATTTGAGGCTTCATTTCCGATGGGGTGGCATGACAGCCCTGGCTTTTATGGCTCTGTGATCAGCTAGGCGTTGAGTCTTCATAAGGATGAAAAAGGGGGGAGGGGGGGGGGGGTCGCCCCGTGATCCTGTGACCTGTGGTGACCATACTGTAGGATAAATGTAAATGTTCCCCCTTCTCTAATGACAACATCATTGCCCTCTGCTTACTCTCTTACCACCGAATCTTGTCGTTGTTTAGTAGCTGACATTGTCTGCTAATGTTTTGGAGATTCATTTATTTCGTTTTTTTGTTGTTTTTCTTTGACAGAGCGACGCGTATGACCGGGCTTGGGTCACAGAAGTCGACTTTAACTCATAGTGTGGGATTATTTCTTTTCCTATGCTTTGGTTGAGGAATCTGAAGACACTGTACCATGGCGGGAAGAGTCTACGTCTTTGACTAGGTGTGATTTCCAGAACACTGTATTTTGGAACAGGTAATGTGACAGAAAATGTCCTTTCGTTCTTCGGCTGGAGCCCTGACGTTCACCAATGCTGAGATGTTTGTGTGTGCGACCGTGTTTGGCCCACCCTTAAGGTAGCCGCATTCCGACATCCGGGATAGACCGAGAAATTTAAAGTGACTTTTTGAAAAGTAAACTGGCAAAATTATAAGCTGAAAAGATTTGTTCACCGAGCCTGTAGCTAAGTAGAGAGGACTCCATCGTACCGAAAACCCCCTCACTCCTGACTCTTACAATATACCCCTGGTGGGCACATTTCTCTACCGTAGCAAGCAATACTTTGCGGTGTGAGAATTCTTTTCGACAGCTTGGTTAATGAGGTCCACAGTAACTGTCAGAACGCGTCATTTTTGTCTTGGAACAGAACATCGCAGGCCATGTTTTCTTTACACAAAGAGAAGGGTGTTGTGTCCTAAAGTGCTTACTGTCCTAAAGTGGACAGGCTCAATGGAGATGATAACTTCTTCACAGGTCTGGACGTTTCCTGTGCAAACTGACCTTTTCCTTTGAACTTCACACCGTGGGCTTGCTGCTAATGCACAGACTGCAAATCGCAAGACAGACGATTCCAAATCTGACAACTTCTATTGATTTTGTGAACGCGCGAATCGCGTACAACATACATTTTCCCAGGAAAGTTAGGGAGTATTGGCTTTACGTTTGCAGTTTCCACTGAGTTTTTACTTATGTAATTACTATCTTCGCTTATATTTCTTTTGGTTTGTGTTCTAATGTGTGTCGATACAAAACGATGCGTAAGGCAGTTGTGACATTAATTTCTTGTTACGTGTGGACCGGGTTCGAGTTCGCGCAGTTAAACGCTTTGAACCAGTTAGCGACAATAAACCCCTTTAATGACAGCAGTCTGGGTATGAAAACGTCTTATATATATATATATATATATATATATATATATATATATATATATATATATATATAATATATATATATATATATATATGTGTGTGTGTGTGTGTGTGTGTGTGTGTTTGTGTGTGTGTGTGTGTGTGTGTGTGTGTGTGTGTGGTGTGTGTGTGTGTGTGTGTGTGTAGATGATGCTGTGAAAGGTGAGTGAGTGAGAGAGAGACAGAGACAGACAGACAGACAGACAGACAGAGCGACAGAGACAGAGAGAGAGTATGTATAATTGGAATGGAAGGAGTGGTGGTAAAGGAGGCAGAAGACAGAGCCCCATGCTCGGGCAACAGGTCTGGGTCTTGTCACTGCTGACGTGTGATGCTGCCTCGCTGCTGGGCCGGCAAGTGGCCTGCAGAGTTCTTTGCACTGCGCCCTTCCCCAACAGGCCTGGGCTGTGCTGCCCTCTGTGACCTTCCGTCCATCCAACAGCAGGCCTCTTGTTAACCAGCCATGATGGACAACAGTGCCACGGGCGGGGTAGCCAGTGGTCAGAGCGCTGTGCTCGTGTTCTGATGGCCCGTTCTTGAATCCACTCCTCCAAAAATCCTTCGGATGAGACTCTGAACCGCCGTGTGTACATAACAAAGTTTCTGAACACCATCTCCGAACTCGGAGTGCGGCTACCTTAATTGTGGGCAAAAGCGATTGTATATGCAAAGTTCCTTCCATTCGTGAACCTCTCAGAGAAATCTGCTGTGACATAGAGTGGTACAGAATAGAAAACAGATTTTGCCAAGGAACAATGATAACGAAAAAAGGAAACAACACAGAAAGTATCTACAGCTTCTCTAAGCAATTTTGTTCAAAACTGTTTAGCTAACAAAGTTGAATGTCGCTTTGTCGTTTAAGTAGCAGCATACGGATAAGATTATCTAAAAGTGAGCCTCTGCTATTATTGATTCAGAAGTGCATGCGCGTGCACAAAGTTTTTTAATTGGTGAAATTCTTTTTTTCCCTTTGGTCATGATGATGTCTTATTAGCATGGTGATGTGTCGGTTTAAACGTCCCCCTCCCACTCCCCTCCCTGGCCCCTTTACTCTCTCCACTTCAAGAAGAATCTCCTTCCATTTTAAAGATGGCTGATTATTATTTTTGTTCTAACTTTGGTGTTGTTCATATGGAAAATGCATTGAAATGGCTGGTGAACATATGCATTGAAATGGCTGGTGAACATATGCTTTGAAATGGCTGGTGAACATATGCTTTGAAATGGCTGGTGAACATATGCATTGAAATGGCTGGTGAACATATGCATTGAAATGGCTGGTGAACATATGCTTTGAAATGGCTGGTGAACATATGCATTGAAATGGCTGGTGAACATATGCTTTGAAATGGCTGGTGACATATGCATTGAAATGGCTGGTGAACATATGCTTGAAATGGCTGGTGAACATATGCATTGAAATGGCTGGTGAACATATGCTTTGAAATGGCTGGTGAACATATGCTTTGAAATGGCTGGTGAACATATGCTTTGAAATGGCTGGTGAACCCTATGCTTTGAAATGGCTGGAGAAACATATGCTTTGAAATGGCTGGAGAACATATGCTTTGAAATGGCTGGTGAACATATGCATTGAAATGGCTGGTGAACATATGCTTTGAAATGGCTGGTGAACAAATGCTTTGAAATGGCTGGTGAACAAATGCTTTGAAATGGCTGGTGAACAAATGCTTTGAAATGGCTGGTGAACAAATGCTTTGAAATGGCTGGTGAACATATGCTTTGAAATGGCTGGTGAACATATGCTTTGAAATGGCTGGTGAACATATGCATCGAAATGGCTGGTGAACATATGCTTTGAAATGGCTGGTGAACAAATGCTTTGAAATGGCTGGTGAACAAATGCTTTGAAATGGCTGGTGAACATATGCTTTGAAATGGCTGGTGAACATATGCATTGAAATGGCTGGTGAACATATGCTTTGAAATGGCTGGTGAACATATGCTTTGAAATGGCTGGTGAACATATGCTTTGAAATGGCTGGTGAACATATGCTTTGAAATGGCTGGTGAACATATGCATTGAAATGGCTGGTGAACATATGCATTGAAATGGCTGGTGAACATATGCATTGAAATGGCTGGTGAACATATGCATTGAAATGGCTGGTGAACAATATGCATTGAAATGGCTGGTGAACATATGCATTGAAATGGCTGGTGAACATATGCATTGAAATGGCTGGTGAACATATGCATTGAAATGGCTGGTGAACATATGCATTGAAATGGCTGGTGAACATATGCTTTGAAATGGCTGGTGAACATATGCATGCTGTGGGGTTTTTCACAAAAGAAACGAGAGCTGACGTGATGTTGGGGAATGAAATTTGTCTTGAAAGAAGAAACGCTAATCAGGGTCTGCTGTTAGAGCAGTGTGTGTGCAAAATCATATACACGCATTAATTACGCGCACACACACACACACACACACACACACACACACACACACACACACACACACACACACACACACACACACACACACACACACACACACACACTTATACACACTTTTTCACACTTTTACACAGAAGCGTGTTTTCACCTTACTTAACAGTCGTATCACTAGTACTAGTCTTCAATAAATTACAGAAACCCAAACCCAGACCTAACAAAAAGTCATGGTTTATTGACCAAGCAAATCAATTGAGACCTGCTTGTGGGGCCCACTGATGACCATACAGCGGTCATCTGACTGCCAGTCTGAAATCTGCAGGGAAATTGCCATCAAGAAAAGAACCTGGGAGTCAAAATGTAGCACTGCCCGGGGAAAATAAATCATCGTTCCAGTGGTGGGGAGGGGGGGGGGGAAGGGGGCGGAATACATTGATTACAAATCCACCCTGACTTCTGGTGCTATAGAGCCTCTAACCTTTTGCAGGCTGTCGGGTTTTATGGAGAAATGGGCTTCTTGTCGTCCTAATAGTCTGCAATGTTGTGTAGCTCTTGTGGACTAGAGAGAGAGGGGGGAGGGAGGGAGGGAGAGAGAGAGAGACAGAGACAGAGACAGACAGACAGACAGACAGACAGAGACAGACTGACAGAGACAGACTGACAGACAGAGACAGGCAGACGGACAGACAGAGAGAGACAGAGACAGATAGACAGACAGACAGAGACAGAGAGAGCGGGGAGGGAGACAGAGAGTGAGGAGGGAGGGAGGGAGAGAGAGACAGAGACAGAGAGAGACAGATAGACAGACAGACAGACGGAAGAGAGAGAGAGAGAGAGAGAGAGAGAGAGAGAGAGAGAGAGAGAGAGAGAGAGAGAGAGAGAGAGATGTCAGAAACCACAGATATAGAGTGTAAAAGGATACGTCTTTTTTGTGGATTTATTTTTGGTGTCAGTAGAGGGATATATCTCTTTTTTTTTTTTAGTGGAGTTTCTATTAGCCTGAGTGTGTGTTTGCGAGCGTGCGAGCGTGCATTTATTTTTTTTTTATCTTTTATTTTGATGATAATGGAATAAGCTCTCATGTGCTTTTTTGCAGTAAGTTCCCGTGTGTATGCGTTTTTGTCAAATTTATCATCCGCTCCCACCAGCGCACAATGATATATAGTTCTAATGGACAGGAGGGAGAGAGAGAGAGAGAGAGAGAGAGAGAGAGAGAGAGAGAGAGAGAGAGAGAGAGAGAGAGAGAGAGAGGTATGTATATGTATGTACATTCCGATTTTAGAGGGAGGAGTTTATCTGTTGTTAATACAGTTTTGTTCCATGTACAGTAAGTGTCAAACCAGTACAGCAAACTTCAGTGCGGACTTTGGCTGAAGCATTTCAGGGTTTAAGTCCTATCTATTGTGTTTATTCTGGTCCACTAAATCATAAAACAAGTGCATTAAGTTTTGTTGCATTCTTGAAGAAACCTACGTGAATTTTAGTCTGCCAGCTGTGTATAAATTTTGTCCCAGTGCAGGAAAGTTTAATGCACACTTCAGATAAAGCATGTAAGAGTTTTTAGCCCTTCTGCTTTACGTGTATTAAGGCCCAGTCAAATCAATAAGGCAAACCAGTGCAGGCTATAGATAAAGCATCTGGGATGTTGAGTCTGTCTGATAACTGATGTTGACACATTTTGATCAAGGAGGCAAACTTTCACGCAGACCTTCAGAAAAATCATCTGAGAATTCTGATCAATGCATATCTTTTTTTTTTTTTTTTTTTTTTTTAGTTAAGTTTGATCTTTTTCATGTTTGGTTGAGGTAATTGTCACATCAAGCCAAAGGTCTGTTTCGCACAGTTATGCCAAGAGCGTTATATACTCCTATTTATTCGTATATTTTGATTTCCTTTCATTAATATGATTTTTTCTGAGATTCACGTTTAAGCGGACATTTTATTTTTAAAATCTTTAATCCAAATTTTGAGAAAAAATGTACGATTTTTCTTCCTTTTTTTTTTTTTTTTAATTTATAAGCATTTGATTCATTTTACAGTCCTGAAATTGCTATATTGGCTGCCTCAGGTATAAATTGTATAAAGTGATAGACAGTCACATGCATGAAGCAGGCTGAAACTGTTTACTTGATCCATCGTTGAATCATTCTATTGACTATTTTCTACTATGGTTTATGAGACTTGAAAGAAAACTCAGCTTTGATTTTGCTTCCCAATGTTTTGTTTGGGTTTTTTTTGTTTGTTTAAATATCATTTCGCAGATTCTAACTAGTGCATTCGATATCAAAAACAGCACAAAAAAGTCCTTTCACACGGAGGCAAAACTGTTTAAAATATCAGTCTATTCATAGACTACTTTATCTTTTTAAACAAGAACATACAGACAAAACTGTTTTTCTCTCTCCCTCCCCTCCCCTCCTAAATTCCGATTATCTATTTCAAATTTGAATTTAAGCCATCAACGTGTTTGACATTATCATAAAGTGTTAATAATCTTTAACAAGACACACATTTACTTACGAGGCTGCCTAATATTTGAAAAACCCACCTTTTTTCTTCACGATGGTAAGCTATTGTATAAAAATAAATGCTAATCCCCGAAATTGGAATGCGGCTACCTTTATGGTGGGCAAAAAAAAGTCGCATAGGCAAAAAATCTCCACCATTGGTGAACCTGAGAGCGTAGCCGAAGAACGAGAAGAAAGAAAACTGCTGCAAAAACACAGTTACATCACAGAAGCTGAAAGATCTGCTACTGTTTCCTCTCTCTATATGCAGACCTGACAGCAACAAAAACGGAACAAATCCCCCAGCCCACCCAGAAGGAAAGGGGTCTTGTTACAGTAGGGGAGGGGGGAAAGGGGATTCTGGCTGGCTGGGAGGAGGGGTGTGTGTGTGGGGGGGATGGGGGTCATTGCCCTGTGTTGTAATCCTGTGAGGATGAGCATCTGCAGACTTCAGCTGCAGGGCTAAGTCTCCTGTAACGAGGTTTTACCCGCTAAAAAGCCCCCGGGTATCACATGGCGGTCATGGGCGGTGCGGGTTAGCCTGGTGGTTAGAG
>CM060328.1:63281148-63286148 GCA_030674155.1 Stramonita haemastoma
AACAAACAAAAGCAACAGAGAACCAAACAAACATAATGAACGAAAAAAAAACCCAAGCAAAACAAAACTAAAGCAAAAAACAAACAAAAAACAAGCAAACAAACAAACACAACCCCCAAAAAAAAAACACACACAAAAAAAAACCCCACACACTCAAAAAAGAAAAAAAATTGGAGGGGGGGTGGGAACGGGTGGGGAGGGGGTATCAAGAGGAAGGGGGAAAACACAAACAGCAACCAGAAGAATTATAATAATGATTTATGATTATATTTCATAAATAAAAAACCCTACACATATGAACAAAAACAAACAAACAAACATTCAAACAAACAAACAAAAAACAAACAAAACACAACAAAAAACATACACAACAACAACCAGAACAAAAAAGTAAGGCCTTTCCACTTATCAAAATAATATAAATATAATAGTGCTAATAGTCTCATTAGTATAATTAATAAAATAAAAAAAAATTAAATATTTATCCTGAAACTATTAAACTGGGTAAGTGAAAAAAAACAAACAAAAAAAAACCCAATCTAGTCGTCAAATCAGTGGTTTGGTTTTCTCCTTGTGAATTTGCAGAATATACACGTGTTTACATACATCACTTATTCCCTATCCTGTTCAAAATTAAATTATATATAAAAAAAAAAATACAAAAAAACAACAACCCTTTCTCCACCTTTTCCCCCTTCCACATACATATATAGCAAGCAAAGTGTAGCTTTTTCAGTCACAGTGAGCCACACGTGAAAAGATTTTTCGGGGTTAGCAGAGAGTATCAATATCTTTAGTCTGTTCTAAGTATGGTTGATTGGATTGATGTGTAGTTCTTAAACATTTTTGCATAAGCGCATTAAGTGATTTTTCAACTGATTTTTGAATTGATTTTTATTTTTGATACATTTTAAATGTTTTGGGAGCTTGTTCCATAAATCACTACCTGAATATAGGAAGCTTGTTTTGTAAAGATTGTTTCTGGGTCTGGGAAATGTTAGTAGATGGTTATGCCTGTGCTCATTAATTTTGAATCTATTGGTGATCTTGGGAGGGGCATTTCCATTGACAACTTTTTGTACAAATAGAGCTTTATTGAGATAAAGCCTGTTTTGAAATGTAAGAATATTTGTTAGCTTATAATCATTGATGGTTAGGGAGCTTGATTTTAATAGGACAAGTTTTAGCGCTCTTTTATATAATCGATGGATGAATTTCAAATTAGTTTCACTGCAGTTGTCCCAAAGAGATGAGGCATAGTCAACTATAGGCAAGATGTGTCCACAAAAAAAGAGTTTGCGTGAATGACTATCTAGAAAGTGTTTTATTTTTGATAGCTGACGTACCTTGTTTGTAAGACGTTTTCCTTGTGCCATCACATGGTCAGTCCAAGTAAGATTATTGTCGATAATTACACCCAGAATTTTGTGTGAGTCAACTTCTTCAATGATTTTTTGATCTATCAACAGAGGTTGAAATTTACTTTTCATTTTTTGCCTCTTTTGTCGTGCTAGTACGTACATACTTTTAGTTTTTTGAGCATTTAAGGACATATGGTTTAATTGAGTCCAAGTAATCAATTTGTTGATATTGTTTTGAAGTTTGAGTGTTAGTCTGTGGGGGTCAGTATCACTACAATAGAGGGATGTGTCATCAGCAAACATTTCACAGCTACAATCTAGAAATAAGGGTAAGTCATTTACATATATTGAGAACAAAAGAGGACCCAATATTGATCCTTGTGGTACTCCATATCTAATAGATACTAATTCTGATGTTTGATTATTTGCAGTTACCAACTGCTGTCTATCTAACAAAAAACTTTTTAAAAGATTGATTATTTCAGGTGTTAGTTTGTATAGGTGAAGTTTACGCACTAGCAGGGAGTGATTAATTACATCAAATGCTTTTTCAAAGTCAACAAAAATTAGGCCTGTATAGTTATTTTCATTTATGTTGTGTAAGAGACTGTCTGTTAGTTGAGTTAGAGCTGTTACCTGTCTGTTAGTATGTCTGTCTACCTGTCTGTTAGTATGTCTGTCTGTGAGTAAGTCTGTCTGTCAGTATGTTTGTCTGTCAGTATGTCTGTCTGTCAGTATGTCTGTCTGTCAATATGTACGTCTAGTCTGCCTGTCAGTATGTTTGTCTGCCTGTCTGTCTGTCTGCTTGTTAGTATCTCTGTCTGTCTGCCTGTCTGTATGTCTGCCTGTCTGTCTGCCTGTCTGCCTTGCTGTATGTCTGCCTGTCTGTCTGTCTGTCTACCTGTCAGTATCTCTGTCTGTCTGTCTGTCTGCCAGCCTGTCTGTCTGCTTGTCTGTCTGTCTGTCTGTCTGTCTGCCTGTCAGTATCTCTGTCTGTCTGTCTGTCTGTCTGTCTGCCAGCCTGTCTGTCTGCTTGTCTGTCTGTCTGTCTGTCTGTCTGTCTGTCTGTCTGTCTGTCTGTCTGTCAGTATGTCTCTTTCGTGGCAGCTATTTGCACCAGTGTGTTTACGGCCTGACAGTCATGTGACGGACTTTGGCTAAAGAAATTGAACTGGCTTTTCCCCTCCATTCACAATTATTTGCTTTCTTGATATGATACGCATAGAAGATGGAAGTTTGGCTTTCTGGGTGCGTGTGCGCGTGCGTGTACGAGTGTGTCTGCGTGCGTGTGGATACGCACAAGCGCTCACACTCTTACACACACATACGCGCACACACGTGTGCACACTCACAAGCGTGCATGTACACACGCACAAATACATACATGCACACACACACGATTGCACACATACATATACACATACTTACTAGACACACACATGTTAACACAACACAACACAACACAACACAACACACACACAGACACACACACACGCCCACACACATACACACACACACTACACCCCCTTCCCCCCTCACACACACACAAACAAACACGATGAGGAAACAGACAGACAGACAGACAGACGGACAGACAAACAAACCAGACAGACAGATAAAGGCAGCGTCTTCCAAAGAGACAGATTAGATTTATCTCAAAAGATGGTTGACAATTCCATCAATACGGAAAAAGAAGGCATTGAGAAAATGTCACTGGGGGTGAAAAGAGTTTTTATGGGACAGGGGAGAGAGAGCGAGACAGAGAGAGAGACAGAGAGAGAGAGACAGACAGACAGACAGACAGACAGACAGACAGACAGACAGACAGACAGACAGACAGACAGACAGACAGAGAATCCAGACTTTTTTTCATTCTGGTGGTGCCAGTAAGTAGTTTTAACTCGTCAAACTTACGCATTGCCCCAGTTTTGGTTGATTTGGTCTGGTGTTGCTGGTTTGGTGTTGCTGGTTTGGTGTTGCTGGTTTGGTGTTGCTGGTTTGGTGTTGCTGGTTTGGTTTGGTTTGGTTTGGTTTGGTGTGGTGTGGTGTGGTTTAGTTTTAGTTTAGTTTGGGATGGGATTTTTTATGTTACTGTCCCTGTCAGTAAAGGCTACAAAACTCTTTTGTAGATCAGATGGGAGTATCTTCTTCTTCTTCTTCTTCTTCTTCTTCTTCTTCTTCTTCTTCTTCTTCTTCTTCTTCTTCTTCTTCTTCTTCTTCTTCTTCTTTTTCGTCAAACGCTCAGACTGCAACTATTGCTGTCTGTCATATGAGCGAAAAGAATTCACGCCTCCGTTAAGCTCCTAACAAGTCGGACTTCGGCATGGAAGAGAATTGTTATCTTTTAAATCTTTCGGGGGGGGGGGGGGGGGGGAGGGGGGAAGGGGGGAAGGCAGGAGAATGAACCAAGAAGGCAGAAAATAGACAAGAAGGAGTGGGTGACAGGGAGGAAAGAAACAAGGCGGAAGCAAAGAGATAGATAGAAAAGAGGGAATTCCTAGCACAGAATTTGCAGAAAGTGAGGATGCTATTTATATTGACAGGACCGACCTGGCATTCTGAGGGGTGACAGGTGAATATAAGGACACTATGCATGGTGACAGGTGAATATAAGGACACTATGCATGGTGACAGGTGAATATAAGGACACTATGCATGGTGACAGGTGAATATAAGGACACTATGCATGGTGACAGGTGAATATAAGGACACTATTCATGGTGACAGGTGAATATAAGGACACTATTCATGGTGACAGGTGAATATAAGGACACTATTCATGGTGGACAGGTGAATATAAAGACACTATTCATGGTGACAGGTGAATATAAAGACACTATTCATGGTGACAGGTGAATATAAAGACACTATTCATGGTGACAGGTGAATATAAAGACACTATTCATGGTGACAGGTGAATATAAAGACACTATTCATGGTGACAGGTGAATATAAGGACACTATTCATGGTGTGTATTTTCTTTATAGAGAGTAAAAACAACAGCAGCAGCAGCAAGAAAAGTATGAATTGAAAAAGCAAGCAGAACTAACACACACGCTTGCATGCACACACACACACACACACACACGCACGCACGCACGCACCACACACACACACGCACGCACGCACGCCACACACACACGCACGCACGCACACACATACACACATGCGCACGTGAGAGAGAATCAGAGACAAACAGACACACTGACTGACTGACCGACAAACTGACTCACCAACAGACAGACACATTAGAAGAAAACAGATAAACAGACCGAGACAAAGAAAGAAAGACAGAGAGATTCGCAGTGATTTCTAAAGTAACAGATTAGATTCATCTCCCGGAAAACTGTCAATTTGGCCAGCAGGGGAAAATGACATACAAAAACTACGTAAACAGAAAATAGAATATTCTCTCATTTAACAGAAAAAATCTTTAAGGTGCTGAAAAGAGAGAGAAGGGGGGGGGGGGGGGGGAGGGAGAGACAGAAAGAAAGAGAGACAGACAGACAGAGACACACAGAGAGAGACAGACATACAGACATAGAGAGAGAGACAGGGAGAGACAGAGAGAGAGACAGACAGAGACGGAGAGAGATATTACTGGGGTGAAAAGAGTTTACCGGAAGCAGAAAAAAAAA
>CM060328.1:63291148-63321148 GCA_030674155.1 Stramonita haemastoma
GAGAGAGAGAGAGAGAGAGAGAGAGAGAGAGAGAGAGGGCAGGCAAAGGCGGAGAGAGAGAAAGAGAAAGACTGCTAGAGAAAGAGAGAGAGAGTCACAGAGAGAGAGAGGTAGAGAGGGAGAGGGGGGGGGGAGAGAGCAAAATAGTATCAGCAGATGGAAGGTAAGCGGTGCCAGGCGGGTTTATTAGCGGCAGGTGGGTGGACATGGCACCACTCACACAAAGCACTTCCTAATAGCGGGTTGGCCACACTCCACCTTCAGACTCCAGGTCAAGTCATCAGTCTCTAAATCGGAAATCTTCGCTGGGACGTTAATTTAATCACATCATCAAAAATCTCTATGGTATTCTTAATTCTTTCCCTGTTGCTCGGCTAGTCTCGAGGTTTTCCGGTGTGTGGGATTGTGTGTGTGTGTGTGTGTATGCGGACCGTTTTTTGCCCACCATGAAGGTTGCTGAATTTCTACATCGGGGATGATGTCAAAACTGGACTTAAGTATGCATGTGTTTATTTATGTTTTATTTCATTACACTACACTACACTACACTACACTACACTACACTACACTACACTACCACATACACTACACTACACTACACTGCACTGCACTACACTACACTACACTACACTACACTACACTACACTACACTACACTACACTACACTACACTACACTACAAAACCCAGCTCAACACAACACAACACAACACAACTACAACTACAGAGAGAGAGAGAGAGAGAGAGAGAGAAGAGAGAGAGAGAGAGAGAGAGAGAGAGAGAGAGACGAGAGAGATGAGAGAGAGAGAGAGAGAGAGAGAGGAGAGAGAGAGAAGAAACCTTATTGAGAGAAAAAGAGGACGGCAAAAACTTGGGAGAAAAACAATAAAAACGACAACAAAATCGGTGAGATGAAGAAAGGGTCATAGCAAGTCATTTCTAGACTGTCTTAGGGAGATTGAAAGGGAATTGTCTCCAAAACAAGGGGCCTACCCTTCTTCTGGAACATATGAGATGTCCTCGTCCTATGCAATAACAGCTAGACAGACAGACAGACGAAGGGAGTGAGAGAGAGAGAGATGGAGATGATTCCAGAAAGGTTTATCGACTGCGCATGGATGATTCTGATGCAATAGAGAAGACAGCATCCGAAACGAAACAAAATGAAACAAAACAAACAAAAAACCAACAAAACAAACAAAAAAGCACAAAAAAAACAAAAAAAAAAAAACAAAAAAGCAACAAAAGTTTATGTTTCGTCTCTTCTCTCCTCGTGTCAGTTGATATTACCAAAGATAATGAGTTTTCTTTCCTTATTTATTTATTTGTTTGTTTTCTTTTTTTTCTCTCTGTCTCTGTCTCTCTTTTTCTGCTTCTCTTTGTCTCTGTCTCTGTCTCTTTCTTTATATGTATATATACATATTATATATATATGTATATATATTATATATATATATATATATATATATATATATATGTATATGTCTCCTCCCTCATTACCTCTGTATCTGACTCTGTATCCATCTCTGTCTGTCTGTCTGTCTGTCTGTCTGTCTGTCTGTCTGTCTTTCTGTCTGTCTGTCTGTCTGTCTGTCTGCCTGACTGTCTGTCTGTCTGCCTGCCTGTCTGTCTGTCTGTCTGTCTGTCTGTCTGTCTGTCTGTCTCGTCTGTCTGTCTGTCTGTCTGTCTCTCTCTCTCTCTCTCTCTCTCTCTCTCTCTCTCTCTCTCTCTCTCTCTCTCTCTCTCTCTCTCTCTCTCTCTCTCTCTCTCTCTCTCTCTCTCTCTCTCTCTCTCTCTCTCTCTCACGTTGTTTTTTTTTTTATAATTTCCTTCCTCTCTTCCATCTTTCTGCCATCTTCGTTCCTTGCTTCCTTCCTTTCTTCATCGTTTCAATCATTCATTAATTCGTTCCTTCTTTGTTCTTTTTTCATGTGTGGACCACTCTCTTGATGCAACACCCTGCAGGTCAGTATTTCTGTGTGTTTATATGTTTGTTTGCTTGTTTGTTTCTTTATATGTTTGTTTGTGATTTCTTTACCTCATTCTTTTGGTTTTTGTTGTTGTTGTTGTTGAATTTGTTGGTGCTGTTGACGCTTTTGCTCTACAAGTTCATTAATTCAAGTGTGTGTGTGTGTGTGTGTGTGTGTGTGTGTGTGTGTGTGTGTGTGTGTGTGTGTGTGTGTGGTGTGTGTGTGTGTGTGATTTTTATTTACTTTATTTGATTTTTTTCTTCTATTTCGAGGATAATGGATTAAGCATTCGTGTGCTCTTTTTACATCCAGTCCCCGTGTGTGTCAGTTAAATAAATTTTGTGATCCGTTCCCTCTGGTACACAATGGCCTACTCTTTCGTAAAGCGGAACGGGTTTAACTTGTTTGCAAGATATTGCGTGTGTTCGAACACAGGACCTTGCTTTATAATCTCATCCACACACACACAACACAACACAACACAACACAACACAACACAACACAACACAACACAACACAACACAACACCACACCACTCCACACCACACCACACCACACCACCACACCACAACAAACACAACACAACACAACACAACACAACACACACAACAACACACACACACACACACACACACCACACACACACACAACACAACACAACACAACACAACACACACACACACACACACACACACACACACACACACACACACACACACTTGCATACACGCGCTTGAGAGGTGGTATAGCCCCTTACTCTCCCTGCACTGTGCCCTGCCACGTCATAGAGCAGCATGGTGTGCAGTCAGTGTTCTGGGTCAGCCATTGATCTTGCCCTACACACGGAATAGTCAGCTATCAGACATTACCAGTTTCTTGTCTGTGGTCAGAGCACTCGCTTTGCCCAAGTCAAGTTCATTTATTTATTCTTTTATTCTCTTTTTTTTTTACATCGTGTATAATGGAATAATCGCTCATGTGCTTTTTTACATCCAGTCCCCATCTGTATGCACTTTTGTAAATCTTGTTATCAGTTCCCACCGGCACACAATGGCCTACTCTTACGAAAAGCGGAACAGGATTTAACGTGTGCGCAAGATCTTCTGCGTGATTTTGCACACGGGGCCTCGGTTTATTGTCTCATCCGAAGGACTTTTGGGGAGAGTGGAGTCAGCACTGATGTTAACTCCAGAGGAAAAATCCCCTCGAACGGGGATCGAACCTGGGTCGTCATATTGCGAGCGCAAAGTTCTGACCACAAGGCTATCCCGTCCCCAGTGTCGAGCGTGGTTACCAGTTGGATGGGTGACAGTTTGCGCGCCTTGGCTTCAGTACAGTCCCCCCCCCCCCCCCCCCCCCCCAGTTCACCCAGCTGAAATGGGTACCTGACCTCTTTAGGGTCAGGGAAGGTAAAGCAGCGAGGAAAAAAAATATGTATATATATTATGTGTTTATACATGTAATATATTATATATATATATATATATATATATATATATATATATATATATATATATATATATATATATATATATTATTATATAATATATATATATATATATGTATTATATAAATTTTGAGAAAAGCAGAACAGAGAGAGGAACGGAGGTAGCTGGTTGTCAAGTCTTTAGGGGTGCCCCCACGGCACCAGACTAAGGGATATAATATATATATATATATATAGAGAGAGAGAGAGAGAGAGAGATAGATAGATAGATAGATAGATAGATAGATAGATAGATAGATAGATAGATAGATAGATAGATATAGATATATATTATGCATGCTAATGGAGATGGATTTTTAGCCTAAGACTGTTTGCGGTCTGAATGCTGAACTGAAGGTACTGAAGAGCTGCTTGTTTTCAGAAAAAAACAAAGCAGACATTTGCTTTCATATAGTGAAGCTGGTTTAATAATAATCACAATCGATTCTTTGAAAGCGGGTTAGACAGTCGTAACACGTATCTTGCGGAGGGGGTGGGGGAGGGTGGAGGGAGAGAGGGGGAGGAAGAGAGGGAGGTGGGTGCAGGGAGAGGGTGGGTGGATGATATTTGTGTTGATGAGCAGTGAGATGCCGAGAGCTTTGTTAATCAGGTAATCCTGTCCTTTTCTGTCCTGTCCTTTTGTCTCTGGCAGCACAGAGGCATAATTAATTCGGTGTTGTTGTTGTTGCTGTTGTTGTTGCTGTTGTTGTTGTTTCTTTTCGCTGTCCCGTTCTTGTTTAATATTTGCCTTAGTGACCCAGTCCCCTGTATTTTACTAAAAATGTCATCCTGACAGAGATGATTATGGGGTCAGTTTTATTTGTGTGTCTGTCTATTCTATCTATCTATCTATCTATCTATCTATCTATCTATCTATCTATCTATCTATCTATCTATCTATCTATCTATCTATCTATCTATCTATCTATCTATCTATCTATCTATCTATCTATCTATCTATCGGTGGTCTATGAGGTAACACGCCTGCCTAGAAAGCGAAATGTTCGGGTCGGAGTGTGCGGTGGTTCGAATCCCGTTTGGACCTCAACTTTTCCCCCATCCATTAGACCATGAGTGGTGGTGTGGGTGCTAGTCTTTCGGATGAGACGATAAACGGAGGTCCCGTGTGTTACACATCTTTATTTGGCGCACGTAAATGTACCCACGGCAACGAGGGGGTTGTCCCTGGCAAAATTATGTAGAAAAAAAACCACTCTGATAGGAAAACAAATACAGTTGCAGACAGGAAAACGAAAGAAATAATGGGTAGGCGCTGCACTTGTGGCGACGCGCTCTCCCCGGGGAGAGCAGCCCGAATTTCACGCAGAGAAATCTTCTGTGACATAAAGTGGTATAAAATAAAATTAAAATAAAATCATCTCACAATATGTACCTATGTATCTACGTACCCAACTAATAATGTATGTTTGTGTATGTGTGTGTGTATGTATGTATGTATGTAAGTAAGTAAGTAGGTAGGTAGGTAGGTAGGTATGTATGTATGTTATGTATGTACGTATGTATTTCTACATCCATGCATGCAACCACTTGTGTATGTATATATGTATTATATGCGTGTATGTACATATGTCTGCATGCTTGCATGCGTGTATAAGTATGTCTGCATGCATGCATGTGTGTATGAATGTATATTATGTATGTATGTATAATTATGTATATCTATGTATTTATCTTTATCTATCTATCTATCTATCTGTCTGCCTCTCTCTCTCTTATATATATATCTATATATATATATCTATCTATCTATCTATCTATATTCTATCTATCTATCTATCTATCTATCTATATATCTATCTATCTATCTATATATATATATATATATATATATATATATATATATATATATATATATGCACACATGTATGTATTCGCTTTGATTTGTTTTTGCAGATATAGGCTATATAAATTCATTTATTATTTATTATTATTATTCATACATGGGACGAGTAAACTCTGTCTGTATGTATTTGTTGTGAGAGAGAGAAAAAAAATGCAGCAAATGCATAAACACTGAAAACAAAAACACCCCCCCAAAACTAAAGGAAGAAGGCCAATAACTGTGCAGAGCGAATATCCTGTTTCCTCCCATTGCGATCTTTATCGTGGCCTGGAAGCCCAACAAAATAGGACACGTTACATACATATCATCACCTGCAAGGTGATGGGGGGGGGGGGGACACAGGAGAGAGAGAAAGAGAGAGAGAGAGAGAGAGAGAGAGAGAGAGAGAGAGAGAGGGGGGGGGGGGGGGGTCGAGGAATGAAAAGGGCTTCCATAGCAGATTTCAGGTAAATGGACTCACAGATTCTTTTTTTTTTATCTAGTGCTTAAAATAAGCACACACCACACACACACACACACACACACACACACACACACACACACACACAACACACACACACACACACACACACACACACTCATACATACAACCACACATGCACACACGCGCCCACACACACACACACACACACACACAACATACACAACACAACAACAACAACATACATACATACATACATACATACATACTACATACTACACATACATACTACATACTACTACTACGAACGTACACTTACATACATACATACATACGCTAATAACTACATACATACATACAACATACGTACGTACATACGACATACACACATACACATACACACACACACACAACACAACACACACACACACACAACACACACACACACACACACACACACACACACATACACCACCACCACACCACATCACACCACACCACACGACGACACAACACAACACACAACCACAACCACAACACACACACACACACATACACCACACACTCACCACACACACACACACACACACACACACACACACACACACACACACACACACACACACACCACACACACAACACACAACACACACACAACACGCCACAACAACAACAACAACAACACAACAACAAAATCAAAATGGAAAAAAAAACAATCACAGAAATAAAGAAAACATAAAAAGCACTTGGAAGACTTTCGACCAACCACGCCGCTTCAAGAAGATATATCCGAAGTAAAAAAAAAAAGTATTTTCTATATCTCTGCATACATAGAAGATAGAACAGAAATAAATAAGCACTCTCTCTCTCTCTCTGCATACATAGAAGATAATATAACAGAATGAAGATACCACATGGAAAGTAAGACTTTTGCATCATGAGAAAAGAGGAGAAGTACTTGCTGAAGAGAGGGGGGAGGAGAGAGAGGAGAGAGAGAGAGAGGGGGGGGGGGGACGGGCGGGTACAGTACTTGCATAGCTATCGATCAGGAGTCTCTTCTATCCCCCTCCCACTCTCCTTTCCCCACCTGTCCTGCCTCTCTCTCTCTCTCTCTCTCTCTCTCTCTCTCTCTCTCTCTCTCTCTCTCTCTCTCTCTCTCCTTCTTCTCTCTCTCTCTCTCTCTCTCTCTCTCTCTCTCTCTCTCCTCCCCAGCTGAACACAAGTAGGAGAGAAAGCACTTACGCTGTTCTGTGAAAGACACTATGGTAGGAGAGATGATGATGAACACTTTATCGATCACTTTCTTTGTCAGATATGCTTCCTGGTTTCGTTTTAAGTACTCTCCTCAAAATGTTCATGGTGGTGGTGGTTGAGGGTTGAGAGGGGTAGGAGGAGGGAAGAGGGGAGGGCATATAGGTGTATGAGCATCTGTGAACTCGGAATGAGGCTACCTGCATTGTGGGTGTTCTTCAATACATGTTGGGGAACATGTAGGTGTATATGGGTATCCCCGAAATTGGAATGCGGCTACCTTCATGGTGGGGATCCTTGCCAAAATGTTGGGGAGAATAGGTATGTAAGGGCATCCCTGAAATCGGAATACCGCTACCTTCACGGTGAGCAAAATATTAAAAAAAACAGGGGGGGGGGGGGGGGCTGGGGTGGTGCATACAGAAGACAAATCTCACTATTGGTGAGCCTCCACGTTCTAGCCGATGAATGAAAAAAGGAGGTATATGGGTAGGATGCGTACGCGTGTGTTGCAGGGTGTTGTCGGTGGTTAGTTGGTGAAGACTGGTTGTGGAAGCTGTGTGTTGTCTTGTGTTGTCTTGTGTTGAAATGTGTTGTGTTGTGTTGTGCTGTTGTGTTGTTTTGTGTCGTGTTGTGTTGTGCTATGCTGTGTTCTGTTGTGTTCTGTTGTGTTGTGCTGTGTTTTTTATTGTTGTGTTGTGTTGTGTTGTGTTGTGTCAGTCCAACTGTGTTTTTCTGTTTACCTGTCTGCCTTTATTCTGTATGTCTATCACACTGATTGTGACCTGAAATTTATCATTAAAATCCTCTCCCACGTGGGCACACACACACAACCACCAACCCACACAGCTACCACACACACACACACACACACACACACACACACACACACACACACACACACACACACCACACACACACACATATATATATATATATATATATATATATACATACATCACACACACACACACATGATAGGAAGGAAAGTCTGCCAGCTCCAATATTCCACAGTGGCGTCATTTCCGCCGACTCAGAGCGGAAGTTGTTAGCGGGCTGGTCTCCCCTTATGTTCCGTGCAGATAAGGTTGCCACGGCAGCATAGACAGCTGGCCACAACACACCAGCTGGTGACCTATTGTATCAGCCACTGAGAGAGAGAGAGAGAGAGAGAGAGAGAGAGAGAGAGAGAGAGAGAGAGAGAGAGAGAGAGAGAGAGAGTTATTGCAACAACCACTGAGAGACAGACAGACAGATATACAGACAGACAGAGATAGAGAGAGATACATATAGATAGAGAGATAGACAGACAGAAATACAAAGAGAGAGACATATATATAGACAGACAGCATGCAGGCGACAGACAGACAAACAGAGACAGAAGACAGACATACAATCGAACAGAAAGAGAGACAATCAGACATACAAACAGAAACACTGAAAACGAAGAAGGCACCACACACACACACACACACACACACACACACACACACACACACACACACACACACACACACACACACACACACACACACACACACACATGAAACAGACACACAGTGATGTGGCACTGGAGGTCGGCTAAGCCAACCAGGGAGTGGCTGCTGTTCTCTGCATAGTCCACAACACAAGGGGCAAAACCCAATACCCCCCTCCTTCCCACCCTACCCCACCCTTCCCTCTTTTTGCCCCCCCCCCCCCCCTCCACTTCTGTATCCTTTCTTTTCTTCATCCCATCAAGGTAATTGCCCATGTGTGGGTTTGTTTTTTTTTTCCTTCCTCGGCTAGAGCTCTGAGGTTTACCAAGCTGAGGTTTATGCCTATGCGACCGTTTATAACCCACCACTAAGGTAACCGCATTCCCAATTCCGAGATTCATTCAGAATATTCACTACATTAAGTACAAAATATATAAATGTTTTTAAACTATACCATTCTTGTTCATGTTGAAATAGTTCACTATCACTGATCTTGTCCAGTAGCTAACTTCATCAGCTTGTAAAAAAACACATTATTAAAAAAAAGCATGTATTTTTAATTAGTTGCTGTATTCTCTTAAATAATACCGAATCCTATTAAGGATGCCAGACTGGCTGATATCATTCCAGAATATAAAAAGGTAAAGGTGTCCCATACCTATGTGGTTGTAGAGGAGCGAGGTATCAGAGACGTCAGCTTCTCTAGGGGCCAGCATAGTGAGGGCGGCGCCCATCTCCTCTCCCTCGCTGCTTTACCTTCCCTGACAATAAAGAGGGCAAGTACCCATTTACAGCTGGGTGAACTGGGGGACTGTACTGAAGCCAAGACGTGCAAATGGTCACCCATCCAGTTGGTCACCCACTCAATGCTGCTTAATTTTGGCTAGGGGAAAGCGAGTGCTCTGACCACTGAGCTATGTATTCTCTCAAAGAATACTGGATCTTCCGAAAGACGCCGGATTAGCTGATATTATTCTAGAATATATCCTCGAAGTCGGAAGGTGGCTACCTTCATGGTTGGCAAAAACGGTCGCATACGCTAAAGCTTGCCATGCATTGATCGTTGAAACTCAGAGTTCGAGCTGAGGAACCAAACAAAAATCTAGAATATTAACAAGGCAGGTAAAAGGATAACCAAACATTTCTTTATGTGAGCCAAAAAACTATAAAAAACAGATTATACAAGCTAATATTATTAGGTATAGATATCCTGTATTCATCCTAGCATTAACAATATCTCCGCGCGCTTAATAAGAGGAATAAAACTAGAAGATGACGTGTGCAGACTGAGGGGTGGTGGACAGGAGGGAGAGGGGGTGGGGATGTTAAAATTTACTTCGCGCGTGCGCGCGCACGCACGCGCGCACGCGCACACGCACACGGAGACGGATGTAAAAAAGCACACGAGTGCTTATTCCATTATCCTAGAAACATTTTTTAAAATAAATATAAATAAATAAATACACACACACCAGATAAATGTATTGAGTTATCAGAAAAATACATAAAAATGAATAAAACTGACAGTAGAATGAGACGAAAAGACAAAGAGAACAAAAAAAAGTGGCAGAAATGGATTGAAAAGTAATAGAAAAGAGGAAAACTTTAGAATTTCCTGGATAAATACTACCAGTATTGCCTTTTTTCTTCACCCGGTGCAAATGTGTGTGTGTGTGTGTGTGTGTGTGTGTGTGTGTGTGTGTGTGTGTGTGTGTGTGTGTGTGTGTGTGTGTGTGTGTGTTAAAAGGTATAAGATATTATTTAATCAGGAAATTGCACTGCTATTCAGTTGGCTAAAGGTTTGAATTTGTTTCGTGTTTTTTGGTTTTTGTTTGTTCGATTTTCTTTTCAACATTAGATGGATAGTTTTTTGTTGTTGTTGTTGTTGGTTCCTCCGCTACAGCTCTAAGATTCACGAAAGGTGAGCTTTTTGCCTACGCAAACGTTTTTGTTCAGCATTAAGGTAGCCACATTCCGACTTCGAAGGAACAAGTATTTAAACAGAGCACAAGCGTGACTTGCAGATGATGTTGATGGATTCCTAACGCACAGCTTCAGAGTGTGGCTGAAAGATGAGCTGATGCTTTGGAAGAGATTGTCATCTTCAGGTGGTGAGCCTTAGACAATGGCTGCTATTTAATGGCTGGGGGCGGGATAGCTCAGTTGTCAGAGCGCTCGCTTTCCCTCCGGTCGAATTAAGCAGCGTCGAGCGTGGTTACCAGTTGGATGGGTGACCTTTTGCGTGCCTTGGCTTCAGTACAGTCCCCCCAGTTCACCCGGTTGTAAATGGGTACCTGCCCTCCTTAGGGCCAGGGAAGGTAAAGCAGCGAGGGAGAGGAGATGGGCGCCTACCTCAATATGCTGGCCCCTAGAGAAGCTGAGGTCTCTGATGCCTCGCTATCTCTGATGTCTCGCTACCCTACGACGGCCTAGGTTATGCGACACCTTTACTTTTTACCTTGCCTATTAAACAGCTAGTATCATTTACAGGTGGTGGGTATATTTGGCTGAGGCTTTCGATCTTGGAACAAAAAAGATGACTTTTAAAGCAGCCAACTGACTTAAATCTCCAGTGAAATGTACCTCGTGTTCTTGTTTTTGTCCGTTGTAACACGTATCTCATTATCGTTCAAGCAGTCTGAGGTTGTCATTTTAAAAAGTCAATGCATTGTCTCCTCCATTAAAATGGAAAAGGGCCAAAAGGAAGATTTAAAAAGGTTTAAAGTGTAAAGATACTTTGAGAGACAGACAGACAGACAGACAGACGGATAGACAGATATACAAATAGACAGATAGGCAGACAGACAGACAGACAGACAGACAGACATATACAGGCACAGAGGCAGAGAGAAAGAAAGAAAGAAAGATATATAGATAGAGAGGAGAGAGAGGGGGGGGGGGGGGCATTATCGTATCATCGCGAAAAAACTGTCAATATTAGGCACTAGTAAATCTATGACAAAGTCAATCAGTTATTAGAGAGAGAGAGAGAGACAGAGACAGAGAGACAGAGAGAGAGAGGGAGGGAGGGAGAGAGAGAGAGACGGAGACAGAGACAGAGACAGAGACACAGAGAGAGACACAGAGAGAGACACAGAGAGAGACACAGAGAGAGAGAGAGACAGAGAGAGAGAGAGGCACTAGTAAATCTATGACAAAGTCAATTAGTTATTAGAAACAGAGAGAGAGAGAAAGAGAGAGAGAGAGAGAGGAGAGAGAGAGAGAGAGAGAGAGGGAGGGAGGGAGAGAGAGAGGGAGGGAGGAAGAGAGAGAGAGACAGACAGACAGACAGACAGACAGACAGACAGACAGACAGACAGACAGAGAGAGAGACAGAGAGAGAGACAGAGAGAGAGAGAGGCACTAGTAAATCTATGACAAAGTCAATCAGTTATTAGAAACAGAGAGAGAGAGAGAGAGAGAGAGAGAGAGAGAGAGGAGAGAGAGAGAGGAGAGAGAGGAAGAGAGAGAGAGGAGAGAGGGAGGGAGGGAGGAGAGAGAGAGAGAGATGAGAGGAGAGAGAGAGAGAGAGAGAGAGAGAGAGGAGAGAGAGAGAGAGAGAGAGAGAGAGAGGAGGGAGAGAGGGAGACAGAGAGAGAGAGAGAGCAAATGTTTGCTGAACACTTTAAACCTGGCAGGTGAATGAACACAGCGTTGTACATCACCAGAGAACAGCCTCCTCTCCATTCTGCCCCCCCCCCCTTTCACTTCCCACCTCCTAAACCCTCATCAGCTCGGCTCCCCCAACAGGCCTACACCTTTTCCTTCCCCAGGCTATTGGCCCTAGGTATGGAGTACATCCTGTCACTGTATCTAGGCCTTTTTTGTCATTAATATTGGAGTGGTGATACATGATATCAGACTAATACGTTCCCTGGGCATTCTCAGATTTTAGGATGCCTGAGAAACATGGACCACCACAGCATCCATTGAAAGGATGCAGGCAATGGAGACGAGATGCTTGCGCAAACTTCTGTGTATCTCGTACAGAGATCGTATAACCAACGAGAAAGTGAAAACCAGGATCAAAAACGCCATTGGGCCATATGAAAAACTTCAATGAAAATATACATGCATGTCGCACGAACATCTGGACTGGCCAAGACTGCCCTGCAGGGAACAAAAAGTTAAAGAAGAGAGACATTGTTGTTGTTTTCCTTACCTTGTGACATGATTGGAGCAGTGAAGTGAAAATCCATTGTCATGTCCCTTCAATGCATCAGTGGAATGCCATGCAAATTTCCTAGTCCTCCAATTTTCCCAGGTGTAAATGGGTACCCGCCCTCTTTAGGGTCAGTGAAGGTAAAGCATCAAGGGAGAGGAGACAGGCGCCGCCCTGAATATGCTAGCCCCTAAAGAAGCTGAGACCTTGCCCCCCTACAACCACATAGGTTTTAGGACACCTTTACCTTATTAAAAAAAATCTTTGTGAGAGTGAGAGGCATATTACGATAGCAAAGACACGTAGATAAATAGATAACATAAGAAGGAAGAGTCAAAACTAGATATTATCATGGCATGGTAGTATTTCTTTCCATGTTCTTATTTTTATCTTTCCCTTTCTTCCCCCAATCAGCGTGTTTATCTCCATGTTTGACCTGTGTGGTTGTGGAATTTTGCCTCTGGCGGCAATAGCCATCAGAGCAGTGCTGCCTGCCTGCCTGCCTGCCTGCCTGCCTGTCTTTTACTAACACAGAGCTGGTACCATACCAATCCAGGCCAGACCTTGGCGTGTCTGCTTTGCTGGGAACTCAGGCTTGAAATGGCACGGTGTGGCACTGTTGTCCATGTGGGAAAAATGCATTGTCTGTTTTGAAAGCTAGATATCCGTTAAGCTATTGAGAAGAATGGACCCGTTTGTTTAGAAAAGGGGAGAGGAAAAGGGAGGAAAATGGCACTGGAAACAAAGAAGAAGCATTGTCTGTTTTGAAAGCTAGATTTCCGCTGAGGCTTTGAGAAGAATGGAGCCTTTTGTGTAGGAAGAGGGGGGTGGGGGTGGGGGTGGAAGGGGTCTGAAAGCATTGTGAATCAGTTGGGTTGGGTTGGTTGGTTTTTTTTCGGATAATGGAATAAGCATTCATGCGCTTTTTGTTACACCTAATCCAATTGTGCATGCGGCTTTGTAAACAAAGGCCTACTCGTCCAAAGGGTGGACCAGGTTTTAACGCGTGCGCAAGATGCTCTGTACGCATTCACACTCGGGACTCGGTTTATAATCTCATCCGAAAGACTTGTAGGCGTTAGTAGTGAGTTTGATGTTTAAGGGTGTTAGTGTCCTTGGAAAAAGTTGTTAAACGTGTGTGTGTGTGTGTGTGTGTGTGTGTGTGTGTGTGTGTGTGTGTGTGTGGTGTGTGTGTGTGTGTGTGTGTGTGTGTGTGTGTTGTGTGCGTGCCTGCTGTCTGTCTGTCTGTCTGCCTGTGTCTGTCTGTCTGTTGTTTATTTATGTATTCATTTATTCCTTTATATCGAGGATAATGGAATAAGCACTCATGTGTGTGTGTGTGGTTTCACAATAGCTATTTAAAAAAATCTTCTATAAGCGCAGTGTCATGATCCTCAGCATGCTTTTGTTTAAAGCAGAAAACTGATGACAGTGGAATACATGACAGGCATAGTGACAGGCACAGACAGAGAGCTAGCTGGGTGGGGATGGAGAGTATTTGCAGAGCACAAGCTGAAATTGTGTTGCATTAAGGTAGAGGAGACAGACGGGACAGACAGACAGACAGACAGACAGACAGACAGACAGACAGAAGAGACAGCGGGAGAGCAGACAGAGACAGCGAGAGAGAGAGAGAGAGAGAGACAGAAAGACAGAAGAAGAAGAGCAGACAGGACGAGAAAGAAGAAGGAGAGAGAGAGAGACAGCGAGAGACAGAGAGACAGCGAGAGACAGCGAGAGACAGAGCAGACAGAGACAGACGAAGAGGGGGAGAGAGAGAGAGAGAGAGAGAGAGAGAGAGAGAGAGAGAGAGAGAGAGAGAGAGAGAGAGAGAGAGAGAGAGGAGAGAGAGAGGAGGCATGACAGAGGGTTGATGATGCAGAAGAGGAGGGGGGTGGATGTGCAAGCTATGAAGGAGTGGAGAAACCTGATTGATCTAGGTCCTCATCTCGTTGTTTGACCACCTGCCATGGCGCAGTGGTTAGCGCTTCGGCTTACAGACTAGAAGGTGGGGTTAGGTGTGGTCAAGGTCATGGGTTCGATTCCCGTAAGAGTCATAGGGATTTTTCGGACTCCTGCCGGCTCCTACCCAGAGTGAGTCTGCTGTGGGCTCAGTGGGGAGACTGGGACCGCACAGTCGAGCTTCATCCGCTTTACGGATGAAACTTTTGAGAATGTTACTTATACTACATGACAAACACTGCATGTGTCTGTATCTCTCGGGCCCAGTTGATACAGGGATATAATATAAGCAAGTCAGAATTGCGGCTACCTTAATCATGGAGAAATTATATAAAAAAAAAACAACGATCGCATACACAAACAAATATGACCATTCAGCATTGGTGAACCGCAGGAACCCAGACAAAAGCACAAAACCAACACAATCCCATCGAACGGGTAGAGTGTCTCGGTGGTGGCTCGAAGTTGTTAGTTAGTTAGTTAGTTAGTTAGTAGTTAGCTAGTTAGTATTAGTTATGAGGTATCTAGTTTAGTTATACTAGTTATTAAGTTAGTTTGTTACTACTACTGACTGACTTGACTGACTGACTTGACTTGACTCTGACTGACTGATGACTTGACTGTACTTACTTAAGTAGTTATCTTTTATTTTCAGGCAGAAACAAACAAAGGGAGGGATAGAAAAGTAGGACATCCTAGCACAAAACTTCCAGAAGGTGCAAACACTATTTATACACAGTTTTCCCCACCCCTACCCGCTTGCCATCCCAACGAGAAGTCTTTAAGTCTGACCTGTTGGGTTGTGTGTGGGCCGTTGCCCCTAGCAATGAGAGAGTCATCCATACCTGAGTCTGCTGCCTGCATGTGTGTGTGCGTGCGTGCGTGCGTGCGAGTGTGTGTGTGTGTGTGTGTGCGTGCGAGTGTGTGTGTGTGTGTGTGTGCGTGTGTGCGAGTGTGTGTGTGTATGTGTGTGTGTGTGGTGTATGTGCGTGCGTGCGTGTGGGAGGGGAGGGAGGGGGCGGGAACTGAATTGGTACCATGTATAGCTTCAGCAATGTCAGCTTTAGTGTTTGTGCTTCAGGCTAAAAAGAAACAAAAAAGAAAAATAAACAAAAAAAGAAAGTAGTGTGACGTAGTAGTGTTGTCTGGAATCAGTGTGATGACATTGAGGTTGGACATGTTTATTAAGGAAAGGGGGTGAGGGGGGGGGGGAGTGAGGGGGGGAGCACTGAAAGCATTAAACCGTGAGGAATCTGATTGGTGTTGGTTCAAAGCTGTCTCTCAGAACATCTTGTGCACACGTTAAATCCTGCTCTGCTTTTCGTAAGAGTAGGCCATTGTGTGCCGGTGGGAACAGATGACATTTACAAAATTGCACACACACGGAGACGGGATATAAAAAAAAAAAGCACATGAGTGATTATTCTATTATCCTCGATTAAAAGTAAATTAAAAAAAATATATATATATATATATATCTGTCTGTGTGCGTGTGAGTATGTGGTGTGTGTGTGTGTGTGTGTGTGTGTGTGTGTGTGTGTGTGTGTGTGTGTGTGTGTGTGTGTGTGTGTATGTGTGTGTGTGTTTTTGGTGGGGTGGAGGAGAAGAGAGAACTGGGTGGGTACTATTTTCAATAACGCTGTTTGCTGCCTAGAAGCTGTTGCCTAATCCAAGAGGTCTGCTGCCGCTGCTGTGAGGTGGCGGTGTGTGGAACATGTGAACCGATAGCACTGAGGGGGGGAGGTACAGGCGCTGCTTCATTAGGCCAGCTTCCGTTAAGCAACACTTCCCGCTTCCTGAGAGAGAGAGACAGAGACAGACAGACAGACGACAGACAGACACAGTCAGAGAGAGACAGAGAAAGACAGATAGACAGACAGAGTCAGAGAGAGAGAGAGAGAGAGAGAGAGAGAGAGAGAGAGAGAGAGAGAGAGAGGAGAGAGAGAGAGAGAGAGAGAGAGAGAGAGAGAGATTATATTTGCTGAGAGAGAAGGAGTGAGAGAGAAACAGAGAGAGAGAGAGAATGTTTGCTCAGAGAGAGAGAGAGAGAGAGAGAGAGAGGAGAGAGAGAGAGAGAGAGGGGGGGGGGGGGAGTTTGCTCAGAGACAGACAGACAGACAGACAGAGTGGGAGTGGGAGATGGTGTTTGCTTTGAAGTGGGTTAAAAATAGTAAACAGATAAACATTGCTAAAGTAGTCGATCCCCCAGTAGCAGTTTGTTTTTGCTTTGTTTTTTTTGCTTCTTTTTTCTTCCTGTTCCTCAGCTATAGTTCAGATGTTTACCAATGTGGAGATTTTTCCATATGCCACCGGTTTTTTACCCGCCATTAAGGTAGCTGTATTCCGACTTGGGGAAGCTTCCTTTTCTTTTTACACCTCCCCAACCTCCTTCCTATTTTACTTATTTATTCGTTTATATCGAGGATAGTGGAATTGGCACTCATGTGCTTTTTTACAACCAGTTCCCGTGTGTGTGCAGTTTTGTCAATTTTGTAATTTGTTCCCACCGGCTCACAATGCCTACTCTTTAGTTTTGTTTTTTGTTTGGGTTGGTTTGGTTTCGGGTTTTTGTTGTTTTTATTGTTCTTCAACTAGAACTCCGAGGTTAGCCAATAGTGAAATTTTGTGTATGCGACCGTTTTTACCCTCCATTTAGGTACCTGCTTTCCATCTTCAGGGTAAATGTCTATCCTGTGTGCATGCGTTTTTTTTTCAATTTTGTTATCCATTCCTATCGACACGAAATGGTCTACTCTTTTGAAACCCGGGTCGGTTTTAGGTGTGTGCGCAAGATGCTATACCATGTGTTTCGCACACAGGGCCTGGTTTATAGCCTCATCCGAAGGACTTTCAGGGAGTGGAGCATTTCCTAAAACGAACACCTCTGTGGTGGTTTGATCCCGGGCCATCCAGATCAGGAGCGCAACACTCTGACCACTCGGCTACCCCGGCCTCCCTGAGTGCATTTGATGTGCAGGCAGGTTGGTCCTGAAATTGCGAAGAACTTTGATTGATGTAGGTTGTCAACCTGTTGCCTGGCAGGTCTGTGATGTGAACACGGGTTGTCATGTCTCCTCTTGGATCAATAGGAGCTGAGTTCTGTGGAGGACATGTTGCCAGCTTTTTGTCTTTCTTTTCTGCGTGGGAGGGAGGTGGGTTTTGTACAATAATGGAGGAGGGAGGGAGTAGCAGAAGTAGAGAACATGACCAACACAGAGAGAAAGAGCAAACGGTGTGGCGGCTCGAACCCAGGCCATCAGACCTCGAGCTCAATGCTCTAGCCACAAGGCTGTTATTGTACTACACTACACCCCTCTTTTGAAAGTTTTAGAACTGGATTTCTGTTTATTTAAAACCTGTCCATCTTGTGAACAGAAGATGTGTCTTCCTCTTTTGCATGTTGGTTTGGGTTTTGTTTTGGGGTGTTGTTGTTTTTTTAAGGGGGGGGGGGGGTGGAGAGAGCAGACAGACAGACAGACAACAGACAGACAGACAGACAGACAGACAGCAGACAGACATAAGACAGACAAGACAGACAGACAGAGACAGACAGACAGAAGATGAGAGAGAGAGACAGAGTCAGAGTGAGAGAGACAGAGGCAGACAGGGAGACAGATAGACGGAAGGACAGACATGCAGACAGACAGACACAGGCACACCACACACACACACACACACACACACACACACACACACACACACACACACACACACACACACACACACACACACACCACACACACACACACACACACACACTCATACATGCAGCAGACAGACAGACAGACAGACAGACAGACAAAGAACACAACTGTTATTTGCAGATTGACAGTGGCAGGTGGCTGAACACAGCATAACTCCTTTATTACCACAGAGCAGCAACCCTTTCTCCTCTCCTCTCCCCTCCCCCTCTCCACTCCCTCCCTCTCCCTCCTCCCCGTCAACTGTTGTTTCCCATATCCAACCTGCTCCTGTATCGGCTGTTTCCCCCAGGCTGTGAAGGAAGGTATAGTGTCACTGAATCAAGTAACGGCCTTCTACTAGGGACTGACATGGAGTACAAAAGGACTTGCAAAATTAAAAACAATACTGCAAGGAACTGCCCAAGGAGGAAGAAAAAGAGGCAGACCAAGGAAGAGATGGGAGGACAACATACAAAACAGTCGAAAAAATTAGATGGAAAGGTACTAGAAATCAACAGAAACTTATAGAAAGAGACAGAAGAAGATAGATGAGGAAATGGATGATGATAGTGTAGATAGATAGATAGATAGATAGATAGATAGATAGATAGATAGATAGATAGATAGATAGATAGATAGATAGATAGATAGATAGATAGATAGATAAGATAGATCGATCGATAGATAGATCGATCGAAATACGAAATGTTATTTACAGAGATCAGTCCCCGCGCGTGTGTTTGCAGTTCTGTAAATCTTGTCATCTGTTTCCACCGGCCTACAATGGCCTACTCTTAAGTGTATGTGTGTGTGTGTGTTCGTGCGTGCGTGCGTGCTAGCGTGCGTGCGTGTGTGTTCGTGTGGAGGTGGATGGGTGATGACAGAATAGCTGTGGAACCCAGAACATTGTGGAGAAATGTTATTGATTCAGCTTGTCAAGTTGGGAGTTGAAGATAGCAGCCCTGATATGAAACTTTGCTATCCTGTTCCTTCCTGCAAGCTGTTGCTTCTGGCCTGGCGATGCTATCAGACAATGCTCTGGCAGCTGCCTGCACTGTCAACTGGCACCACCTCAGGCTAACCTCTGACTCGTTAATATGTTGTTGTCATCCTGGGGACGGGGTAGCTCAGTGGTCAGAGCGCTCGCTTTCCCCAAGCTAAGGTTAAGCAGCATCAAGCGTGGTTACCAGTTGTGGATGGGTGACCGTTTGCGTGCCTTGGCTTCAGTACAGTCCCCCAGTTCACCCAGCTGTAAATGGGTACCTGCCCTCTTTAGGGTCAGGGAAGGTAAAGCAGCGAAGGAGAAGAGATGGGCGCTGCCCTCAATATGCTGGCCCCTAGAGAAGCTGCAGTCTCTGGTGCCTCGCTCCCCTACGACTAAATGGATTATGGAACACCTTTACCTTTTGCATTTGTATTGTGTAATTTATCCCTGATGTTTGTTTTTTGGATTACAAATAACTATGCAGACAGAGTGAGGAAGGGAGATCTGTGCTGGGGGGGGGGGGGGGGGGGAGAGGGGTGAGAGGGAGAGAGACATACAGACAGAAAGACAGACAGACAGACAGACAGCACAGGTTTGATAAACACTTAAAAAAAAACCTGGCAGGTGAATGAACACAGCCCAGCAAACAAGGGCTGAACATTACCAGAGAGCATCCTCCTCTTCTTACTTTGTTCCCCCCCCTCCTCCCACCCGTCTCCTCTCCTCTTCTCTCCTCTACCCCGTCAACTTTGTGTCCCATATCCAGCCTGTTCCCATATGCCGGGCTGTTGTTGCCCCCAGGCTGTGAGGGAAGGTACTCCTGTCCCTGAATCCAGCAAAGGCCGTCCACTTGGGACTGGCATTCTGTTGGAGAGTGGCGTCGCGTTACGTTACATAGGGACCAAGTCTGCAACTGCAGGGCTGTGCCGTGCATGTGCTCAAACAGTCCCTGATTTGTCTGGTGTCATGTGTGTGTGTGTGTGTGTGTGTGTGTGTGTGTGTGTGTGTGTGTGTGTGTGTGTGTTTCAGTGTGTGTGTGTGTGTCTGTGTGCATTTTATTTTATTTCATTAATTCATGTAGTCTATCATTTCGAGGATGATGGGATAAGCGCTCATGTGTTGTTCTTTATATCCAGTCCCCATGTGCATGTTGTTTTGCAAATTTTGTCATCCATTCCCACCGGCATTTCATGGTCTACTCTTCCAAAAGGCGGAATAGGTTTCAACATGTGTGCAAGATTTGTTTGTGTGTGAACGTGTGTGTGTTAGTGTGTGCGAGTGTCTATGCGGAACTGCGCACGCAAGCGCTCATATGTGTGTGATATTGATTTTAAATTGTCCTAGCACGTTTATCAAACAAATAATAATATTCTTTGTAGTTATGATTCATATCTTTTCTACTTTGTAATTTTCACCTCTTATCGTGTGCCTGTCAATACTGTTCCATGTAATTGCCCCTCACGGGATGGTTCATGTACGTTTGACTTTGACTTTGTCTTGAATTGAATTGCCGTTGTTCAGGCAAGGAATGATGATATGTAGCAGCGTGGAATTTTTTTCTATGCTCTAACATTCCCTTTTTGTGATTTTGAGGGGAGGAGAAAAGGGCGGGGAGAGGCATGAGAGAGAGAGAGACAGACAGACAGTCACACACACACACACACACACACACACACACACACACACACACACACACACACACACCACACACACACACACACACACACACACACACGGAGAACACCCCACCACCCCCACATACACACACAAACACAGGGACGGATAGACAAAGACAGAGAGACCTACAGAGAGCTGATGGAGGAGGGGGGTGGGGGGGATGGAATGGAGGAGCAGGAGCCAGCCCCTGAAACTGTGGAGAATTTCCTCACGAATCGATGGCTGCAGGTTGTCAACGCCTTGCTGGAATTGCCCACCACTGGGAGGATGGGAAAAACGAGTTGTCAGCTCTCTTCAAGCGTGACGCTGATTGGACAGAAACCTTACCAGCATGGTGGCCAACTTTGTGTGTATATAGAGAGAGTGGGAAGGAGGGCATGGTTGTGGATAGTGAATTATGGGGGATTATTGTAGTCATGTATACGAGGAGTGTGTGGTGTGTGTGTGTGTGTGTGTGTGTGTGTGTGTGTGTGTGTGTGTGTGTGTGTGTGTGTGTGTGTGTGTTGTTCCGTTTCGTTTCGCTTTGGTTTGCTTTGTGTTTTGTTTGTTTTGTTTTTGTTCGTTGGGTTATTTTAATACCTAAAATATTCTGGAATTGAAACACGAAAAATAATCAGAGGGTTTGTTTTGTTTATTTGGCCGGATTTCGTTGTTGTTTCGTTTGTTTTGGTGGTTGTTTTGTTGGGTTTATTGCTCTGTGTTTTATATTGTTAGTGGCTATGGGCTCAGTTGTTGTTTGTTTTATTTTGTGATTTTTTTGGTGGGGGAGTTCTATATAAAAACAGGTTATTCTTAGAAATGGCTGTGGGTGGACCCCATTATTCTTATTCTAGGATCTGTAGTTGGCAGAATTCTGAAGACCTAAAGCCAGATGACCAGAGATCACCCTGGTCCTTCCACCCATCTCCTTTTTCATGGTTACTTTGACTTTTACACCAGTCATGGCAGATTTCTTGCATGAAATTCGGGCTACTCTCTCTGGGGAGAGTGCATCACCACAAGAACAGTTTCACCCATTATTTTATTTTTTTACTACCTGCAACTGTATTTGTATCCCTATCAGAGTGGCTTTTTATAAATTTGCCCGGTACAACTCTCTTGTTGCCGTGGATTTTTTTATGTGCGTTAAATAATTTTACCCCCACGCCCTCCCCCCCCCCACTTACTCTTAACCCCTTCTCCCCTCCTGCCCCCCCCCCCCCCCCCCACTGAAAACCTCAATTTCTCCACCTACACAGCACCACCACCCTCCCCCCATCCCAACCCAACCCATCCCCATCCCATCTCTAACCCCCACCCCCTCACCATTTAAATCAGCTCTATTTGCTTGTTGGGTTGTTGCCTATGGCAGTGCAGTGATGGGATGTCATCAGACCAGGGCTAGCACAGTCTGTGGGTGGAGGGAGGGAGGGAGGGAGTAGTAGAGGGGCACAGGTCACACAGAACCCAAGCATAACTGGTCACCCTGTCGTGGGTGGGAGCAGGCAATTTCGCCATACACCACCCTGTCCTCCCACTGGCTGCTGCTCCTGCTAGGATGCCATTTGTATACAGGGGATGGGGGCAGGGGAGATGGGGAGAGTTACTGGAAGTGGGCATCTGTCTGTGTGGGATGAATGGAGGGGGAGGGAGGGTTACATTAGACATTGTGAGAAGATCTTGTTGAATGTAGGTTCCCTGTCTTTTTTATTTTAAACATTACAGATTTTGGGTGGTAAGTTCTAGGGGTCAGTTTTTACAAGAACTGGTGTCAGAGTAGCTTCCTTGATTGCTTATAAGATTTTTTTTAAAACTCTGGGTTCTGTATCCTCACACAACACACACACACACACACACACACACACACACACACACACACACACACACACCACAACACACACACAACATCCCACTCCACACCATCACCACCACACACACACACACAACACACACACAACATCCAACCACACACACACACACACCACACACACACACACACACAACACACACAACACAACACACACAACACAACACCCACACACCACCACACCCCCACACCAAACACACACACACACCACACACACACACACACACCACACCCACAACACACACACACACACAACACACACACACACCACACACACACACACACACACACACAACACACACACACACACACACACACACACACACACACACACACACACACACACACACACACACACACACATGCACACACTCAAAACTCGCGTTCCTTCTAACACAGCCTACCCCCTGCCTCCCACACCCCATCCACCCCCATCCCTCCCCATTCAAATCAGCTCTATTTGCTTGTTGGGTTGTTGCCTATGGCAGTGATGGCTGTCATCAGACCAGGGTTTGCACAGTCTGTGGGTGGAGGGAGGGAGGGAGGAAGGGAGGTAGTGGAGGGGCACAGGTCACACAGAACTGAAGCATAACTCGTCGAGGTTGGGAGCAGGCAATTCCGCCATACACCACTCTGTCCACCAACGTGCTAATCTGCTAGGATGCCCTTGGTATACAGGGAGGTGGGATGGGGAGAGTTACTGAAATTGGGGATATGTCTTGGAGAGAAAAGGATGGATAGTTGGATGGATGGTTAGATTAGATGTATGTTGTGAGAAGATCTTGTTGAGTCCAAGTTCCCTGTGTGTTGCTTTTAAACATTACAGATTTTGGTGTCATTATCTAGTAGTTGTTTCCTTTTTTTCTGACAGATGTATCTATATAGCAGCTGGTATAGGGTTTTTGTGGGGTGGCGCATATTGTAGATATTTCGTAGTCACGTTTGTTGTGCTATGTGCATATATTAACTAATCTGTTAAGGTATTTGATATACAATCAGAATACATCTTTGGTCTAAAGATATGTTTATTCAGAAAATACATAGTTATCATACACAGAAACATTGTGACCTTACAACAAGCCAACCACTTATAGTGTGTTTTGAAGACAAACATGAAACGATTTTATTTGGCAGCTGGTATAAATATCCTTTACCTAAAAAATAAGGTACGGCTTTCATGTTCAGTTTCAATGGGATAGTTCAAAATGATATCGTTACCATTCAAACATATGTTGTGTTTTTCACTCATGATGAGGTATGCTACATATTGAATTGAACTATTTATAGAAAGCTTTTATACATGAAAGATATACCTTTCCAAGTAATGTGGATTTTGGGGGGCGAAAAGAAATGGTATTTCCTTTGTGTTCAGTAAAGTGATGCTGTGCTGTCTCCCAGAGACAGGGTTGCTGGGGTCTCTTTTTGCTGAGGAAGAGGGGCGCAGGTGTCACATGCCTGTACAGCCAGTAGTGTGCTGCCCCCAGGGATCATCTGATGGTTAGGATACCTTCAGTCCCCTGTGGGGATGCCAGGGGCCTGCCAGTATAAATAGCATCCCCACTTTCTGGAAATTCTGTGCCAGGAATCCTCTCTTCCAGTTCCTCTATCCCTGTCTTTGTTTCTGCCTTGTTCACTTTCTTTCTGTCACCTCTTTCTTGTCTATTTTCTGCCTTCTCGTGTTATTCTCCTGCCTTTTTTCAGATAGACTTGAACAGATACCACCAATTCTCTCCTTCACACTGAGGTCGGACGTACTGAGCCTCCTGAATTTTCAGGCGCTTAATGGCAGTGCAATGCATTTTTGCTCATATGACAGAAAACATTGATTGCTGTGTGAGCATTTGATAGAGAGGAGGAGGAGGAGAAGAAGAAGAAGAAGAAGAAGAAGAGAAGAAGAAGAAGAAGAAGAAGAAGAAGAAGAAGAAGAAGAAGAAGAAGAAGAAGAAGAAGAGAGGAGGAGAGAAGGAGAGAGAGAGAGGAGCAGAAGAAGAAGAAGAAAAGAAGAAGAACAAAAAACAAGAAGAAAACAACAAACAACAACAACACAACAATAACAACAACAAACAACAACATGAAGAATTAACAACAACAAGAGCAAGAACAAGAAGAACAAGAACAAGAAGAAAAGTACGAACGTTCTCCCAGCGTTAGGACAGATCTCAGATTTTGCCATGGTATACATTGGCCAGTGCACTCCACGTCAGGACACACCTATCACTGGAGAGATAATGCAGGAGCCCCCAGGTCAGGCTCAGCACTCACTGCTCTGGTATTTACAGGAACCACAACATTGGGGTGGTACGCCATTTTGTACTTGTGTGCACACATCTGTGGCCTTTTCCTTTCTTTTCTTCATGCCTCCTCTAGACTTCTGAAGTTCATCAATAGTGAACTTTTTTGCGCACGCAGCCGTCCCCTCAACCTCCTCCCCTCCCCCTTAACCATTAAAGGTAGCCACTATTCAACTTCGGGGAGATCAGTGGCCTGACATGCTGTAAGATCAGATTTGGAAGACTTTGGCAAAAAAGAGAAAAAATAAAGAAACTAAAGAAAAACTACAAGGAGGTTTAGAGAATATGAAGGCACAACCTGAACAAAACAGACTACTTGTCCATTCTGCAGAATCGTTTTACTGAGGGGCTCAACACCAAGCTGGTTGATGAGTCATTGTTCTTTTTTTTTAGGGGGGGGGGGTAGGTAAAATGGAAACTTTATTAGTGTGTGTGTGGTGTGTGTATGCGTGTTTGTGTGTGTGTGTCTGTGCGTGCGTGTGTGTGTGTATGCGTATGCGCGCATACACATGGGTAAGTGTGTACGTGTGTGTTTGTGCGTTCGTGCGTGTGTGTGTATGTGTGTGCGTGCACGCGCGCACGCTCGAGTGTATGTGTAGGTGTACGTGCGTGTGTGAATGTGTATGTGTATGCGAGTAGGAGGTGGACCTGTATGCACGCATACATTGGAAAGGGGACGGGATGGTTATTTATATGCATAGCTAGCTGTGTGATGTCAGTACTGTTGTGTGGGTGTAGGGGGAGGCTCGTCCTGATTGAAGCACAAACGGGCAATACAGCCTGCATAGCTCTAGGTGATGTAAAGCAACAGTACACACACTGATGGACTCAGGGCGTGTGTGTGTGTGTGTGTGTGTGTGTGTGTGTGTGTGTGTGTGTGTGTGTGTGTGTGTGTGTGTGTGGAGTGCGTGTGTGTGTGTGTGTGTGTGTGTGTGTGTTGTGTGTGTGTGTGTGTGTGTGTGTGTGTGTGTGTGTGTGTGAGTGCGTGTGTTTGTGTGTGTGTCCTACCTCATGAATATTTGTATCCAAGATCCATGTTCACATTTTGTAATTTGTTCTCTTCTGATAAAAATATGTTATTAAAACTTAGCAAATTCATACTTAGGAGTAAAGTTGCATGATATTAATGAAAAGGTTGACATATTTTTATTTCTGTGAAAAATTCTGTGTATGAACGTATTCTATTAATGCAAATTATATATCTTACAGTTGATTTTGTTTGACATCCTCCATGCCCCAAGAGGGGTCAAAGGCGAATTAAATCTTGAATCTTGGTGTGTGTGTGTGTGTGTGTTTGGTGTGTGTGTGTGTGTGTGTGTGTGTGTGTGTGTGTGTGTGTGTGTGTGTGTGAGAGAGAGAGATGCGTGTGTTGTGTGATGGAGTGTGTGTATGTGTGTGTGTTGTGTGTGTGAGTGTGTGTGTGTGTGTGTGTGTGTGTGTGTGTGTGTGTGTGTGTGTGTGTGTGTGTGTGTGTATTGGGTTGGTGGTTGTGTTGTGTTGTGTTGTGTATTGTGTGTGTATCTGTGTCTGTATATGTGTGTGTGTTTGTGTCTGAGTGTCTGTAGGTGGGTGGGTGAGTGGGTATGTGCGTGCATGCTTACGTGCGTGCGTGCGTATTTGTGTGTGTGCGTATGTGTGTGGATGTGTGGGTGGTGGGGATGAGTGGGGGAGGGGGGAGTATGCGGGACGGGGACAGATGCAGAAAGATGGTAAGGAGACAGTGTGGGGGTGTATTGATTGCAGTTGTACTCTCCCTCCCTCCCCCACCCACACCCCCGGGGAGGAGAGAAGGAAGACACAAGGGGGAGGGGGAGGGGGGCGGTCTTTCTCCTATCGATCTCTACAGCCCTCACGGGAACAGAAAAATTGCCCCGAGTACGGCATTGTTCAGGGCATTTCTGTCTGTATGGGCTAAGAAACACCACCCTCCATCTCTCTCTCTGTCTTTGTCTGTCTCTGTCTGTCTGTCCGTCTGTTTCTCTGTCTGTCTATTTCTCTGTCTGTCTGTTTTCCTGTCTCTGTATTTGTCTGTGTGTGTCTCTATCTCAATATCATGATCATGATCATCCTTATCATTATAATCCATCTCTCTCTCTCTCTCTCTCTCTCTCTCTCTCTCTCTCTCTCTCTCTCTCATCCTCTCTCTCTCTCTCTCTCCTCTCTCTCTCTCCTTCTCTCTCTCTCTCTCTCTCTCTCTCTCTCTCTCTCTCTCTCTCTCTCTCTCTCTCTCTCTTTTTCCCTCTCTCTCGTCTCTCTTCTCTCTCTCTTCTTCTCTCTCTCTCTCTCTTAAATGCAAATTCGTACGTCTATAAGAGTCTGTCAATACAATCCGATACATCCTAACAATAAAATCAAAGACATAAAAGGCAAATAACAAACATACTAACTTTACATATAAAAACTGCTATTGTGTTACACATAACGGTTTTTTGTCTTTTGTTGTTTATGTTGTTGTTGCTGCTTTTTTGTTGATTTGTACCTTTGTTTTTGCTTTCAATACATTTGAGTGTATGTTGAGAAAAGGGGCGTTAGTTGAACAGGGAAAAGGAAGGGAGATAATATGCGGTTCTTGCAAGGGCGATTACTTCTTTCGACAATAAAACGAAACAAGAAGAGAAGTGGTGAAACAGGTTGTAACATTTGGAACACAGCACACGTATTGATCCATGCGTCATTTTCTGTGCAAGACTGCTTTCATGGGCATCTTGTTCAGTGCGATTTTAAACTTTCATTTACATTCCAAGTTGGAACGTGGCTGCATGAATAGTAAGCTGAATAACCGGTGGCATACACAAAAATCTCACAATTAATAATAATAATGATGATGATAATAATAATAATAATAATAATAATAATAATAATAATAATAATAATAATAATAAACATGGAATTTATATAGCGAATTAATGAAAATCTCAGAGCTGTAGCCAAGGAACGAAAAAGACTACAACAAAGAAACAAGCAAAAACAAATATTTCTTATTCAGAAAGGAGCATTACTGTTTTTAAAAGAAAAAAAGAAACATTGTTTAGGGTGGAAAAGAATTGTTGGCGAAATCGTTTAAATGCAAAAGAAAGTTTGAGGGTTTTTCCCCTGTAATGTGCTGGTGTTTTGTGGAATCTCCTGTTTCCATGGCAAGTGAGTTGCCACACTTTGTGTTGTCAGGCCTGGTGCCTACTTCATGAATAAAATAATTAATGTTAAAACAAACAACAAATAAGCGAGTAGTTAGGCATGACATTGACCATTATCCTCTGTAGATAATGATGAAAGCTGATGTCAAAACAAACGACAGATAAGCGAGTAGTTAGCAATGCCATGAACACATTGACCATTATCCTCTGTGGGTAATGATGAAAGCTGACATTGACCATTATCCTCTGTGGATAATGATGAAAGCTAGGACATTGACCATTATCCTCTGTGGATAATGATGAAAGCTGATGTCAAAACAAACAACAAATAAGCGAGTAGTTAGGCATGACATTGACCATTATCCTCTGTGGGTAAAGATGAAAGCTGACATTGACCATTATCCTCTGTGGGTAATGATGAAAGCTGATGTCAAAACAAACGACAAAAAAGCGAGTAGTTAGGCATGACATTGACCATTATCCTCTGTGGGTAATGACGAAAGCTGACCCTCCAGGCTTGCAGTCAGCTGGTCTCTACATGCAGTGGAAGAAGGGGTCTAGTGGGATGGAATGTTGCTTGCCCTCTTCCCCTTTTCCTTCTCCTCTCTCTCTCTCCTCTCTCTCTCCTCTCTCTCTCTCTCTCTCTCTCTCTCTCTCTCCTCTCTCTTCTTCGTCTTCTGTCTTCTCTCTCTCTCTCTCTCTCTCTCTCTCTCTCTCTCTCTCTCTCTCTCTCTCCTCTCTCTCTCTCTCCTCTCTCTCTCTCTCTCTCTCTCTCTCTCTCTCTCTCTTCATACACACACACACACCACACACACACACAACACATATATATATATATATATATATATATATATATATATATATATATATATATATATATATATATATATATATATATTAAGGCAAAGGTGTTCCCATAACCTATGCAGTAGTTGTGGAACGAGGCATCAGAGACCTCAGCTTCTCTAAGGGCCAGCATATTGAGGGTGGCGCCCATCTCCTCTCCCTCGCTGCTTTACCTTCCCTGACCCTAAAAAGGGTAGGTACCCGTTTACAGCTGGGTGAACAGGATGCGGGGGTGGGGGGGGGGATGCTGTTCTGAAGCCAAGGCGTGCAAACGGTCACCCATCCACTTGGTAACCACGCCTACTGCTGCTTAACTTTAGCTTGGGGAAAGTGAGTGCTCTGACCGCTGAACTGTCCTGCCCCCACATAATTCTATTCTTTTCTTCCTGTGCTCAGAGCCTTCAGCCTGTCAGCAGAGTTTTCCCCGGGGATGATGTCACTGTTGCCGCACTTTCAGTGTGGCCTTCAAAAAGTCCTAACTTATACATCTTGAAAGTTTTCGCTTGCCTGAGCAATATACCCCCTTCCTCCCCCTCTCCCCCCCCCCCCCCCCCTCCATACTTCAGCCCTCACAAAGCCTCCAACCAATATCTCTGGCCATCCTGCCATGTTCCCCCTACACGGTGTGTCATGTTCATCAAAGCAAGTCATTGATACACAGATAATGAGGGATTGGCAATCTTCTCGTTTTTAGCATCTAAAAGTTGGATTTTTGTTGTCGTGTTGAGTTATTTTCTGTGGCAGATTCTCTGGAAACTTTCCTATACAATATAAATCAGTCTACACAAAGAACAGGGAGCGGGGGAAAAATGCAGAGCAGAACTTTGAAAAGGAGAAGGAGTTTGAAAAGAAGTGAAGAATATTCCATATCACACCAGCAGAACGTTCAGTTTTGATGTATTGATTATTTTCGTTTCTTGGCTAGAGCTAGGTTCACCTAGGGTGG
>CM060328.1:63323648-63328648 GCA_030674155.1 Stramonita haemastoma
AGCTCAGTGGTCAGAGCCTTCCTTTCCCGAGCTAAGGTGAAGCAGCATTGAGTGTGATTACCTCTTGGGGGCAGGACAGCTCGGTGGTCAGAGCACTCCCTCTTTCCAAGCTATGGTGAAGCTGCATTGAGTGTGGTTACCTCTTGGGGGCGGGACAGCTCAGTGGTTAGAGCGCTCACTTTCCCCAGGTACAAGATAAGGAGCATCGGGCGTGGTTACCAGTTGGATGGGTGGCCGTTTGCGCGCCTTAGCTTTCAGTACAGTCCCCCAGTTCACCCATTTGTTAATGGGTTCCTGCCCTCTTTAGGAACAGGGAAGGTAAAACAGTGAGGGAGAGATGGGCGCTGCCCTCAATATTCTGGCCCCTGGAAAAGCGGAGGTCTCTGATACCTCGCTCTCAACGACCGCATAGGTTTACCACAGAGTGACTTTTTGTTCCCAAGATACAGTCTATTTCAGCTTTTAAAACTGTTTTAATCTTACTCGGCTTATAGCAAGAGGAAACATTTACTTGTATTCAAGTAATTTTAAAATTGCTCAGATCAGTCAAATAATGTGGGGGGAGGTGAGGTGATGGGTGTTGCTGCAGTTGTTGTTGTTGTTGTTGTTTCTTTTGCACTCTTTGGCTACAGCTCCGAGATTTATCCATGGTAATAGTTTTTTTGCATATGCAACCATTTTTACCCTTCTTAGTGATGGTAGCAGTATTCTGTCTTTTGGGATACATGTCTTGTTTTAAGACTTGCTTAAAGGGAACTGGAGTAAAGACACAAACATGGCACACATTTTAATCTAGTGCCCCAAAAAGAAGTTGCATGAACATTCAGGTCTGTAGTGACAATTCGACAAAGAGTAATGTACTTTTGAATGAAAATCTTACTAACACAAACCATTTTTATCCCAAAGCTGGATAGACTACGTATTCACTCTTGTAGATATCATTAAAATAACTTGTTCATAGAAAGCAGAAAACGGCAAATGATGGATTACCCCACCCTGTGCCCACACTTTTTCACATGCACCTCCACCTTCACCCATCCCGTAGACTGTTAGACCTGAAGATTTCGCCACCAACTTCCTCCATTCCTCACGGTTTTCAGCTTTCCGCAACAAGTCGCTCCACTGAAAGCCATCCCACTCTCTGACGTTGTCTTCCCATCATTTCCTCTTCGTTTCCCTCCTTGCACCGCCTGTGTAGGACATTGTTGGCCAGTCCAGATGTTCGTGTGACATGTCAATACCACTTCAGTTTGCGGGAGGGGGGGGGGGTGAGGTCACTGAAGTTAGGAACTCTTCATAAACGCTGTTTTTACAATAGTTAAATCAGCTTTGTTCTATGCCTAAGTTTTACATTTGAAGTTGCGATTCATGGTTTTTGTTAAGTCATTTATTTTTCATCCCTCTCCAAGACTACTTACTAAAAAGAAGAGGGTATGCTATAAGTGACAGACAGACAGACAGACGACAGACAGTTAAGCAGGCAGTCAGGCGGGCAGGCAGACGTAGACAGACAGAAAGGTAGCAAGCTGGGAGAGAGAGAGCAGAGAGACAGAGACGAGAGAGGAGAGAGAACAGAGGTAGACAGAGACAAGTCAGAAGGAGAGCAGACAGAGACAGACGAGACAGAGACAGAGAGAGGTATTCCAAACGAACAATGAGGTACGTCATCAGTATGTTCTCTTTCAAGGTCGAGTGTGAGCAGTTTATGCAAGCTGCCTCGCTCTCTCTCTCTCTCTCTCTCTCTCCTCTCATCTCTCTCTCTCTCTCTCTCTCTCTCTCTCTCTCTCTCTCTCTCTCTCTCTCTCCTCTCTCTCTCTCTCTCTCTCTCTCTCTCTCTGAGAGATCAGTCTTTCCATGGTTGTCCAATTGCTTGACCGCAGATGCTGAAATGACCACCTTTCGTCAGCATGGACAGCAGTGGGCGCTTACAATCTACCAGGCAAGAAAGGCACAAGTGGTATTGCAGTAGCCTGCAGAAAAAATGACGACTTTTACAATGTCCTTAATCCTTATACCTGTGGTATCTGCCATGTCTGTCTCGTCTGTCTGTCTCCCTTGACATATTGACGTGAGCGCACGCGCATGCGCGCGCGCAGTGTGTGTAAGTGTGTGTGTCTGTGTGTTTGTGTATGTGTGTATTCTTAAAATTATTTTTCCTTTATTCTTTTATTCTTTTTTTGTCGAGGATATATGTGTGTATGTGTGTGTGTGTGTGTGTGTGAGTGTGTGTGTGTGTGTGGTGTGTGGTGTGTGTGCGTGCGTGCAAGTATGCACTCTTGCGTGCGCGTTGGAGTGTGTGTGACGGCATAGCGTGCAGCGCCTATATCCACCGGTACAGCCCATGAATTTCACAGCATGTTCTCTGCCTAGTTACTCCCTAAGTAATAACGGTAATTAATTTTAATCGTTATTGTCCGCGAGACAGGATGCATTCACTTTGAAACTGTCATGAATACATAAGTAGATACCCTTTGAAGTGAAAGGACCATGGCTGACGTCATAAACTCTCTCTGTCTCTGTCTCTGTCTCTGTCTCTGTCTCTCTCTCTCTCTCTCTCTCCTCCTCTCTCTCTCTCTCTCTCTCTCTCTCTCTCTCTCTCTCTCTCTCTCTCTCCTCTCTCTCTCTCTCTCTCTCTCTCTCTCTTCTCTCTCTCTCTCTCTCTCTCTCTCTCTCCTCTCTCTCTCTCTCTCTCTCTCTCTCTTCTGTGGTCACGGAAATGGTGATCATTAACGGTGTGTGAGAGAGACAGAGATAAGAAAGAACACGAACCAACCCCAAGTGCTTCCTCATACCGTAGCCAACTTTTTATTATGATTGGGTTCCAGTATAAAATTGCTGTATTGAACGCTGCCGGACCCCTTGCAAATATAACCATCCACCACCCCCACACACCACCACTACCACCACCACTACCACCACCCCTACCACCACCACTACCATCACCATCCATCTCCTCCCCACCCATCCCCTCCACCCACCCCGCTCTTTCCCCACATGTGTATTGATCTCAGCATAGACTTTTGCGTGAGACGGTTTCTTCTTCCAGCTTACAGCCCCCTTCAACTGATGATCTCTTTTTCATACCCTCCTCCTCCCTCACCCCACCCCACCCCCTTCCTGCTTTCTCATCCTTCCTTCCGTCCTTTCTTTCTTTCCTTCCTTTCTTCGATCATCAGCAACCTGTTCCAGGCCACTGACGATAGAAGATAGGAGGCTGGACGAGAAAGAAGGAAGAAGGAAGGGAGGAAGGAAGGACAAGTGAATAGATGAATAAATGAAGTAAGGAAGGAGGGGAGGATGAATGAATGAATGAATGAATGATCTGAATGAAAAGATCAGCTGGGGAAAAAAGAACTACTAGACCTACCCTTGTGTCCAGTCACAACTTAGACTTTTTTTTTGGCCAAAAGAATCAAAGGTTTTTCCAAAGTCTTCTTTGGAAGGTTGTCTGTGCTTAAGAGTCAGCTTTTTTCTTTTTCCTTTTTTAATGACCGAGTGAGGATCTCAGGCCGAAGAGGGTGAAGTCAGTGTTTTAAAGAGAACAGGGAAATAAATGGCTATTGAAGGCCAGTCTCGGACCCGGGTTGAGGGGGAGGGAGGGAGAGGGGGAACAGCGAAGACGACCAGCGCTTTCCACAAAAAAGTATCGGCGCTTCGATTGCTGCATCCCGGAGTGGAGTGGATCTTTTGGCACGGTCGTGGTGTGGCGGCGGCGGCTGCAGCGCGGGACGGTCTGAGGGGGAGGGGGAGGAGAGGGTGGAGTGTAGGGAGGTGGGGGAGGAGGAGGGTGGGCAGGCTTGGCCGTGAGCGACTGCCTGCAAGAACTGAGAGAGAGAGAGAGAGACTAGGAGGCAAACCTGACTACTAGGACTAGTGTAGAGAGAAGCGAGACACAGGCACTGAAGCCAGGAGAGGCATAGAGAAGCGAGACACAGGCACTGAAGCCAGGAGAGGCCAGCAGACCAGAGCAGAACGGGATGGCTTGTCTCCGTGAAGCAACAACCACTCCGTAACGGGGAGGGGGGAGATGTGGTAGAGAGAGAACAGAGAAAGTGGTGTGTTGTGTGCATTGTTGTGGTGGTGTGTTGTGTGCATTGTTTTGCTGGTGTGTTGTATGCATTGTTTTGGTGGTGTATTGTGTACATTGTTTTGGTGGGGGTTTTGTGTACAGAATTTGTAAAGGGTTCGGGGGAAGCACAGGCCTGCTTGTCTATCTGTCTCTGCTGGCATCGTCACGTAAAAAAAAAAATCTCTCTCCCTCTATTTCTGTGGAAACAAGGAAGACTTGCAGTAAGAAGTTGCGCTGTCCGGACTGTTGTGTGTACACTGTTTCTCCCTCACTCCCTCCCTCAACCTTGACTTGTTCTTGTGGCTCCTTGCGGATTGTGGTGACCCTTGTGAGGATTTGCCGGACATGTATGGGATGAGCAGTGAAGAGAGAAGAGAGTGAGGGATGGTGCCGCTGTGACGGATACATGTATACATCCACGGGCTTAAGCAACACACTTCATGCTTTTCTGTCCGCCAAAACCTAAAGAAGTTTGGATCAGTGTGGTGATCATGGATCAGGCTTGATCATCGGCTCCTTAACTTTCTGATGATATTGCGCAGGTGCAAGTGTTTTCTATTAACGTGGGCTTCGGATAGATGTGTGTGTATGATTGATGTGATATCGAACAGGTGGTGGTTTGGTTTTTCTTCTTCTTAAGGAACGTGGTGTCTCTGGGGTGATACTGTTATGGTGTAGAGATGTGTGCTGATGTGATGTGGCATCTGATATGGCATCTGATATGATGTGATGTGCATGAACATGCAAGAGTGGTGTGTGCTGTTACCCAAGTTTTGTCTCTTAGATATTGAATAATTGTCTTCTTCTTCCTCTTTAAAATCGTTTGAATTTGAACATAAATGTGAAGGCCTGTTGTCAAGATCGAAAACAAAATCAGCGAGTTTTGGGTTTTTTTTGTTGTTGTTTTTAGAAATGACGAGAGCGCAATGAA
>CM060328.1:63333648-63343648 GCA_030674155.1 Stramonita haemastoma
CTCTCTCTCTCTCTCTCTCGACTTATAACATTGGATGCTAAACTGGGAGGCTTTAATTATTCTCTTCTCACACACAAACACGCACATCCATTCACGCACTATCCACGTTCACAAACACTGCACACACATGTTAGCACACACAGTGGAACGCAGGCGCTTGAGCGCGGGTGCACACACACACACACACACACACTCACACACACACACACACACACACACACACACACACACACACACACACACACACACACACACACACACACACACACACACACACACACACACACACAGAAAGTACAATGTGTCCAAACACACACATACCTGCACGCACACATGCACCCACATACAAACATTTAGAAACGCGCGCGCCCGCGCGCGCACACACACACGCACACACATACAAACATACACACACAAACACACACATAACAGGCATATAGTGTGTATGCGCGTGTATGCGTGTATGTGCTCGCACACATATACATGCACATACTTGTGTACTTGAATAACGCACGCACGCATACACACACATACACACGCACGCACGCACGCACGCACGCACACACACACACACACACACACACACACACACACACACACACACACACACTGTATGTTTGAAAGGAGCCCCGATTTCTCCAGGGTAATTGCTGTAGTGATTTTGTGCAGGAGCGAAAGAGTAATTGATGAGCCTGTTAATTCTGCCTTTGTTGTCATTCGGCCTGCTTCTCTCTCTCTCTCTCTCTCTCTCTCTCTCTCTCTCTCTCTCTCTCTCTCTCTCTCTCTCTCTCTCTCTCTCTCTCTCTCTCTCTCTCTCTCTCTCTCTCTCTCTCTCTCTCTCTCCTCTCTCTCTCTCTCTCTCTCTCTCTCTCTCTCTCGTGTCTCTGTCTCTCTCTCTCTCTCTCTCTCTGTCTCTGTCTCTCTCTGGCCGTCTCTGTCTCTGTCTCTGTCTCTGTCTCTCTGTCCTGTCTCTGTCTCTATCTCTCTCTCCGTCTCTGTCTCTCTGTCTCTCTCTGTCTCTGTGTGTGTGTCTCTCTCTGTCTCTGTCTCTCTATCTCTGTCTCTCTCTCTCATTTTAATCAAGATCCCTGTTGGGCTATGTCTATTGTTGTGTAAGAGTGGTCGATAGATATAGGGGGCTGGTGGATCAGTATTCTAGAGATAGCTATGGGGACAGGGTAGCTCAGTGGTCAGAGCACTCACTCTCCTCAAGCTATGGTTAAGCAGCATTGAGCCTGGTTACCAAGTAGCTGGGTTATTGTTCATACGCCTTGGCTTCAGTACAGTCCCCCAGTTCATCCAGCTGTCAATGGGTACCTGCCCTCTTCAGGGTCAGGGAAGGTAAACCAGCGAGGGAGAGGAAATGGGCGCCGACCTCAATATGCTGGCCCCTAGAGAAGCTGAGGTGTCTGATGCCTCACTTCCCAACGACCGTATAGGTTACAGGAACACCTTTATACTGTGTGTGTGTCTGTGTGTGCGTGTCTCTCTCTATCCTGAATTAAAGATAAAGCACACCAATCTCCAAAAATCATGTTCCGCTTTTCGTAAGAGTAGGCCATTGTGTATCGGTGGGAACAGATGACAATATTTACAAAACTGCACACACACGGGGACTGGTTGCAAAAAAGCACATGAGTGCTTATTCCATTAATCCTCGATGTAAAAGAATGAATCTCTGTCTCTGTCTCTGTCTCTGTCTCTGTCTCTGTCTCTCTCTCTCTCCTCTCTCTCTCTCTCTCTCTCCTCTCTCTTCTCTCTCTCTCTCTCTCTCTCTCTCTCTCTCTCTGGACTGGGAATGGCTTTTTTCTCTCCTTTTTTGTGTCGAAATGCAGATTATAGAATGACATTACAGACACTGTCAATGACGACAGTGAAAAGGCGTGATTTATTGTCATTATGATATGCTCTTTCGGTTTTGTTTTTCATATTTTACTCTCTTTTTTTACGAAATAGGCATGGGTAAAAAGACTTCTGTTAATGGAATTTTTCTCTTTTTTTAGATAATAGATATATATTACCGATATTAGTTTTTCTTTTGTTTTTTCTCTTAAGTTGAATTCTTCTTTGTTTTTATTTTTTCCTTTTTTTTCCCTTATATTTCGCTTTGTTTCTCTTTTTTTTTAATTTAGTTATTTTAGCTTGCCGTTATTCTATCGGCTGTGACATTACTAAATATAACCATTTCTGATTTAGGGTTTGGTTGCTTTTTCATATAAAAAATAACTTTTTGTCTGTCATTCTGTCAGCTGTCTGTCGCTGTACTTGTCCATCTATAGATCTACCTTTGCCGTCTGATTGTCTGTCTGTCTATCTGAATGTCTGTCTGTCAGTCTGAATGTCTGTCTGTCAGTCTGAATGTCTGTGCGTCTGTCTGCCTGTCTGTGCGTCTGCCTGTGTGTCTGTCTGTCTGTCTCTCTCGGTGTCTCTGTGACTTTCCTCTGTCTCTCTCTCTGTCTCTGTCTCTTTCTCTATCTCTATGTCTCTGTCTTTAAGTGTGTGTGTGTGCGTGCTTGTGTGTGTGTACGTGCGTGCGTGCGTGTGTATGTGAGTGTGAGTGACAGACAGACGTAGAGAGAGAGAGAGAGAGATACAGATAGACAGACAGACAGAGTTGAATAACGTTAAGTGACAACCCCCCCAAAAAAAAACACACAAAGAAGTGCTGACCAGTATCATGTCTTTTTTCTTTTTCCCCCTCGACCAAAAAAAGTTGTTAATATTTCTAAGACATTATTGAACACCATGCTAAGCTAGATATGACTCTTTCATAATAGGTTTTGACATCTCCATTTTCCAAGATCAGGAATAGAAATACACTTCATGCAGGAAATGGTCTTGTAGAGAAATCATTAAGATAAAATAGGGAAAAAATAATTCTATACTACTAAAACAGAAAATGCGGTTTTTTGTTTGTTTGTATGTTTGTTTGTGTGTGTGCTTGCGAGCGCGCACGCGCGTGTGTGTATGTGTGTGTGTGTGTGTGTTTTGTGAGTGTGTCTGTGTCTGTGTGTGTGCATGCGTGCCTACGTGTGTGTGTGTGTATGCGTGTGTACGTGTGTGTGTGTGTGTTTCTCTGTGTTTGGTTTTTTTTGTGTGTGTAATTGTTTGTCTGTTTTGTTTTGTTGTTTGGTTAAGGAGGTATTGTGTGTTGCTGGTTTGTATTGTGTGTTAAAGAATAGGGCAAGGAGCGAAAGAAACACAATCTTCTCTGAAATAATAAGGAAACAAAGAAGTAGAAAAACTCACCTCTGTCTGCAAACAAAGAAGTAGAAAAACTCACCTCTGTCTGCAAACAAAGCCTATATCCCTAAAGAAACACACACAACACACACACACACACACACACACACACACACACACACACACACACACACACAAAACACACACACACACACACACACACACTCACACACACACACACACACAACAAGAAAAACAAAGAAACAACAAAATAACAATACACTCTCACGTTCCGTCAATATCAATTCGCAAAGAAACATGTTATGAGGGTGAAACCAGCAACGTATTTCGTGATTGTGAATAGGGTGCAATTTTCAGGGAAGATGGGGGTGGTGGTGGTGTTAGAGTGGGGGGGGGGAGGAGGACGGAGGTTGGGAGGAGAGAGAGGGGGGGGGGGAGGCAGGAAGCGGCGTTAATGTGTGTGCAGACAAACATCCGCCTTCTTGCTTGATTCGTTTTCACAGCGTGATAATGCATGCTGTCTCCTTGAGAGAGACAGAGACAGAGAGAGTGAGACAGAAAGTGAAACAGACACACAGACGAGAGGGAGACAGAGAGAGACAGAGAGGGGGAGAGAGAGTGAGAGACAGAAACAGACCAATGATGAAGATAATGATTATATATATATATAGATATAGATAGATAGATAGATAGATATATATAGATATATAGATATATATATATATATATATATATATATATATACGTATGTATATATATACGTATGTATATGTTTATATACCTATAATGGTGTGTATTGTATATATATATATATATATATATATATATATATATATATATATATATATATATATATATATATATATATATATATATATGTGTGTGTGTGTATACACACGCGCGCTACACCACACTCCACTCCACTCCACTCCACACCCACTCCACTCCACCTCACCGCACCCCACCCCACCCTACTCCACTACACTACATTTCACTTCACTGCACTCCACTGCACTCTTCTCCACTCCCACTCCACTGCACTGCACTCCACTGCACTCCACTGCACTCCCTCCACTCCACTCCTCACTCCACTCCACTCCACTCCACTCCACTCCACTGCACTGCACTGCACTCCACTGCACTCCTCTCCACTCCACTGCACTGCACTGCACTGCACTGCACTGCACTCCACTGTACTGCACTGCACTGCACTACACTGCACTGCACTGCACTACACTACACTGCACTGCACTACACTACACTGTACTACACTACACTGCACTGCACTACACTACACTGCACTGCACTGCACTACACTGCACTACACTACACTGCACTGCACTGCACTACACTACACTGCACTACACTACACTACACTACACTACACTCCCACCCCCAACCCATCCCCACCCCAAATTTTTCAACACATTGGGACTCACTTTATCACCATAATCAAACGGCAATAAATAGTATGTCCAAACCACCCTTTCATCGCAGTCAGACCATCTGCAGAAGGTGGAATTGCCCCCAGTCTAACACAGCATCACACACACAGCCTTCCTCATCACATGGCCCCCTCAGCCCAGGGCCTCCCTCCCTCTGGCTTACCGCCCAGACGCGGAGACTGCAAGAATGGAAAGTGCCCCAAGTCCTGTGATGAATGGCGGAGTTTGACCACATGTCATGTCTGATGGTCTGACAGACTCGGGGCTCTTGGTTCTTTATGCTTGTGGGGGAAAAACTCGTATGGATATGAAGAAGAAGTGAAAAGTTTGGGTGGTGGTTGGGGGGGGATGTTATGATGGGAAACTGGGGGTTTGGGGTGAGGGAGGAAGAAACCCATATGGATATTTAGAAGTAAAAAAGTTTGGGTGTTGGTGGTAGGGAGGGGGTTGTTATGATGGTTGGGGGTGGGGGAGGGGGTCTATGGGTGAGGGAGGGGGAACAAAGATGGCAACTTTTTTTTTATTGTAGGCTTTGTTTTTATTTAGGTTAAAATCTCGGTGGTGTTGTCTGGTAAATGAAGGCTGGGAATGTTTACTATCTCTCAGGTCAAGTTCAAGTGCACATCTGCCAGTGCTTTAATTCCCTTCGTGTATATACACGCAAAGTAGATAAGGTATGCACGCTGAAAATCCGGTTATTTGTGTCAGCGTTTTGGGGTAAGGGAAACACCAACATATCCAGCATACAACCTGTACCTGTACAACGGAATGAGCTGGTACATGGTCTGAAGTCAGAACGTGTCGGCTCAAGCCAATGGGCAGACCTCCTGCAAATGACAAGCTCAGGAGATGACCAGGCACGGTGCATTCTACCCTGTAAGAGAACGTAGAGAGAGGGGGGGGAAGAAAGAGAGAGAGAGAGAGAGAGAGAGAGAGAGAGAGAGAGAGAGAGAGAGAGAGAGACAGACAGACAGACAGACAGACAGACAGACAGACAGACAGACAGACACACACACACACACACACACACACACAACACACACACACACACACACACACACACACACACACACACACACACACACACACACACACACACACACACACACACACACTGGGAGAAATGTCCTCCAATGTTGCTGAATGTTCTCCCCCCACAATGGCCTTACTTGTGTGTCCAGTATCAGTCTATCCAAGTGTCCAGAACACTGCCACATTAGTCTTGAACTCTATATAACCCTCCATCGCCAAAGAAAATCCCTTTAGGCAGACAACTTGACTACAGTACCTGTCTAGTATAGCTCCTCTTCTCTGCCTTCCCTTACCAGTCGGGGTGTGTAGTGTCTGCATTTTTCCTGTGCTCCTAACGACTCCTGAGGTCCCATGCTGACCTTAGCTGACTTCAGAGCAGCTCTGGTTTGTTTTTTTTACGGGATGCATGCTGTGTGTGAAATGTTTATTTTCTCTTTTTCCCCCTAGATAAATGGCTTGATGAAAAAAAGCAAATCAATGCTAATTCAATGTACCATCTGAAAATAAAAATTTGACTTGTATGTGTTTCCGTTACCCACCATATGTTGATATGGATTACGGGATTTGTTAACATACATATATAATCTCCTGCATGTGTATATGCACAAAGGGGATTAAGGAACTAGCAGGTCTGTTCTTGAAGTTGAACAGGGAGATCATAAAAATCCCCACCCTTAATTCACCAGACTCCTACACCGAGATTCGAACCCACGACTCCATGGACCTAAGGGATTGAGGTCAAACGTTCTTAACCACTCGGCTGCAGCATTCCTCTGCTAAATGTCTGAAAATCGTTAGGGCTTTCATATCTTCGTAGCCCTTTCTTCCTTACTGAGGTGTGTGTTTGTTTTTCTCATCAGGTTTTTCATTATATCATATGATACTCCCTCGTGTGGTTTGCAAGTGAATCGCGTTTTGCTTCCTTTCACACATCCAGTCAATAAAAAGCGTTGTGTTTCCAATAATGTGAGTGGATGGCCGTTTTTAATGAAGATGGATGAGATTGCTATTGGGTTGAGGCCAGGCAGTACACATGGCTAGTGCAGCAAGAGCGAGTGACTGCCTGCGTTCCTGTTTGCATCCAAGAATTGCTTTCTTTGTTTGAGAAAGCCAGTAATAGACTGTCAGTGAATGTATTGTAATGTATTGTAATGTATTGTATTTGTATTGTATTGTATTGTATTATAGTTTATATCACTTTAAGTCACACCAGAATCCTCTGCGTGAATTTTTGCCACAAGAGCATCGCCACCATCATAATTTATGTTCCTGTTTGCGTGTCTATCTCTTTCCCTATCAGTATGGCTTTTGTCTACAAAATTATGCCAGGAACAACTCTCTTGTTGCCGTGTGTTATTTTACGTGCGCTCTATGCGTGTTACACATAGGACCTCGGTTTATCATCTCATCCGAAAAACTAGCACCCAGACCACCACTCACAGTCTAGTGGATGTGGGAAAGTTTCGAGCGCAACTAGGGTTCGAACCACCACACACCTTGAACCCAGGCTTACTGCTTTCTGGGCAGGTGCGATACCTCTAGATCGTCAAGTCAAGTCAAGTCAAGTCAATTTTTTTTATTTCCATAGTGATTATGTGCAGTTTTCCATAAGGAAAGTCATATACACACTTTTTGTTGTGTGCATTTCTGTTTCCGTGTACAAATATTCAAGAGACTGGTCTGACGCCACTACAATTCGAACTAAAGCTAATATCAAACACTAAAAAAAAAAAATAAAAAAACTTACATGTAGAGAAAACATTGACTTGCTAAAGCTTCTTCATACATAGTCTACACAGAAAGATGCCATCTATTCACGCTTTGAAACCCATTCTCTTGAAAAAGAGGACTGTAAAATTCATCCTTTATTCATAAAAAAAAACAAATGTCCACACGTTTGCATGATGTGTAGGTGCATTCATACACAAGAGATCAGAATGAAGTTATTAGTTTACCATTCATAACATTTTTTGTACAGCAGATGTCTACTTTTATATATGGACATGTTTTGATACATCCCATCTAAAGTTTAGCTACTTTCTTTTCACTGACATATCAGACTAGTATGGCGACGCTCAGAATTCAATGACAAGTGATGAAAGTTTGGAGAAGGGGCAAACAGGTTCAGCATGAAAGAGAGGAGAAGAGGAACACAGGACGAAGTAAAGCCATCGATATGTAGACCATTTTATTTATTTATTTACTTATTCTTTTATATCGTGGATAATGGATTAAGCACTCATGTGCTTTTTTACATCCATTCCCCGTGTGTATGCAGTTTTGTAAATCTTCTCATCTATTTCCGACGGCACACAATGGCCTACTCTTACGAAAAGCGGAAGAGGATTTAATGTGTGCGCAAGATGTTCTGCGTGTTTTTGCACACGGGGCCTTGGTTTATAGTCTCATCCGAAGGACTTTTGGGGGGAGTGGAGTCAGCACTGATGTTAACTCCAGTGGAAAAATCCCCTCGAACGGGGTTCAACATAAAAGCAACTGCATGGCAGATAACAGTCAACGTCTGTTGATAGAAATAATTTATTTCTTAACAGAAACACTTGGTTAAGCATATCATCTGTGTGTGCGTGCGTGCGTGCGTGCGTGCGTACGTGCGTGCTTTCGTGCGTGCGTGCGCGCGCGCGCGCGCATGGGTGCGTGCGTGCGTGCGTGCGTGCGTGCGTGCGTCGCGTGGTGTGGTGTGTGTGTGTGTGTGTGTGTGTGTGTGTGTGTGTGTGTGGTGTGTGTGTGTGTGTGTGTGTGTGTGTGTGTGTGTGAAAATGGAGTAAAATAAAAGGACAGAAGCGCATCGTCAATCTTTTGTGCAATCCACAGACAATGGTAAAAGTTTATACAGCACTGTATGCACGCAGCCTTGTACATAGGGGAAAAAGTGCTTTTAAAATAACAGCATCTCTGAAACCAGGATGTGGCTACCTTAATGGTTGGCAAGAACGGTCCCACACGCACAATCTCATCATTGGTAAACCTCAAACTTCAGTCAAGGAATGGAAAAGAACCCCACAACAGCCCATTACCATCTGTTTGAAAACAAATACAAAGACTTGTATGAAAACAGTAACAAGGACGAGAACTCTTGCACCTGGGCCTAAACTAAAAGCGTTCCCATAACGCTCGATAAAAATGGCGGACCACCTTCATGACGGAAAACAATATTTCTATTTTGACTGAAGTGCAAAAAAGGAAGGGGTAATGTGTGAAAAAAAGAACTATTAGTGGGGAATAATGGAGAATCGGACAATGGAGATGCAAAGGATTTAAGGAGGAAAGGCGGGGGGAAGTGGGCTATGAATCCGCCAAGAAAGACTTCTACAGTTATATGTCTGGCAGCATTTGTGGGATTATCGTGAAGGGTAGATCGGATGTTTACCAGTGATAGAGGGTATTCACTGCCGGGGGGGGGGAGGTTGTGTGTGTGTGTGTGTGTGGTGTGGTGTGTGGTGTGTGTGTGTGTGTGTGTGTGTTGTGTGTGTGTGTGTGTGTGTGTGTGTGTGTGTGTGTGTGTGTGTGTGTGTGTGTGTGTGTGTGTGTCGCGAGCAGCAGCAGCAGCAGCATTACGTCATCCTCATTACCATTGGTTACCATGCAATGCTAAATATTGCCTCTGATTTGGTGGCACCAGTTGCTCTGGTCTCATGGTGACCTCAGATTCGGTTTCCCCATACTACCTTCTGTGCCTGTGGTGAGTTTGTGTCAAAGTCTGTGGGGTTGGAAGTTCACGGGAACGGTTGTTGGAGGGACGTTGTGGTGGTCGCCACCTCAGGTGGGTGACTCACTCAGTCTGGCTCCATGACTAAGCTAATACTGTCGTTAGTAAGGGGCTTAGTAGGTGGTGTCCTGCGTGTGTTAGCTCAGAACAGGCACCACTGAACACCACCAAAGTGATCCATCAGCAGTGCAGGGCCCCTCTGGCTTGTGGCCCCACAGCGGCCTAATATTGATGGGCTCCCCGTGGCCTTCTGACCCCAGGGATGAGACACAACAAATCTGTGTATGGCTGTGGTGGGGAGATTGAAATAAGCGACGTGGAGCAGCAGGACGGGGGTGTCACAGAAGATGAAGCAGCACAAAAAAAACCCGCCGAAAGTTATGAAACACTTGATAGAGGAAGGGTGAATAGGTACAGGAAGGAAGGAAGAATAGTGCACATGATAAAGCATTTGATATTGGGAGATGAGGTTTCACACAGCAAGACAAGAGAAACGTGCTCTCCATACAGAAGGATCAATAGCCAGGAAATGGGATTCAGTGCCTTAAAAAAGAGAGATATAATGATCACGTTATGCTGATATATATATATA
>CM060328.1:63356148-63358648 GCA_030674155.1 Stramonita haemastoma
AGGAAATAATACATACTCCGCCCCCAAAAGGAAATAATACATACTCCGCCCCCAAAAGGAAATAATACATACTCCGCCCCCAAAAGGAAATAATACATACTCCGCCCCCAAAAGGAAATAATACATACTCCGCCCCCAAAAGGAAATAATACATACTCCGCCCCCAAAAGGAAATAATACATACTCCGCCCCCAAAAGGAAATAATACATACTCCGCCCCCAAAAGGAAATAATGCATACTCCGCCCCCAAAAGGAAATAATACATACTCCGCCCCCAAAAGGAAATAATAGATATGCCTTTCCCTTGTTTTTCCCAACTAAAAAAGTGAAAAACAGACAATGAAAAAAGTCTTGAGGAGAAGGATAGGAGTGGGGTGGGGTGGGGGGAGTGTGTGTGTGGGGGGGGATGGGTTCAACAAGATTTGAACCCATCACTCATTCAACTATACGCCCCAATGGGCCAAACTGGAGTCTGCCTGCCGGAGTCTGCCGCTATCCACCCCCTCTCTAACGACCACTGAGAGATTCTTAGCCAGTGCCTGCATAAGTCAACATGTTGAACTTTGCACACTTCAACTAGGTCATGTGTATAAATGCAAACACAGTAAAATATGCACACGCACATGTGCGCTCGCGAACGCACACTTACCCACGCACACAAGCGCGCACACACATGCACACACGCACACAAGCACGCACGTGCGCGTACATGCACCCCCCCCCCCACCCGGACACACACACTCACATAAGGGGGATGGGATAGCTTAGTGGTCAGAGGGATGAGCTCCTGATCTGCTGACCCGGTTCAAATCTCGTTCAAGAGGATTTTTCCTCCGGAGTTAACATCAGTGCCGACTCCACTCTCCTCAAAAGTCCTTCGGATGAGACTATAAACCGAGGCCTGTGTGCAAACGCACGCAGAACATCTTGGGCACACGTCAAAACCCGTTCCGCTTTTCAGAAGAGTAGGCCATTGTGTGGCGGTAGGAACGGATGATCAGAGAACTGACGTGGGGTGTGTGGAGAAGAAAGCGTAGGAGGGGAGGGGGAGTGAGTACAGCTGGGGGGGGGGGGGGCTGACCAACTCTGTGTGTCTCCTCTCTCCCTCCTCTCTCCCTCCCTCCTTCCCCACCCCTTCTTTCTTCTCTGTCTCTGTCTTCTGCTCTGTCCTGTCTTCTCGCCCTGTCTGTCTGCTGTCTGTCTCTCTCGTCTCTCTCTCTGCTCTTCTGCTCTCTGTCTCTCTCTCTCTCTCTTCTCTCTCTCTCTCTCTTCTTCTCCTCTCCTCTCTCTCCTCTCTCTCTCTCTCTCTCTCTCTCTCTCTCTCTCTCTGAACAGACTCAGTCCCAGTGGGCACAATGAATGGTATTTCTCTCAGGTACTTTTAATCAATCCTTCTCTTCCATCTCCAATCCCCCCCAAAAAACTATCCCCTCCGATCCCCCTTTCTCACCTACCAACTCCCCTTGTATTGTCTTCCTGCAAGTCCGACCAACCACCCCCCCCCCTCAACACACACACACACACACACACACACACACAATATATATATATACACACACTCATGGACACACACATACCCACACATACACAGATACACACACACACACACACACACACACACACACACACACACACACACACACACACACACACACAACCGATACACAACTGGTGGAGAGGGAAGAATACTGCCACATAGCCGTGAGTAAAGCAGGCTGAATTATTCATGGGTCTGTGTTTTGCTCCAGCCTCATATCTCCTTTACTGACATCACCTCTTTTTTTTCTTCATCCCCCCCCCCCCCCCCCCCCATTCTGCCTGCCTTCGCTACTGAAGAGTTTGCTTCCACTTATTGTTTTGTACTCTCTGTCTCTGTCTATCTGTCTCTCTGTCTTTCTCTTTGTCTCTCTCTCTGTCTCTCTCTTTCTCTCTGTCTGTCTGTCTGTCTGTCTGTCTGTCTGTCTGTCTCTCTCTCTCTCTCTCTCTCTCTCTCTCTCTCTCTCTCTCTCTCTCTCTCTCTCTCTCTCTCTCTCTCTCTCTCTCTCTTTCCCTTGCTACCCAGGAGTTTGCTCACTCTTTTGTTTAATTGATTGATGAGTTTGGAAGCGTGTGTGTCTGTGCATCACACAAATACATATACACACTTACACACACATAATCTCACACACACACACACACACACACACACACACACACACACACACACACACACGCGAACAACCACGATGACAACAGCACCACTACCACCACCACCACCACCACCAACAACAACAACAACACCAACAGAGGCAGCAACAAATATAGCAGAAAAGTTCCACAGCAACTGTTGCATCCTGTCTTCCCTCAGCTTCTACACGTTGTGAAACCTCCTCCTGTGCTGAAATGGATCAATCACAGGGGACAGGGGAAAAGGGGGGGGAAGCAATGAAAGGGGAGGGAGGTACAGCAATGTCCCAGCAAGAGCTAACCATGACTGCCTTGCTTCACCAGACCGATAAC
>CM060328.1:63363648-63378648 GCA_030674155.1 Stramonita haemastoma
AGGTAGAAAGTGAGCAGGAAAGACAGTGAAGACATTACGTCAGGTTTTGGGCCTTGAGTTAGGGGAATTTGATTTTGGTCGTGGGGTTTTTGTTGCTTTTTTGTTGCTGTTTTTTTTTATAATTATTCATAGTTGTATATTTTTGTGTTAATTTTAGAACTACTCTGATATATGAGCAGCACAAAACTGACAATGTTATTTTCAAACCCATCCCTGCCCCACCGCCGAATAAATGAACTTGGGCAGAAAGAATACTAGGAGATGATTCCCCCACTCTATCTCTCTCACCCGCCCCCCCCCCCCCCTCCTCCTTTCTTTTTGATCTCATTTTAATCATGTTTTTGTATCCTTCTATATTGTATTTTTATCATCCAAGCTCATCAGCCACCATCTTTGAAAACAGTGATGATGATGATGGTGATGATGATGATGATGATGATGATGACGATGACGACGACGACGATGATGACGATGATGATGATGAAGGTTCATTCTATCACAACCCCCCTCACCCCACCCCCTCGCCTCCAACAAGCCCCCTGCTGTAAGCTATTAAGCGCAGTGCTAAGTTGTAATGTGGCCACTGGCTGCAGAAAAACTTGTCAAGCTGCCAGGTCAAGCGTTAAAGCGTATCCAGCAGCCCTAGTTTGCTTCACACCCCCCCCCCCCCACACACACACACGCCATGCTAAACATCAACAATGAAGCCACAGTTGCTGGGGATTATAGACCTGGCGTTGCAAGGCCGGGACATAGAAGTGATTTGCATGCTGATTAGTTTGGGCTGGGTTTGTGGTTTTTTTTTATATGCGTGCGTGCGTGCGTGCGTGCGTGCGTGCGTGTGTGTGTGTGTGTGTGTGTGTGTGTGTGTGTGTGTGTGTGTGTGTGTGTGTGTGTGTGTGTGTGTGTGTGTGTGTGTGCGTGCGTGCGTGCGTGTGTCTGCCTGTCTCTCTGTCTGCCTGTCTCTCTGTCTGCCTGTCTGTCTGTCTGTCTGTCTGTGGTGTTCCTCAGCTAGAGCTCTGAAGTTCATGAATGGTCGAGATTTTTTTTTTGCGTATGCAACCAGTTGGGTTTGTTTTATTTTTGCCTACCTTAAAGGTAGCCACATTCCGACTTTGATGAAGGTGATGTTGAAACACGACCCCAGTTTGTCAACCCGTTGTTGTAAAGACATCCAAAATGGCCAGCATGTTTCAAGGTAGTTCGACAGTTTTGGTCCCGTCACTTTCATCACAAAACAGAAAACACAATTCTCTTTTTGTTTTAAAACGATCGGTGTTTTGTAATGATTTTTTCTTTTATTTTGAGGATAATGGAATAAGCACTCACGTGCTTTTTTACATCCAGTCTCCGTGTGTATGCAATTTTGTAAATTTTGTCATCTGTTTCCACCTGCACCTAGTATAATCCCATCTATGGTTAGTGTTCTCTTTTTTTTTTCAAAAGGTTTATAATTATATTCTGTATTATGGGCTCTGTCAGCTCCTAGTCTCCCTTAGATCAAAGTTGTGACTAAAGTCTTAATCTGTATCAAGAACCCTGTGGAGCGAAGAGGACCAGACTTCACCCTAAGGAAATGTAGCTGAAAACCTCCTAAGGGGGAGAGCTACATCAGCACCAAACGCCAGACACGGACAATGCCTCAGTGCCTATTCTCAGTGACCATCAAAGCAGTGCCACTATGAAGTTTCCACCCATCCCCCGGCTGTTTGACAATGTACGCTGAAGGCTGATTGGTTCAGTGCTGAAGGCTCCGCCAGTGGGACGGGCGGTCTGTGTGCACGGACTGATGAGGGCTTTGGGGTTAGCTAAACCATGATCATGATTTCGGAATCCGGGTAATGTCTTTGAGTGGGAGGTTGATTTCCGTACAAAGTCTGAATGTCTAGATCTATACGTGTCTGTCTGTACTGTGTCCGTCAGTTAAACTGTCTGTGAATCTGTCTCTCTGTCTCCTCTCTCTGTTACTGTCCCTCTTTATCTGTCTGTAGGTGTCTCTGACTTTTGTCTTTCTTTCTTAGAACGCGTGGGCTCGCACTCATGGGTGGGTGTGTTTTTTTAATATTTTTTTTATGATCTTAGCACAAAGAAATAAGAATCTTCTTGTGTTGGTAGGGAGACATACGTTTATTGATTGTAACTCTTTTTTGTGTTTCTCGGCGAGAGCTCCGAGGTTCACCAATGGTGAGATTTATGCGTATGCGACCGTTTCTTGCCCCCCCCCCCCCCCCCCCCTCCTTAACTTAAGGTAGCCACATTCCGACTTCGGGAGGCTGTAATGTCAGATTGCTGCTGTGGTCATGGCTGTTCTGTAAAATGCAACAGAATCTTTGTTTGAGTTCACGGCTACTTTGACAGCTGTGGCTTTCACGCCGTCCTCAGGAATGCATGTGGCGGTCATTTTCACCGTTGATTGCACGCCATTGGCAGCTCATGTTTATTCATGACCTGGTCATGTTCACCTCTGGGTGCTCTTGAAGAGGAGTTAGATGTGAAGTCTCTGCAACTTTCCATATTCTTCTTCTTCTCATCATCATCTCATCATCATCATCATCATCTCATCTCTTCTCTTCTTCTTCCTCCTTCTTCTTCTTCTTCTTCTTCTTCTTCTTCTTCTTCTTCTTCTTCTTCTTCTTCTTCTTCTTCTTCTTCTTCTTCTTCTTCTTTCTTCCTCTTCTTCTTCTCATCTTCCTTCTTCTTCTTCATCCTCCTTCTTCTTTTCTTCTTCTTCTTCTTCTTCTTCTTCTTCTTCTTCTTCTTCTTCTTCTTCTTCTCCTCCTCCTCCTCCTCCTCCTCCTCCTCCTCCTCCTCCTCCTCCTCCTCCTCCTCCCTTCTTCTTCTTCTTCTTCTTCTTCTTCTTCTTCTTCTCTTCTTCTTCTTCTTCTTCTTCTTCTTCTTCTTCTTCTTCTTCTTCTTCTTTGACTTTCCATACAGCAACTACTGTTGTCTGTCACATGAGCGAAAATGCGTTGTGCTGTTAAGTGCCTGACAAGTCAAACCTAGTACATCCAAGATCGGCGTGGGAGAGAATTGTAATTGTTTAAGTGTTTTGTAGAATAAAAAGGCAAGAGAACGGACCCCAAAGGCAGAAAATAGACATGAAGGGGGTGACAGGAAACAAAGGATCAAGGCAGAAGCAAAGAGAGGGATAGAAAAGAGAGAATTCCTAGCACGGAATTTCCAGAAGTAGGGAATCTTACCAATACTGACAGCCCTCAGCATCCCCACGGGCCGGGGAAGCAGGGATTGGAACCAGCGCCTTAAAGGATTCTTGGTGACGGGTCCAGCGCTCTAACCACTTGGCTGTGTCTGCCCTGGCTGGCAGAGGTCTGTTCAAAGCTGATTCCCTGTAGACCTGCAATATGACATTGGACATGGAACAGACATTGGTATTGCTGACCTGTGGCTGCTCTTTATACTGTGATGGGTGCGTGCCGATGTTCAGAACCTGTGTTGTGCTTTTATTTATATCATTTTTACGTGGTTTTTGTTCTTATAAATGGCTTGTAACCCACTGGAATTTCTCTGTTTTAGAGCAAGTATTTTGAATATGAATATTGGGTTATCTGGCTTGTACCAGGGTTTTTGTTTTTATCATTTTAGAGGATATATTGGGTGATACTGGACACATGTGGGATGTGATTTATTGAGAGGGAGGATTGATTTTTGTATGTGTCTTTGATATATATGTGTTTATGTATGTTTTCTTCTTGAACACAAACTGTGTGTGTGTGTGTGTGTGTGTGTGTGTGTGTGTGTGTGTGTGTGTGTGTGTGTGTCTGTCTGTCTGTCTGTCTGTCTGTCTGTCTGTCTGTCTGTCTGTCTGTCTGTCTGTGTCTGTATGTGTGTGTGAGTGTATGTGTGAGAGTGCGTGTGAGATGGAGAGAGAGAAAGAGAAGAGAGAGAGAGAGGAGAGAGAGAGAGAGAGAGAGGAGAGATGAGAGTGGTGTGTGTCTGTCTGTCTGTCTGTCTGTCTGTCTGTCTGTCTGTCTGTCTGTCTGTCTGTTGTCTGTGTCTGTGTCTGTGTGTGCAGGAGATCAACTTTTTTTCAAGTGATATGTTTCATCACTTTTCACACCGCAGTACTTGTTTTCTTTTTGTGAACGACTGAATAATATATCTTTGAAACCAAAAGCATTTTTCATGCTGACTATAATTATTATACCTTTGTTATGTATACTGTAACACGAGTCCTCTGCAACTCTAGCGCTGACAATAACTCCTCACACATTATCGTGCCGAAACATCCCCACAGTGAGGCCACAAAGCAACGATATATTTTACCTCCGTCCCCTGTGGCCACTTGACAGCACAGGAAATGCCCCCATTCTGACGCTTGCCTCTGCTGTTAGAGGCCAAGAGAAAGCCTAGGGCACCCTGGGGACTGGAGGCGTATCCAACACCGCTCTTCACCATTCACACCAAAAAACCAGGGACGCAGCTGCAGTCCAGTGGTTAAGACCTTTTTGACTTCCATCTCCTGTGTCCATCAAGTCGCCGGCTCGAATCTCTGTGTGGGGAATTAAGGGTGGAGATTGTTTTTCCAGTTGCCATGTCAACGTCAAGTGCATACCTGCTAATGCCTTTGTTCTCTTCGTGTAAAGACACATACAGAAGATCAAAATATGCACGTTAAATACCCGGTAATTCATGTCAGCGTTGGGGTGGGTTAGGGAAACTGAAAACATACCCTGTATGTATCAGAGGTGTGTGTACATATATATATATATATATATATATATATATATATATATATATATATATATATATATATATATATATATATATATTATATATATATATGTATGTATATATTGAGGGGCTCTGAAATCGAAATGTGTCGGCTAATACCAGAGGGCAGGCCTCCTGCAAAGTTACAAGATAAAAAATCTGGCACTATGCACCCCATCTGGAAAGGGCACAGAGAGAAGAGAGAGAGAGAGAGAGAGAGAGAGAGAGAGAGAGAGAGGAGAGGAGGGAGGAGAGGAGAGGGGAGGAGAGAGACAGACAGACAGACAGAGAAGCAAAAATATAATCAGAGGCGAGAGATTAAAACCCGCTCGTTTGCCCACCTCCCACCCTCTTCTGATAAGCACAACCCCTCTCCTTCCCATTCCTGAGCCAGAACCTTTAAAAAGTAACTCACTCAAAAGGGCTTTTTCCACCAAACCAAAAACACCTTGTCTCCATTAGGCTGATTCGTCTGTTGGTGAAACGTGCCGCTTTGGGGTGGTGAGAAAGATGCAACAGCACGTACGAAGTTGTCGAGCTTGTGATGTGGTGTATGTCTGGCAGGGGCCTGAGGGCAATCTTGTGTTCTGCTGGATGGAAGTCTGGCTGCCTCTTTTCAGGGCACAGCTCATGGCGTGGCAATACCTCTTTGACTGGCATGGACCTCAGACTGACTTCAGTCACGTAGCCCTGTCTGTCTTATTCCCATTCTGTGAGGAACTACATGAGGTTTTCTGCCTTTAGGAGGTCTTGTGTGGGACTTAACACAGTTTAGGCACAGCCCAGCGTCTGGCTTCGTCCTGCATATAGAGTGAGAGGGATGTATACTTTGGTATTTCTTGAATTTTATTAGAGAAGAAATTTGCTTCCTTTTTTTTCGTTCCCAGCTGAGGTTCAGTTTTTTCGTATGCAGCCGTGTTTTGCCCATCATCAAGGTAGCGGTATTCTGACTTCAGGGAGGAATGGCTTGCTACCTCCTTAGATTCATGCTTGTCTTCAAGCCTGAAAGGAAGCCATCCGGAACTTGTATGTACATCCCATTTCTTCCTCTTCATTCCAGTCTCCGCCATACATTTCCAGTCTTTCGTTTGCGCCCTTTTCAGCCAGCATCCAACTGGAATCAGTATAGTTAGAATGCTTAGAGGCCACCACCTAGGAGAGACCCTGCTCACTGCTGAGATTTGCTGGTGCTGTTCTGCAGTGCCTTTAGTGACCCAGCATGCACGGGTCTCCACTCCGTTGTTCCCTGCTGATGGTGTAATTGCTTGATCGTGTATCTAGGCTGAGTCTGATGGCTCCCTTCAGGGTTTTGTGTGAGTCCACAAACTGTGAAAACTTGGACATCAGCCCACACAGCATATCTGGGCCAAGTAGACGCCAGAGAGAAATAAACGTCTTCAGAACTTGTCAAGGGGACACTCACATTTGCAACCATAAAAGTGGAGGATAACTGACAATGCAACTGGAGTATTGCCTTTCAGTCTGGATAGGAATGGCCAAAGCCTAAAAAAAAACCCAGCTCCCACTGGCAGTATTTTCAATGATGGAGGTCTACCCAGTCTCCCAGTAGGGAGTCCAAGTCCATCAGGCCAGAAGGGAGGGTTCAGCATTTCTGTGCCGCATACAACGCTTTCTCTCCCAGAGAGAGCGATCAATGTATGTGATGGCCTTTCTCGTGTGGCCACTTTACAGCACGGCACAAATCGCTGACACCTCAGTCTCTCCATTGCTTTTAGAAGGAAAGAAAAACTCACAAATCCTGAAGTAATTTGATATCTGTGTCACGCAGTGTACCAGGCTTGCACCACATCATAACTTCTTTTCTATTGAACGCTCAGACAGCAACTGCTGTTGTCTGTCCTACAAGCAAAAATGCGTTGCTCTGCGCTAAGTGTCTGACAAGTCAGGCCCAGTGCATCCGACTTCGCTTGTGAGGAAGAATTGTTATGTTTTAAGTCTTTCTGGGGAAAAGGGCAGAAGAATGGACCCAGAAGGCAAAACATAGACAAGAAGGAAAAGACGGGAAGGAAAGGAACAAGGCAGAAACAAAGAGAGGGATAGAAAAGGAGGAGTTCCTAGCAGATCATTTTTCAGAAGTTGTGGATAGTTTATTCTGTCTGTCCCCCGTCCACCCAACGGTAAAGCATCATATATAAAGGTGAGAGAGTAGAATTGGTTATCCCCCCTTTCTCTTTCTCAATTGACTGCTATCCCCAATATCCACATTCTTACACTAACATCAAAGCTGGGACTAAAGCCTATCCTGACAGGGAACGCTTCTTGTCTATTTTCCTCCATGCCTGTCTCTTTCGTGAGAGGAGCCGCGGTACTCGTTGTATAGGATCTGGCTGCACGTGTAGGGTGGTTGAAAGGTGGTGAGAGCGTGGACAGAGAGGGACAGACCCAATCTGTTTAGGATGGTCTGGTTGTCCTAATTCAGAGATACTAGCACCTAGCATGACAACAGTCCTGTCTGGGGTAGACTTCAGGCGGCTTTCTGACACAAAGCCCTACTTTACTCCTCTTTTCCCAGAGTCACAAAAATAATGAGTGACTCTGTGTTAGCGTGTGTAGCACGAACTGGAAATGGTATACTGCTTGATTATGCAGCCTGTACTACAAACTGGATGTGGGATACTGCTTGATTATGCAGCCATATGTACTACAAACTGGATGTGGGATACTGCTGGTTATACAGCCTGTACTACAAACGGGATGTGGGATACTGCTTGATTATGCATCCATCATGTACTACAAATGGATTGGGATACTGCTTGATTATACAGCCTGTACTACAAACTGGATGTGGGATACTGCTTGATTATACAGCTGTACTACAATGGATATGGGATACTGCTTGATTATCAGCCTGTACTACAAATGGATATGGGATACTGCTTGATTATACAGCCTGTACTACAAATGGATGTGGGATACTGCTTGATTATACAGCCTGTACTACAATATGGATATGGGATACTGGTTGATTATACAGCCTGTACTACGAAATGGATATGGGATACTGCTTGATTATACAGCCTGTACTACGAAATGGATATGGGATACTGCTTGATTATACAGCCTGTACTACGAAATGGATATGGGATACTGCTTGATTATACAGCCTGTACTACGAAATGGATATGGGATACTGCTTGATTATACAGCCTGTACTACGAAATGGATATGGGATACTGCTTGATTATACAGCCTGTACTACGAAATGGATATGGGATACTGCTTGATTATACAGCCTGTACTACGAAATGGATATGGGATACTGCTTGATTATACAGCCTGTACTACGAAATGGTTTAGGGATACTGTTTGTTATACACCCGTAGCAAATGTAATACCAAACACAACGTGGATATGGGATAGCGCTTGCTATACAGCGGCATGTACAAACAAATGGATATGGGATAGCGCTTGGCTTATACAGCGAGCTGTACAACAAAGTGGATATGGGATAGTGCTTGGTTATACAGCGAGCATGTACTAACAAATGGATATGGGATAGCGCTTGGCTATACAGGCGGAGCATGTACAACGAAAGTGGATATGGGATAGCGCTTGCTATACAGCAGCTGTACTAACAAATGGATATAGGATAGCGCTTGGCTATACAGCGAGCATGTACAACAAAGTGGATATGGGATAGCGCTTGGTTATGCAATGGGTGACCTGTGGAAGATATGTATGGGACACTAAAGGCTTTTGGGGGATCTTGTTGGTGGAGATAGATATTTGTTTTTCCCTTTAGGATAAATAATGATTTTCCCTTAGAAATAGATATTGATTTTTCCCTTTGAGATAAAATATTCATTTTCCCTTTGATTTTTTTCCTTTGAGATAAATGCTGGTTCGTTTTCCCTTTGAAATATACATTGATTTTTTTCCTGTGAGATAAATATTTTATTTGTTTCCTTTTGAAATGTATATTGATTTTTTTCCCTTGGAGATAAATATCTATTTGTTTTCCGTTTGAATTTCTTTTCGTCGAGATAAATATTGTTTTCCCTTTAAATTTTTTTCCTTTGTGAAAAATATTTATTCGTTTTCCCTTTGAAATATATATTGATTTTCCTCTAAAATATATATTGATTTTTCCCTTGGAAATATGTATTGTTTTTGTTTTGATATATATTGATTTTTTCCTTTGAGATGGATATCGATTTTTTTCCTTTTAGATGGATATTGATTTGTTTTCCTTTGAAATAGATATCGAATTTTTTCCATTTGAGATAGATATTTTTTATCATGTGGACATAAGTCATAGTATTTCCTTTTAAGATCAGTATGAGTTTTTCTTTTTTAAATATAATTATTGATTTTTTTCTTCATTTGAGACAGATATTGATTTTTCTCTTAAACATAGATTTTTTAAGATAGATATCAATTTCTTTTCCTTCTAACATCAATATTGATGTTTCCATTTCAGATTGATATTGATTTTCCCATTGAGGTAGATATTGATTTTCCCATTGAGGTAGATATTGATTTTCCCATTGAGGTAGATATTATTTTCCCATTGAGGTAGATATTGATTTTTTTCCCTTTCAGACAGTACAGATATAGATTTTTTCACGGGGAGATATCTCAGAATCCTCTGTCCTGAACCCCATCTCTTCTCCCTGCCCATTCTGTCTGACCCTGCCGTTTTTCATTTTTCTGTGGACTCTCTGTCTCTGTTCTCTGTCTCTGTTCTCTCGTCTCTCTCTCTCTCTCTCTCTCTCTGTCTCTCTCTCTCCTCTCTCTCTCTCTCCTCTCTCTCTCTCTCTCTCTCTCCTCTCTCTCTTTTCTTTAGATGTATTTTAGCGACCTCGTTGTCTCCTATCCCCGGTAATAGTCGTCTGTGGGGAGGGAGACTTCTGCTGAGATTGGATCCGGTGCTGAGTGTCCTTTCAACCGCTTCGTCATCCTGTCAGCGCAAACTGTTGAAAGAACAGAGACAGAGAGGGGGGGGGGGGGAGAGAGTGAGACACAAGAGAGAGGGGGGAGGAGTGAGACAGAGAGAGAGAGAGAGGTGGGAGGGGGGGCGAGGATGCGTGGGCAGGAACAGACACGTGCATAGCAACGAACTGGGCAGAGAGCAGTCTGTGGTCAAATATCAGACAAGTCATGCAGACACTGGAAGCAAATCTGCATCCATGTTCATGTAGCCTGGTATCATTATAAACCGATTCATTTTTATTAAGCTGACAGTACAGGTATTACCTCTACACTTTGATCTTTGCCAAAATACCGAAAAAGGGAATTCAAAAGTATGAGCATTTAATAGAAATCGTGATATTTGGCGAGTTTACTTTTTTCAAAGACGAACGAATTAAAAGAAAAGACTGACAACATAGTTTTATGTCCTATTACGGTATAATGGATCCCTGCAAATGTTATTTTCAAGGCATGGAGTATATGAGTGTAGGTTCAAGCTAATTTGTGATGTAGGAAATGGCGATGAACACGTTAAGTGTATATCCCACCTGTATTCTTTTGCTTGTATTGAAAGCTATCTACATTTATCAACAGAACTTTTCTGTATACCTAGCCTCTATGGGTGTGGGTGTGTTTGCATTTATAAGAGGTGTGTTGATTTTATTATGGTATGATTCACAGTGTAAACTCAAATTTTCATGGGCTTAGTCTTCTCAAGTTTTTTCCATTGTTGTGACAAATGTACCAAAAATTTTGTTTGTGGATGTGTGTATGTATGTGGGGGGAAAGGGGAATGTGTGTGTGTATTAGTGTGTGTGTGTGTATTTTGTGTATGTGTGTGTGTGTGTGTTGTGTGTGTGTGTGTGTGTGTGCTTTGTGTTTGTGTGTGCTGTGTGTGTGTGTGTGTGTGTGCTTTGTATATGTGTGTATGTGTGTGTGCGCGTGCGTGCGTGCGTGCATGTGTGTGTATGTGTAAGTACACACTATCTTCCAAGCTTCAGGCCAGAAATACAATGACGACAGAGTGGAAAACCAACGCCATTTCCTTCCCTCACTATCTCTCCACATCCAATACCATTCCTCACACCCAGATCAGACTCAGGTTATATTCAAAACCAGCACACACCACCAGAGAGGGTTTCTTCTCAATAAAGAAGGCGTCTTGTCCCCTGTGTTGCTGATTTGTTTTTCCTGGCATACGCTGGCTGATGGGGGGGGGGGGGGAGATTTGCAGAGCGTGCCGTGTTACAAGACGTGAGATTCCCCGCCTGTCAGGACAGGGGAGGGGAGAGGGGGAAGAGGGGAATTTGATTGTCCTCTGCTGAAGAACGACAGTCCGTTGCAAGACAGAGAGAGCCTTTTGTTGTGTGGCTATCGACCCGGACCCCCCACCCCCACCCTCTTGTAGGGGTGTCGGGGGTCTCTCAGGATAAATAGCATCCCCACCTTTTGGAAACTCTGTGCGAGGAATTTGCTCTTTTTTGTCTTTGTTTCGCTTTGATTCTTGCTGTGTGCTAGGAATGTTCTCTTTTCTTATCCCTCTTTTTGTGTCTGCCTTTTCCTTCTGTCACCTCCTTCTTGTCTATTTCTGACCTTCTTGGTCCATTCTCCTGCCTTTTTCCAGACAGACTGCTAAGGTAACAATTCTGTCCCACGCCGGCCAGATGTGCTGGGCCTGACTTGTCAGGCGTTCAATGGCAATGCGGCACGTTTCGCTCTGTGACAGACAGAGTTGCTGTCTGAGCGTTGGAGGAAGAGTGAATTTCTCTATGAGATAATAAAGTATTTGAATTGAATTGAAGAAGTATTGACCCCATACAGCTTCTGTCATAGACCCTTGACTTACCAGCAGTCTTTAATTGGGCTCTGTGATTTCTATTAACAGCATAGATTAAAGCCTTCTGTTCCGCCTGGAACTTTAAAGCATGATGATTGGAGTTCGTTTGAGAAAGCCATCGCCATCTTTGGTCCATAGACTTTTTTCCACACTCCCTGCCGGTGCCCCATTGCTCTTTTGACTTGTTTCTGGAAGTTTTGATCCTCCCTCCCCCTCCTTTCTTTTCTCACCCTTCCACATCTTCTTTCACCTCCTTTCCCTCCCCCCTCCCCCTCTCTCCCACCACCTCACTTTCTCACATCCTCTGTCTTTTTCGTTTTTAGGGGGGACCCGTAAGAGAGATGCAGTAGATTTGTAAAGGGCATCACTGAGACTCGGGGGCGGGATAGCTCAGTGGTCAGAGCGCTCGCTTTCCCCAAGCTAAGGTTAAGCAGCATCGAGCGTGGTTACAACGTGGATGAGAGACCCTTTGCTTGTCTTGGCGTCAGTACAGTCCCCCAGTTCACCCAGCTGTAAATGGGTACCTGCCCTCTTTAGGGTCCGGGAAGGTAAAGCAGCGAGGGAGAGGAGATGGGCACTGCCCTCAATATGCTGGCCTCTAGAGAAGCTGAGGTCTCTAATACCTCGCTCCCCCACGACCACACAGGTTATGGGACACCTTTACCTTTAGTTTTGCCACAGAGATAATCCCGAAATGTTTAGTACCCTCTTTTTACACCCATCTTCTTTATTTCTTTTTATCTGAGGGACTTTCATCTCGTCCAAGCACACTGTTGTCAATTTCTGATTACTGTTAAAAAAACAACAACAACAACAACAACAACAACAACAAACTTCCAACCACTTAAGTTGAAAGACGAGCCTATGGGGAAAAAAGTGCAAGAAACGAATAGAAAGCTGGCAAGACTTACATAATACTTGGTAACTGAAACTATGTCCAGCAGCTTTATTGTTCTGTTGTTGATGTTGTTGTTGTTAAAACCCTGGGACCCTGAGGATGCATTCTTGTGGCGTGTCTTTTGCAAACCACCAAACTTCCCGCACTTTCCACACGTTCTTTGCTTTTAGAGGGCTTGAGTCAACACGACTCCTGGGGAGTTAAGGTCTGTGTCATGCGCTGTCTTTCAGCTTTCAAAGCAAAGAGACAGGACACAAAAATGGGAGGGGGGAGGGGGGGGCAGTTGGAAACCGCGTTCACCACCTCTCCCCTTCTAACCACCACCACATGCACACCTCACATCTTTCGGCAATTACTCTGGAAACGCATGGTGCTCTGAAAACTTTTTCGTTCTCCAGTGAGGAACCTCACGTTTATAATACCATGATTTGTTTAGGGTTTTATTTTCTTTTTATTGATTTGTTGTGGAAACTTGTCAGTTAGATTGTGGGAGACACGTGCTTGTACGTGCAGCGTTGTATGACTTTGGGGGTCTAGCCTGTCTTCTTTGTGCTCAGAATAAGGGAGTTGAATTTGTACAGGAGAGAGAGAGAGAGAGAGAGAGAGAGAGAGAGAGAGAGAGAGAGAGAGAGAGAGAGAGAGAGAGAGAGAGAGAGAGAGAGAGAGAGAGAAGCAGGTAGATGTGATCTGGGGAAGTGGGAGACAGATACGTAGACGGAGGAATCAATGCGCATGACATTTCGAAATACTTTGTTGGGTTTCATTCTTCTCTTCTCTTCCCTCTTCCCTTGCCAGGTACTCAGTAACTGTAAATACAAAAGAACAAAGAGAGAATTGATGGAGATTGACAGAGCAACAAACACATTTCTGCCTGTTGACATTTTACACCGTAGTCAGACTCCTTCGTCACAATCCCTCTTTTTGCGTTTAAAAAAAAATGACTGTCTATTCTGTCAAACTTCTCTGTCCCCCTCTCTGCTGAAGTAGAGAGAGATGAGCAAGTGATGGGAGGGAGGGAGGGAGGGGTAGGAAGGTAAATCTGTAATTACTTTGTCATCACATCGAACGTCCATCAGGTTTATTGCTTTGTTAAACCAAACCAACTGTCAATCTTCACTTATGTTTTGTCAAATCCCGCCAATCTTCACTTATGTTTTGTCAACCTTCAAAAACCCTGCCAATCTTTACTTTTGTTTTGTCAACCCCCAAGAACCCTGCCAATCTTCACTTATGTTTGGTCACTGTTGGTGAACATTTGAGCTCTAACTGAGGAACAAAAGAAACTGCATGCACGGGAGGATTAGATGTAGTAAAAAGAATGTAAACCTGCACATGATTGCCTGTTTCAGTATCCTCGAAATAATGATAATAAAAAAGAATAATTAGGTAGCAGAGAGACAGTGCAAAGACGCAAAGTGGCAGACCCTGCTTCTCATTCACACACACACGCACGCACGCACGCACGCACACACACACACACAACACACACACACACACACACACACACACACACACACACCACTCACTCACTCACTCACTCACTCACTCACTCACTCACTCACTCATCAGAGAGAGAGAGAGAGAGAGAGACCCTTCCTCCTTCTCCTCCCAGTCTCAGCACCAGCACATTCCCAATTTCCTTGCAATTACACTCAAAACTGACATGCTTCCAGAACTCCCCTCGCCCTCTTGGGTGGGATGGGGTGGGGGTAGGAACATCACGTTTCCGTTAGACTGGTTCACGTTCTTGCTATGGAATACGTCACGTGAGGCGGGGAGAGCTTCGTGCTGTACGTGCAGTCTTGTGAGGCTTCAGGGATTTGTGTGTGTGCCCAGACTAGGGAGTTGGGGATGTGTTTTAGAGGGGATGCAGATGGGAACTGCTGGGGTGAGAAATATGTATTGACAAGGAGAGAAATTGATGGGGAGGAAGGCAAGGAGGGGGGAGGGAGGTTGGCGGTTGGGGGTGTCAGGAATTGAGAAAGGATGTGGTTGGACGCTTGTTGGATCTTATTTTGTAGAGGTGGGGATTGATGTGTGTGTGTTTGTGTATGTGAGAGAGAGAGAGAGAGAGAGAGAGAGAGAGAGAGAGAGAGAGAGAGAGAGAGAGAGAGAGAGAGAGAAGAGAGAGAGAGAGAGAGAAACGTGTTCACTGCCCTTTAATGCTACTAGCACCCTTGTACCCTTACATACTCCACTATATATCTCTGTTCTTACTTTTCACCAGACACATTTAGACAGACAGGCAGACAGGTTTGCTTTCATACAAACAGACGGACTGGAATGCCTTACTACAGTCAAACAGAACACGAAGTCATATGATTCCTTCACAAAAAGGCCACGGGCCCACACATGAAGAGAGTAGCCGAAATATTAACCCTTACAAAAAAAGCAAAGAAAATCAAAAGCAGAAAAGAGCGATAACAACAAGTCGAAGTTTATATGTAACACGAACGGTCAGGTACCAAAACTGTAGCTTAAGATATCTCTTAATTTCAGAAGCTTTACACAAACACAGAGCAAGGCTGCGCACAACCTCAATCTAACCAGTTGCCAAGAGTAAGCAGAGTCTAAATAGATTAGACTGTCTATTATATTTCAC
>CM060328.1:63383648-63433648 GCA_030674155.1 Stramonita haemastoma
TTAAAGTCTCATCGAAGGAGTTTTGGGGAGAGTGGAGTCAGCACTGATGTTAACTCCAGGAGAAAAATTCCTCGACCGGACTCGAACCCGGGTCGTCAAATTGCCAGCGCAATTTTCTGACCATTAGGCTATCCGTCTCCCCTCAAAGAGAGAAGAGAGAGAGAGAGAGAGAGAGAGAGAGAGAAGAGAGGAGAGAGAGAGAGAGAGAGAGAGAGAGAGAGGGAGAGAGAGAGAGAGAGAGAGAGAGACGAGGAGAGAGGGGAGAAGAGAGAGAGAGAGAGAGAGAGAGATATCTTCATTTTCCAAGGGTTACAGATAAGCATTCCCATAAATTATTTTCCTCCGGCCCTTGCCCTGATTAGGGACTATCAGCAAATCAAGAAGGAACGCCTTGGTAAAAGCACAACTACAAAACATTAATCTGACAATCAGTAAGATAAAGGAGCAAGCAGTAAGTAAACGAACAGGTCACTGCAGGTACCGTTCTCTCCTTCTCTTAAAAAAAAGAAAGAAACGCACACATTTCCTGAAGACAGCCACTGGCTTAACACTCATTTATATAGCCTGCTGTCTCTCGGAGAGATTTACATGCAGGGTGTGGGGTATGTACTTACAAAGCCTCTTTCACTCCCTTTTCATTTGTATCGGGATGAGAGTAGCAATAGTTTGTTACGCCGAACAGAGAACATCTACAATCAACAATTTTTTTTTTCAAAAGCAAGTTAGGAAAAAATATTAAAAATACAATCTACCTTCCGTTTATCTTATTTTGCCTATGCCGTTGGTCCATGTTGCGCTAATGCGCGACGCCTAGAATTCCTCCCCTGACCATGGAAAACACTGTTGCCTTCTTTAAAACTACTAAAATTCATAAAGGATTGTCGCCCCATACTTTGAATTGCCTCCCTTAGCAAGAACGCTGTTGTCTTCTTTGTTCTTACTAAAATTCATAAAGGACCGTTTTTCAGGGGAGTTAATTAAAGAAACCCACAAAATAACTTACACCACGAAGAATTCTTTGTGTCTAGTTTTGAATATATGACATCATTTACATCCCTAAAATACCATTCTGACGGTAGATATCCCAAGATCATTATTTTGCTCGACTTCGGAAAACATTTTGTTTCAAACTCACAGAAATCATGCCGATACATCGGACATTCTAGAGTATAATTTTTTTCTGGAGAGAAGAATGAATGAATAATAAATGAATGAGTGAGTAACTTTATTTTTAATGGTTACAGAGTAAGCATGTACATTCTTTTCCCATCCTCCCTTGCCCTGATTAGGGACTTATATTTTAAAAAATACCACACACACAATCACCAACAACAGTTCAACCTATGATTTTTTTAAAAAAGATATAGGTATACATTTAAGAACACACAATCCCCACTAGGTACATTAATAATTATTTTTTAAAGACATAAATATGTATTCAACAAACACTTTGTCTCCAACTGACTCAAAACTTAATGTCAAGACAGATGCATTGATAATCATTAAGTAAATCAAATGGATTAAAAACAGCTGAGAAGAGCAACCCAAACAAAAAAATATATATCGACATTTTCACATATCTTTCTTAGTTTAAAACAATATTATGAAGAAAAAGCTAACAAAAATAAACTAACGACATTAAACAAACATTTTTAAAAGTCGACAACATTAAGATGTAACAGAGAGAGAGAGAGACAGACAGACAGACAGAGACAGACAGAAAGAGAGAGATAGAGAGAAAGAAAGAGACAGACGCACAGACAAGACAGACAGACAGACAGAGAAAGAAAGAGAGACAGACAGAGGAGGGTGAAGAAAACAACAGTACTAAAAACACAAAACAATCATGGAGGAGGAAATCAGAGAACGAGAACAAAAACACACAAAAACAAAAACAAGGACTGGCAAAGAACAGAGAAAAGAGAAGAAAGAAAAAGATGCCCCCCCCCCCCCCTCCCACCCTTCCCTTTCTCAATAGAGAGCCAAACAAAAAACAAGCACGCAAAAAGGGGGTGGTAAGGAGGGGGGGGGGGGTGCGGATAGAGGTGGGGGTAGGGGGGGACGTTCTTTATTTCCTTCCCTGAAGATTATTCTAGAGAGAACTTCTCTGTAAGGAAAAGTTCAGCGGGAGACCCGAGCAAAGGAGAAAAAGACGAAAAAAGAGAGGAAAAAAGAAGGAAAAAACTAAAGACAGGAAAAAAGGTTTATTTTTTGGGTGGCTGCAAGCCGCTTTTGGAAACCAAAAGAAAACAGCAAAAGTTTAAGGGCCCGTGTGTGTGCATGCATGTGCATGTGTAGGAGGGGGAGAGTGAATGAGACAGAGAGAGAGAGAGAGAGTGTGTGTGTGTGTGTGTGTGTGTGTGTGTGTGTGTGTGTGTGTGTATGTATGTGTGTGTGTAAGTGTGTGTGCGCGCGCGCAAACATAGCATGAGATGCATGGATGCCCACAAGTGTCGTCAAACAGTTAATTTTATAACTCATGCATCCATACACATCCCCTCATTCCTGTTACCTGCCCTTGTCAGCGGTTTGGTTTACCGCTGGTTCAGTCTCTGATCCCCTGTCAGCTTACTTTTAGAGAGAGAGGGGGGGGGGGGGGGGGGCGAGGAGAGAGAGAGGGAGGGGGAGAGGGAGGGGGACAGACAGACAAACAAACAGACAGGCAGAGAGAATATGCCGTCAATATCAAACAAACCCACAAAATTAAATATTATATCAAAACACTTGAGACAGACAGACAGACCAGACAGGACAGACAGGAGAAAGGGACAGACCGAAGATAACAGACGACAAGCAAGCACACACACACACACACACACACACACACACAACACACACACACACACACACACACACACACACACACACACACACACACACACACACAACACACAACACAAACAAACAAACAAATCTCTAGCCAACCCTACTTAACCTCCACACATCAACATCATTATCACCTTGACAGCACTGTCTCCATGCTAGGGCTGAGAGAGAGAGGGGGGAGGGAGGGAGGGAGAGAGTTAGAGAGGGAGGGAGGGAGAGGGGGGAGAGACACAGAGAGAGAGAAGGAAGGGAGAGAGAAGAGAGACAGACAGAGACAGAGAGAGACACAGAGAGAGGGGCTAACCACCCACCTTTCGCCCCCATATATCATACCCCCTATTGCCCCTATTATCACTTTTTATTTCCCGTTCTTTTCCCTTTCACTTCACTGAACAGTTATTTTTTCTCGCTTCTCTTTTCTAATTGTTGCCGCTTTGGAGCGCCTCTGGAGGGCTGGGTTCTGTGTAATGAGCTTTGAACGCCTGGCCAGTCACCAGCACTGGCTGCACTCAACTGCCCTGAGCTGCTGCTGAATGCAGCATGCATGGGGAGAGAGGAGAAGGAGGGAAGGATGGAGAAGGAGAGGAGAGGTGTAGGGGCTGTGGTATGGTGGGTGGGTGGGTGGGGGTGGGGAGATATGGGTATACAGGGTAGGTTGACCTCAGGCTGAAACTACACCACTGCAGAATCAATACGTGGCAGTCATCATGGTGGCAGTAGTGTTTGTTTCATTACATTAACTTTACGCAAAAAAAGGACGCAATCCTGCAAGAGACTATAAACCGAGGTCCCGTGTGCGAACGCTCGCAGAACATCTTGCGCAAAAAACGTTAAAAGCCGTCCCGCTTTCTGCAAGAGTAGGCCATTGTGTGCCATTGGGAACGGATGGCAAAATTTACAATAGCCTACTGCATAAACGCGGGGACTGGGTGTTTAAAAAAAAAGTACATTACTGCTTGTTCCATTATTCTCAAAATAAAAGTGTTTTTTTTTATATATATTAAAGCTCCTCTAGTTAAATTATTCGTTGGGGTGGGGGTGGGGAGGGGGGGGGGACCGGATGGCCTGGTTGTTATAGCGTTGTGCTTGTGATCTGACGGCCTGTATTCGTCCCACCACAGCACCGAGGCTTCCGTTCAAGGGGACTTTTCTCCTGGAGCTAATGAACATCAGTACCGACCCTGTGTGGGGACCGGATAGCTCAGTGGTCAGAGCACTCGCTTTCCCCGAGCCAATGTTGTAAGCAACATCGAGCGTGCAGCCAGTTTCATTCACACAAATTCTTGAGAAATGTGTCTTTTTTCCTTTCAGCCTATAGACGTTTTTCTGATTGTAATACTTTCATTGGGGACGGGATAGCCCAATGGTCTGTAAACTCGCTTTCCCCAAGCTAAGGTTAAGCAGCATCGAGCGTGGCTACCAATAGGATGGGTGACCGTTTGCACACATTTGATTCAGTACAGCCCCCCAGTTCACCCAGCTGTAAATGGGCAGGCTACATGCCCTCTTTAAAGTCAGGGAAGGTAAAGCAGCGAGGGAGAGGAGATGGGCACCACCCTCAATATGCTGGATCCTAGAGAAGCTGAGGTCTCTGATGCCTCGCTCCCTACGACCACATAGGTTATGGGACACCTTTATCTTTTTACATTTTTAGTGACTCCACTCACCTGAATTTACATGATAATTATTCTATTTGTTAAATATAATTCTCTTTGTTAAATGATAATTCTCTTTGTCGTTGTGTTTGTTACAGGCGGTGCAAGCACAGGAGAGCAAGCGCCGCAAGCGGCGTATCATGAAAATCGCCGTGTATGTCATGTTCGGCATCATCGCTCTGGGAGTCTTCGCCATTTGGCTCTTCCACAAGGACGCCATTGAGTCCATCCGCTTCAACACCAACTTTCTGTTTACTGTGAAGGTCAGTGTGTGAATGAATCAGAATCAGAAAACTTTATTGCCATTAAGTCAGAACGAGACTTATTTGACACCAAACGTAAACGTATTTAACATTCTTAAAAGATGTAGATTCTTACATATGTAATGTATCTATGTTCTTGCTCTTCTGGAAAAAGAATCGTGCACATATTTGATCATATCTAGCAGACAGTCCTCGTTGTTGAAAAACTTACTCAGATTCTTGTAGTTATTCATATTATTCATTTCCTTAATATTGACATTAGATAGAAATTTTTTTCTTAAATCATCATATAATGTACAAACATCAAGTAAGTGATACTCGTCTTCTATTTTGTTACACCATTTGCATTTTCTTTCTTCTTTTGGTATATTCATATATCTCCCTTGCTCTATCATTAAATCATGGGAGCTGGTGCGAAATCTGCTGAATAGGCGCCTATAATTTTCATTCTTGCATATCAAAAGATACGGCTCCAATCTGTAAACATGTGAAACAGAGTTGTAAAAATTTAGCTTAGAAAATAACTTTTTTTGTTGATTCCAAAACAGTCTGGATAATTCTTCAAGTTTTGTTTTTATAGCATAGCATAATCTTTTCATATTTAATGTACTATGATTATTCCACACATGCTTGAATCCAATCTTATGAATTATTGTTTTGATTATATAAATCCAGTGATCTTTTTCATTGTTTTGGTGCATTTCATTATATAACAATTTCAAATAGCTATTTTCTTTTGAATCTATTATGTGAATCCAAAAATTGATTAAATGACTAATAACTTTTAACGTTAATGGGTATCTGCCTAAGTCTCCGAAAACTGGCAAGACCATTGTTTTTTTGTGAACTCCTAATATCTGTCTGCAAAATTTTGTGTGGGTGCTTTCAAAAGGAAACTGACTGGTTAAGCACATTTTAAATAAATCATCTATTTTGAAGTTATCTTTTACATTACAACCATAAGGAAACCATATTTCACTTCCATACGTTAAAATAGGCGTTATTAGGGCATCAAATAACTGCATAACAATATTTATTTTTAGTACACCTCCTTGTAGAGCTCTTTTCAGCGAATAAATAGCTTTGTTACTTTGTTTGACTAAGTGTTCCTGGGCCACATCAAACTTTCCTGACTGATGAAAAACTATACCTAGATATTTATACCTATCTGTAGTTTCAATTAGGTTTTGTCCACATTTAAAATGAATAGGAATTTTAGGTACAGATTTTGTGAAGATTATAACTTTGGTTTTTTCTTTGTTTACTTGGAGTCCCCATTTTAGACAATACTCATGTAATTTATCCAGTTTTGATTGGAGACCTGATTTTGTATTTGATAACAATATAAGATCATCTGCATACATTAAACCTGAGACTACATCATTTTTCGTTATATATGGAGAATCAATCATTCCTATATGTTGAAAGATATCATTAATGTAGATATTAAAGAGTGTGGGACTTAGTGTGTTGCCTTGATGGACCCCAGCTTTTACTTCTATTTTCAGATAGCGTATCTTTTACTTTTGCATATATTGTGGCATCTGTATACATATCTTCAATCAGATTGAAACATTTACCAGTTATTCCAATTGCATGCAGTTTCACCATTAAAGCTTGATGCCAAATGCTATCGAAAGCCTTCTGAAAATCCACAAAACAAGAATACAACCTTTTATCTTTTGTTTTGCATATGTTATCAACTAGTTTACTTAAAATGAAAATATTGTCTGAAGTTCTACATTTCTTTCGAAATCCAGCTTGTTCTTTGGCAAGTTTGTTATTTTCTTCTAGATAGTTGCATATTCTATTGTTCAGTATCTGGCAAAATAATTTACCGAAAGTGTTTGTCAATGTGATTCCTCTGTAGTTTTCAGGCTTTAGGGGGCATCCACCTTTGTGAATAGGAATATTGATGCCTACTTTCCATTCATGTGGATACAACCCTGTATCAAAAACAACATTAAAAAGTAACTCCAGTATACCTAGTATATCTGGGGTGATGGATTTGATCATTTCATTTAATATACCATCCTTGCCTGGAGATTTTTTGTTTTTTAAAGTTTTTATTCCTTCCGTGATTTCTTTTCTAGTAAAGGGTCTGTCTAAGTACGGGTTTTCGCGTTTTGTTAGTAGTTCGTACATGTTTTGCACTTGTTCTTTTCTCTTTTGATTGACAGAAGGTTCTTTTCCTATCAGCTTTTTTAAATGTTCCATCCATTTTGTGTTATTGAGGAAATTTGTTTCTCTTGTATTTTTTTCTTCACTTATCCTTAATTGTTGCAGAGTTTTCCATAAAACAGAGTTTTCCATAATACACTAGGATCCTTATCTATTGCGTTATGCAGGTTCGAAACAAGACTGCTTTTGAACGATCTCTTTTTCTCTGTGTGTGTGTGTGTGTGTGTGTGTGTGTGTGTGTGTGTGTGTGCGTGTGCGTGTGTGTGTGTTGTGAGTGCGTGTGAGTGTGTGTGTATGTGTGTCTGTGTGTGTGTGTGTGTGTGTGTTTGTGAGTGCGTGTGTGTGTATGTGTGTCTGTGTGTCTGTGTGTGTCTGTGTCTGTGTGAATGTGTGTCTGTGTATTTGTATACCACTTTAATTAAGTCACGGGATATTTTTCTTCCCAACATTCGGGCTGCTCTCCCCGGGGAGAGCAAGAAGCGCAGCGCCCCCCCCCCCCCCCCCCCCCTTCCCCCCGTTGCGTTTTTTTTTTCTTTTCCTGCAAGCAAGCACAAAAAAAACTCTTCTGTCAAAAATATCTGACAAGAAGGTAACATTGAGTTGAAAGCTGAATAGACGGAGCACAAACTCTATATTTTCTGATGTTTTGTTTAGTTTTGTTTGCAATACTAATAGTATCATGATATATATGGAAAAATAGATGGAATTAGTGTAAACAAACTAAATGATGTACACATAAAAGACATGTTGACATTATATGATATAATATTTTTACAGGAAACACATTTAGATCAGAAAGCTGTAGAGGACGTAACTCTACCAGGATATATGTCTGTACACTACTGCAGAACAAAAGGAAATAAATCTGTTAGTGCTTCAGGAGGTATTTCAGTTTTCATTAAGGAGGGGTATCGGAAAAGTATAAAATTTTTACCGCAAAATAATTCAGATATTGTATGGTTACAAATTATACAGCACAACTCTACATCATCAAACAATATTTTCATAGGATGTACATATATTCCTCCTGAATTTTCTTCTTTTGGAAGAGTTCACTCAAGAAAAATATGGGACAATTTAGAACAAGACATAGAAAGTTTATCTAAAAGAGGTCATATAATTTTGTGTGGAGATTTGAATGCGCGAACAGGGAGACTGGCTGATTTTATAGAAATAGATTCAAAATCAAGTTATTACAATTTACCTGAAGAAAGAGAATATGACCAGTGTCACCTAAGGTGTTCAATGGATAGAATTATACAGAAAAATGGCAGACTTTTAGTTGATATTTGTACAGAAAATCAATTGTATATATTGAATGGCCGAACATTAGGAGATCTACAAGGTAAGTTTACATGCTTTCAACCTCAAGGCTGTAGTATTGTGGATTATTTCATTTGTTCAAACTCATATATGAAAAAGGTGAAACATATGAAAGTTAAAGATTTAATGGAGTATTCGGATCATTGTCCACTTGATTTAGATATAGATATACCAATCATGGACAAAACATATATGCACAAGTCCATCAAAATAATGAGAGATACACAGGCAGAGTATATAACTAAAGATTCATCACAACAAATAAGATTTTTATGGGATAAAAATTCCAAAGAACAATTTCAAAGGGCACTTTTACTACCATCAATGCAACTGCATATAACACAAATAAAAAATCAAACAAAAACAGTATTAGAACAAATAGATAAAAATATAAAGCAATCTGATTTAACAAATGTAGTCAATGAATGTTCCAAGCAACTGTCTGATATCTTTATCAAAGTGGCAAAATTAAGCTTGAAGACCAGAAAGTCAAAACCTTTAAGAAGAATTAAACGCAATAAAAAATGGTTTGACTCAGAATGTACAAGTACGAGAAAAGAAGTAAAATCTTTACTAAATGCAATGAACAGAACTCCATATAAAGTTGAATTTCGGCAGAAATACTTTCAAAAAAGAAAACAGTACAATACTTTGATAAAAAAGAAAAAGAAAATCTTCAAAAATAAGTTAGTATCGCAACTACATGATGCCATCGAAGAAGATCCAAGTATACTGTGGAAAACTTTACAAAAATTAAAAGAAAGCGAAGATGATGGATTGAAACATCAAAATCATATTAGTAACAGTAAGTGGACTGGACACTTAAAAACACTAGTAGGAAAAGAGCCGCAAATAGATCCAGAACGCAAAAAGCAAGTACAAATCATGTTCGAAAAATTGAAAATAACTGATAACCCACTCTTAGATAAGCAAATTACAACAGAAGAAATTACAAAAACAATCAAAAGACTAAAAAATAACAAATCACCAGGAAAAGATGGAATAACAAATGAAATGATTAAATCAGCTTCATTTAGTCTTATAGAGACAATGCGAGATATTTTCAATTTAGTGTTAGAAACGGGTATATATCCCTGGGACTGGAAAGTGGGAGTGAATGTTCCTATCTATAAAAGTGGATGCACATATAACCCGGAAAACTACAGAGGCATCACATTAACAAACACTATAGGGAAACTTTTTTGTCAAATACTAAATCATAGAATATCTGATTATTTAGAAAATAACAATAGTATTGTCAGAGAACAAGCTGGATTCAGGAAAACATGCAGAACTACGGATCATATTTTTCTACTTAAAAACTTAATAGATAAAGTACTAAAAGTAAAAACTAAAAGACTCTATTGCTGCTTTGTAGATTTTCAGAAAGCTTTTGACAATGTGTGGCATGAGGGTCTTCTAATAAAGCTGAACGAAATAGGGATAACAGGTAAAACCTATAATGTTATTAAAAACATGTATTCGAATGCAACAGTAGTTACAAAAATACAAGGAAAACACACTGATGAAATCATAGTGAAAAGAGGGGTGCATCAGGGAAATACATTAAGTCCTACATTATTTAACGTGTATGTCAATGATATAGTTCAATATATTGACGAGAAAGATTCGCCGTACATAACCGCAACAGATAGAATTCCTTGTTTACTCTATGCTGATGACCTAGCATTACTATCAACAACCAAAGTAGGTCTTCAAATTAAGCTGAATAAACTGCAAGAGTACATTTCGAACTGGGGTTTAAGGATAAACAAATCAAAAACAAAGGTAATAGTCTTTACGAAATCACCTCCTAAAATTCCAATTTATTTTAAATGTGGAGAACATATAATTGAAACAGTAGAAACATATAAATATCTAGGTGTCATTTTTCATCAGAATGGTAAGTTTCAAGCAACTCAAGAACATTTAGTAAAACAAAGCAACAAAGCATTGTACGCCTTTAAAAGAGCAATTCACGGACAGAATTTAAAGACTAATATAATAATGCGTTTATTTGACTCATTAATAACCCCTGTTTTAACTTATGGAGCAGAAGTTTGGTTTCCTTTTTGTTTTCATGGGGAAACAGAATTTCATATTGATGAATTGTTTAAGACATGCTTATCAAATCAGTTTATGTACGAACATTTTCATATTAAATTTTGTAAACAAATACTGGGAGTTCATAAAAAAGCATTAGTACTACCCACTTTAGGGGAATTGGGAAGATATCCACTGACCCTTAAAATCATATGCCAGATAGTATCCTTTTGGATTCATTTGATAGAATCAAAACCAGACTCTTATATTAGAATAGTATACGATAATTTGTATCAGAAGAATAGGTATGATAAATGGATCAATACGGTAAAAAATATTCTTTACACAATTGGATTTAAACATGTGTGGAAAAACCAAAGTACTCTTGATGTGCATCGGTTAAGCTATGCTGTTCAAAGAAAGCTTGAGGCTATGTATAAAACATTCTGGATCTACCAGAAGAAACAGTGTGCAAAGCTAAAATTTTATGATTTTGCTACCAAAGAGTACAGGATGGAACCATATTTAATAAACTATGAAAACAAATCCCATAAAATTACCTTTTGTAAATTTCGCATAAGTTGTCACAGTTTAATGATAGAGAAAGGGAGGCACCAAAATATGCTCAGAGAGGACAGAAAATGTAAAAACTGTGACAAAATAGAAGACGAATTTCATTTACTTGATGAATGTGTCTTATATAATGAACTTAGAAACAATTTGTTACTAAAGATTAAAACAAGAGACAATGAATGTAAACAATGTATAGATAAGTTAAGCGACATAATCACAGTTGATATATATCATTAGATATGTCTATGAATGTATGGAGAAACGAGACAAAGAAAAGTAGAATGCAACATGTTTTTAGTGGACATCATTTGGGCAGAAAGATAATTAAAACTGATGTTTGTTTTGTTGTGTCAAATAGGTCTGCATGACTTAAATGGCAATAAATATTCTGAATCTGAATCTGAATCTGATACTTATATAATAATTATCATCATCATCATCATCATCATCATCATCATCATCAACATCATATAATAATAACAATAATAGTAATGATAATGATAATAATAATGATCATGATCATGATGGTGACTACACACACACACGCACGCACGCACGCACACCACACCACACCACACCACACCACACCACACCACACCACACCACACCACACCACACCACACCCACACCACACACACACACAAAACACACACACACACACACACACACACACACCACACACCCACCACCACCACCCCACCACCAACACCACCACCACCACCACCCACACACAAACACACACCACCAAAAAACAAATTTTTTCTTCTCATCCCGAAAACCAAAACTAAACTATATAATTATCCTCACAAACCCCAGGTACAAACCCTGGAAATCAAGACAGACGACCAGGAGGGGTTGCTGTACGGGGAATTAGGTCGCCACATCAAGGCAGCTCCCTTCCAGAGCTGCTGGGACGAGGAGAGCAAGTCGTACGAAGAAAACTGCCTGTACTGGAAGAACAAGGCCATTCTGCGGGTCACGCATGACGACAACGTGACAGGAAAGTGTTACACGTTACGCTGGGAGGGCATGAAGGCGGGGTTCATCGCCGAGGACTGCTTCTACCTGCAGAAGTACAACTGGTTCGGCTTCCTCAGGCTCCGAGAGAGGTTCTGGCCTGTGAAGGATTTACAGGTAACTTGGAAAAAGTCTGTGGGGGAAAAAAGAAAGAAGAGTAAGGGTTGGGGGGTGGGGGGTGTGTGGGTGACATCTTTTGCTGTCTGTCTGTCTGTCTGTCTGTCTGTCTGTCTGTCTGTCTGTCTGTCTATCTGTCTCTGTCTCTGTCTGTCTGTCTGTCTGTCTCTGTCTCTGTCTCTGTCTCTGTCTCTGTCTCTGTCTCTCTCTCTCTCTCTCTCTCTCTCTCTCTCTCTCTCTCTCTCTCTCTCTCTCTCTCTCTCTTCTCTCTGAATTTCTGTCCCATACAGGCGCTTTATTTGTTTTTGGTTATTATGTTGTTGTTATTGTTGTTGTTTTTTCATTCCTCGGCCAGAGGTCTGAGGTTCACCAATGGTGACATCTTGGTGTATGCCACCGTTTTTTACCCACATTAAAGATACTGTGTTTCACTTGGTCATATTATTTATTTATCTATTATTTCATTCATTTATTCTTTTATTTCGAGGATGATAGAATAAGCAGTCAGGTGTTGTTGTTTTTTACATCCTGTCCCTGTGTGAATGCAGTTTTGACAATTTTGTCATCCATTCCCACTGGCACACTATGGCCTGCTCTCTCGAAAAGCAGAACCAGGTGTTAACGTGTGTGCAAGATGTTCTGCGTGCATTCGCACACGGGACCTCAGTTTATATAGTCTCATCCAAAAGACTTTTTTTGGAGGGAGGGGGGGGGGGGGGGGATTGGAGTCGACACTTATGTTACTCAGAATAAAAATCCTCTTGAACGAGATTCGAACCCGGGTCAGCAGATTATGAGTTCATCACCCTAACCACCAGGCTATCCCATCCTTGTTAGGTGTGAAGAGTAGTGCCTGATCCAAATCTGGCATCATCCTGACAAATTCTGTTTGAGGTGAGCAGAAATGGTCCTTCTAAACGTGGTGACCAAACCTTCACCTTCCCTCTTGTGGTGTTCCAGGTGCAGGAGGCCTCGTACTACAGCTGGTACCCCAACAAGCAGGAGGTGAACCTGGTGCCCAGCTGGCTGGGGTCTCAGGGCATCGCGCTCTTCGTGCACAGCAGCTTCCCCTTCTCGCTGTCCTGGAACCACACGGAGAAGCGGCAGTTCTGCCTCATTTCCCAGCTGGAGGTGGAGCGGGATGTGAGGGGAGGGGAGGCGGGGGGTGGAGCAGCTGGCCTACACCATCTGCCAGGGGGCGGACCTGAAGCAGGTGTACTACCACGCGCAGCTGCACCGCCACAGCTGGGAGGAGGAGCTGCAGAAGACGCCGCACACCATCCAGCCGCTGCTGTGGCCCGTGCTGGGGCTGCAGTCCGCCACGACATCGCCACGCTGGTCTCCGTGCTGCGCGCCAACCTGACGCGCTGCTCCTTCCTGCAGCTGCCCGTGCAGTGGGAGCGGCACTACGGCGACCTGCGCTTCCAGCCGGGGCTGCTGCAGGAGATGCTGCCGCTGATGACGATGACGCGCGATATGGGGTGCGAGGTGGTGCTGCCCATCTCCACCTTCTTCTCCTTCAACTCGCGCCTCTTTGAGCAGGGCGTGCAGCACCAGTACTTTTTGCGGGACGAGCTGAACCTGGTGACCAAGATGGTGCGGTGGCGGGGGGAGGAGGGGGCGGTGCTGGACACCACCAACCAGGACGCCGTGCGCTGGTACCTGCAGCACCTCAGCCTCCTCATGCTCAACGCCTCCTACAACATCCGCGCCCTCAAGCTGCTGCACATCGACGTGCCGCGCGACGCCAACTACTACGACGGCAACATGACCTTCCTGGACTACTCGCGCCTCTTCTACCGCGACGCCTCGGTGCTGCTGAACGTCACGCTCATCCTGGAGCAGGCCACCGGCTTCGTCAGCGAGCCCGTCTTCCTCACCCTCCCCACCGCCATCCACCCCGTGGGGGACGCGCGCTGCTTCAACTACGTCATCCCCTGGGCCCTCACCCTGGGGGCCAGCGGCTACCCGCTCATCGTGGCGGACGGCGCCCCCCTCAGGGAGCAGGCCTCGCTCAGCCTGGACCTGTTCAAGCGCTGGCTGCAGCTGGTGGTCTTCTTCCCCGCCGTGCACGTGCCCAACCTGCCGCTGCTGAAGCAGCCTGAGGTGCTGCAGTACATGGAGGAGCTGATGGGCTTCCGGCAGAGCGTGCTGCACTACATGCAGCAGCAGTGGGCCCGGGACCGCGAGGCGCCCATCCTGCGCCCCCTCTGGTGGGCCCACCCCCAGGACCCGCAGGCCCAGCTGGTGTCCGACCAGTTCCTGGTGGGGCCGCGCCTGCTGGTGGCGCCCATCCTCTGCCACCCCGCCCACCACCGCCACGTCTACCTGCCCGCAGGCACCTGGCAGGACGGCAACTCCCCCCACAACAAGACTCACCTGGGCCCCAAGACCGTGCACATCACCAACGTGCACACCTCCATGACCATCTTCTTCTGGAAGGTGTCCGACAGCGAGCACTGATCCCCCCCCTCCCCCCCCCTCCATGCTGCAGCAGCCTGAGTTATTCATCAGGGCTTCACTGCTCACTCCACATGACACCACACCATGCCACACCATACTACACCACACCACACCACACCACTCAAAATCACATCACATCACACCACATCTCATCACACCACATCACACCACACCACATCACACCACACCACACCACACACCACACCACCACCACACCACATCACACCACACCACACCACACCACAACCCACACCACACCACACCACACCACACACCACATCTAGTGGAGGTTGAACAGTATAGCCCTTATGCACACATCTATGGGGTTGTGTGACACACTATTTCTGCCTGTGGGATCTCTTTTCTCAGAAAGCAATTTCACTGTGTCTGTGGCTGTCCCGAAGGATCCTGTGTGTCACTCTATAAAATGGCTGATCTGACTGTAACAGCCTTGGTGTGAAAGTCCTCCTGACAGCCAGAACCTAGTGATCAGTGTGGTAAAAGCTGACACAACGTTCCAGACAGTGATGGACTGACTGAAACTTGCTTGATCTCTGACAGCGCTGTGTGTGTCATAAAGAGTGAAGAAGCAAGAGACAATAAAAACAAACTGGTACGCTGACAACATTCTGGTTTATATCATGCTTCTTCAAAGAAAATTCCTGTTGGATCCTCAGAGACTTTGAAAATATCCAGCTTCATCATATCAACCAGTGTACTACTTCTATACACAGCCCTGTATGTACTGAAAGTCCAAATGCTGATGTCATAAAACAAACTGCATGCCCTATCTATCGTGTTAGAGTCTTGTTGTCGTTCATCTCATTCTCACTACCACAGACTCTGAGTTTGGTCAAGAAGAGTTTGGATGTGAACAACAAGCAGACTGTTTCACTTGTGGTGACTTGGTAAGTTATGAGAACGAAGATGGTTACAGCAAACAAGATGAAAGCACAAGTCTCAGAGAGGAGAACAGTTGTGTGGATATCATGGCATCTATTGTCTTTCGCCATAGCTGGTGTTCCTTCATGTTATGTTTTCCTGGAATGGAACTGAACTACAGCAGTTTGTCAAATGAATGGATGTAGTGGTGCTGAGAGAAGCAATGGCTGTGAATTGGGAAATGTTGTGGAACTCTGAATAGTTTGGAAAGCTGGGGAAAGAATACTGTGCAGTAAAGACACTTTTTGGTGATGAACAGCAAAACATTGTTGTAATTGTTGCAAGCATTAATTTTTATGCAAACACGTGTGTGTGTGTGTGTGTGTGTGTGTGTGTGTGTGTGTGTGTGTGTGTGTGTGTGTGTGTGTGTGTGTGTGTGTGTTGTGTTGGGAAGGGAGGACATGCATATCTTTTTTTTTTCTATCTTTAGCTGTGTGTGTGTGCTTGCATGCATGTGTGCATGAGCTTGTGTGTGTGTGTGTGTGTGTGTGTGTGTGTGTGTGTGTGTGTGTGTGTGTGTGTGTGTGTGTGTGTGTACAGATGTGCTTTTGGGAATTTATTCATGTATATGCTTGCATGTTTGAATGTTTGCTTGTAATTCTCTGTAAGCATGCATGCAAGAGTGTGAAAAGGTAAAGGTAAAGGTGTTCCATAACCTATGTGGTCATAGGAGCGAAACATCAGAGACCTCAGCTTCTCTAGGGGCCAGCATATTGAGGGCGGTGCCCATCTCCACTCCCTCACTGCTTTACCTTCTCTGACCCTAAAGAAGCAAGGTACCCATTTATAGCAGGGTGAACTGGGGGACTGTATTGAAGCCAAGGCACGTAAATAGTTATTTTATAAATTTCCTGAAAAGGGGAGGCATTGGAACATGTAGGGTTTCTGCTTCTTTCTGTCCAAAAGAATGTTAATTTTGCTTGGTGTGGCCTCTGGGATTTTAGAGGTATGTCAAAGGTTTTCTCAAATCTGGAATGTCACTTATTGTATCCTTGTTTTGGGGGGGCTGGGGGGGACTAGTACCATTTAGATCTAAAACTAGCATTAGATAGATCTAAAATTAGCATTTTACTGATATAAAACTAGCATTGAATAGATCTAAAGCTAGCATTTTACAGATCTGAAGCCACCATGATATAGATCTAAAAGAGGATATTATATATATTTGTATAGCAAAAGAAAACAAAATGAATAGACTCCAGTGGACTGCAAAAATTAATGTGCAACTTTCTTGTTAATGCTTTGACAGGAAATTTGAATTGTATTTAAAATTAAACCTGGAAAAGGAAAGAAGAAGAAAAGATTTTTTTTTAATCTTTGTCTTCGCCAAAGACTCAGACAGCAAGTGGCCTATGGCTGACTGTTCTATCTGGGAAAATGTGTTGTGGCTGCCCTTTAGCATCTGACAAGTCAGGCCCAGCCATTTCCCCATGGGAGAGAACCCATATCTTTGAAGTCTTTCTGGGGAAAAAAGGCAGGAGGACAAAACAAGAAGGCAGAAAATAGACAAGAAGGAGGTGACCAGAAGAAAAGGAGCAAGGCAGAAATACAGAGAGGGATAGAAAAGAGTGGAATCCTTATACAGAATTTCAAAATTGGGGGATGCTATTTATGCTGATAGCCTTCTTTCCCTCCCCCCCCCCCCCCCCCCCCTTCCACAATCCACACAGGGGGAAAGTTTTGAACATGTTTGTGTGTGTGCATGCATGCATGTGTGTGTGCTGCATGTATGTGTACGTGTGTGGTGTGTACGTGTGTGTGCGTGCATGTGTGTCTGTGTCTGTGTATCTGTGCATTAAAGGAAGAAGGAAAAAAATCACCTGTGACAACATAAGGGAATGTGTGTGTATGTGTGTGTGTGTGTGTGTGTGTGTGTGTGTGTGTGTGTGTGTGTGTGTGTGTGTGTGTGTGTGTGTGTGTTGTCTCTTGTTATACCTGGTGATACATGATGTGATAGTTTGTGATGCTATAATGATAGGGTGTGACTGACTGACTGGTTTGTATATTGTGATAATGTTTGAAATGATTTAATATATAATGGGAGGAGAAAACTAATATTTGATGTATAATTGTTTTGAGCCTGAGTGTGTGCTGTGTGCTGTGTGTGTGTTTTGTGGTGTGTGTGTGTGTGTGTGTGTGTGTGTGTGTGTGTGTGTGTGTGTGTGTGTGTGTGTGTGTGTGTGTGAACTCATTTGCATGTGCATATGTATACTCATTTGATTACTTTAAAGGTATAAGGAGAATGACAGCTGTAAAGACTAGCATGGCTGTCCCAGTGTTATAGCATGCAAAATGTTTGGTGGCAGAAGTGGTACAAGGGAGGCAACTGTCATTCTAAATGATGGCGTTCTTCTTATGTAGACTGGTGTCACTGTAATTTTTTTTTTACTGCATACGTCAATCCAATCCAATCATGTTGTTTATAGAACTGCATACTTGGACTCGATGGAAAATTATTGTTTCTCATGGACACATAATCAACATTATGACAGGATTTTTTATACAAAGATTTTGAGGTAACATTTCCAATGCATCTAAGTGTGTGTTTTTCTTGTTGCTCCTGTTTTGCTTTGTTGCTGTTTTTCTTCTTGTGATTTTAAAAAGATGTATTGAGATGTGTTCTGTATGTGTTTTGGTTTCTCTCTCTCTCTCTCTCTCTCTCTCTCTCTCTCTCTCTCTCTCTCTCTCTCTCTCTCTCTCTCTCTCTCTCTCTCTCTCTTCTCTCTTGTAAAAAAATTCATGCATTTCATGCCCGTTTTTTTTCTTTAGCATCCAGACAATCCTTCAGGAAAATCATCAGCCCTGTTGTGTATGTGTGTGTAATGTTGAGTTTGACTTTTGATAGTTTGTAATAATTATTGTCTATATTTTTCATAGATTTGTGAAATTCAGGGAGTCCTGATGCACAGGATTAGAGTTCATCATTTCCCACCAGAATTATTTGTTGTGAAGCATCCTTCAATACTGCATGGTTAGATATCTAATCACAGATACTTACCAAAATACGAACAGAGCTTGTTTGATGGATTGCTGTGAAAAGTCAGAACAAGTGTAGACTGGGTTTGCCAACTCATTTCCAACAACACCCCCCTCCCCCCCCCCTTCACCCCCTCTTATTCAGTCCCCCCCTTCACCCCCTCTTATTCAGTCCCCCCCCCCTCCCTCCTCTCCAAATTTGTACTTTTGTGTGATCCTTTAACATTTAAATCTTTTGCCTCAAGAAAACCAAGGGCTTTTATCTTAAGTCAGAAGGCATGTTTCTACATTGCAATATATTTCCCTTTCTAAAATCAAAAGCTAGGAGATAGAAGAGACAGTGGATCTGAATGTTGCCGAGGAATAAATCAGAAGAGAAAACAACACCTAAAGACACCTGGTGTCGAATGTGACAGCACAGCATAGTGTAGAAAGTTGTCAACATGAAATTTTAGATTGACTTATGTTATCAGTAAAATGAAGAACAACAAATCTCTTTGATCAAACTGATGGATCTGTGCATTGCAGTTAAAGGCTGTTTTGGAATCTGGAGAAGGATTAATAAATTAAGAGAATCTGTGGTCAGTTTCTTGATCAACTGTTGCACTCAAACAGGCTAGAACCGTTCCACATAATCCTAACATTATGTAAAGAAAATATTTGTCGTTTTAGGATCCAGAGATAAGTGACGCATTTTCTTTTTTCTTCTTTTTTTAACCCAACAGTTTTTTTCTCTCTCTCTAAAGATTACTTCATCAATTGAAAAATTGTTGATCACAAGATTGCACTGATTCTGTGATCGCTGAACTGACATTTCAACCTGCACTGTTTGTTGATGATATTTGTTGTTTTTGGGTTGGGGGGGGGGGGGGGGGGGTTAACTGTGTCTGAAGATAGTGTGATATAGAATATCACTTTGACACCCCATGACAACAATGTTTAGTATGTTACATGTATGTATATAGTATGTTACATGTATGTATATGATAGCCCCCCAAAAGAACTCTTGTTAGTTTTGACTTGATGTTTGGTTTTTGTTTTCTATGATCTATGCACATTTTGATAGCTGACTTTGCAATTAGCCCTACAAAGAGTATGTGTCTGTAATTGTAACATTACACAGGTGTACTGTACTGATGGCATATTGTGTGGTGATTGTGGCTTCACCTGTAATGTTACACAGGTGTGTACTGATGGCCTATTTTGTGATTGTGGCATCACTGATGTCAGGGTGTGTGGGCAGCCAGGGTTGCAATGCATTGCAGTACTCTGTGATTAGTGAAGTGAAGATTATTATTATTATAATTATTTGTGTGCTGCTGTGTGTATTTGTATACAATCCATTCCTTAATTCTTGAGGTTTTATGTTGAGACAGTTCACAGGAAATTTTATCACCCTGATATGATTGTGCTATGTGGACTGTTTTCTCTCTGGTTTGTTGGGGTTTTTTTGGTTGTTTTTTTTTGTATTGTCATTTTTGACTTCTCACTAATCAATCAAATTATTTTGTGATTGTCTCTTTGATTCTTTGTCACTACCCAGAATGAAAATAGGTAGTAAATAAGTTTGCTTGCTTTGAATTCCTTCTTTTATTTCTATCATTCTTGTTGCCTCGACTTATTGGTTTGTTTGGTTTTTTGTCATCTGCGTCCTTTTTTTTTTTTTTAATCTCATTAAATTATTCACCTGCAGTTTCTCAAAATCTGCCCATGGATGTGATCATTGTCACTTTTTTTTGTAAGTTACACAAGCTGTGTTAGTAGCTGTGTGCCATTTTCTGGAGTGTACTGTGGGTCTTTCTCTCTTTTTCTTTTTTTAGCCTGTAGATTTTTCCCCTTGTGTTTTTGCTTTAGGCTGTTTAGTTTTTGTTTTTTTCATCTTCTCTTTTTTGGTAGGGGAAGATTTCCTGCTGGTATATGTAATGATAAAAACCTGCACCGGAGGTACATCCTAGGTTGGTGCCCATTGGTGTCTCATCATGGGGTGCTTCAGTTTTGCTTCTAGCTTTTCTTCACACTTCTGTACCGGCTTGTGACTGGTCTGCAGATCAAGGCAGTCAGCTATGTTGATTCAGTCTCTGGTTTGTCACAGCTGAGGGGGTGGGCCGGTTTTTTTTTTTTTTTTGGGGGGGGGTATTTTTATGGGGAAGGGGGGTATTGCAACCTAGCTTGGCCATTGTGGTCAGCAGGGCTAGGATTTTATGATAATACTAACAATGATGATACATTTTGTGCAAAGTACACACACTGCAATGGAAGTTTGCGTGTATGACCGTTTTCAAATACTTTGCCATACAGGCAGCCATACACCAACTGCAGAAGATGCGCTTTGTTCCTTTTTCTTCATCAAATTCTCAGACAGCAACTCCAGAGGCCCTGACAAATGCTGTGGTACCCTGAAGGTCCTCGGGGATTCAGAGTGCTTGTCCCTCATCAGTAGGTCAGTAGGTCAGTAGGCCAGATATCGGCCTTCACTCAGGTTAGGTGTTGGGCGGTCTGGCAGATACGGCTCACTCAGTTATGGTGTGTGGCAGTTGGCAGATATCGGCCTTCACTCAGGTTGTGGTGTGTTGGGCAGGTCTGGCCAGATATCGGCCTTCACTCAGGTTATGGTGTGTTGGGCAGGTCTGGCCAGATATCGGCCTTCACTCAGGTTGATGGTGTGTTGGGCAGGTCTGGCCAGATATCGGCCTTCACTCAGGTTATGGTGTGTTGGCAGGTCTGGCCAATATGGCCCTCAGGTTATGGTGTGTTGGGCAGGTCTGGCCAATTGGCCCTCAGGTTATGGTGTGTTGGGCAGGTCTGGCCAATATGGCCCTCAGGTTATGGTGTGTCGTGTTTGGAGTAGGTTATCTGGCACTTTGTGTAATCCTGTAGTTTCATAAAACTACTTTGTTAAAAAAAAAAAGAAGAATTTTTCAATGTAAAGATATGACACTAACTGACACAGAGATGAATGGAAAGGGGTGCCAGGGGGATTACAGAACCATTGCAACTCATTTCCTCTTTATTTTCCAGTTTCAAAACATAGTACCTGTAATACACTTTGTCCAAAGATGTTTTCCTTCTTCAGGCAAGACAATGTTATAAACACATGCACACACTTCTCAGTGGATTTGATGATATACTACTGACTGAAAAGAGCGTAGGAGTGTTTTAATACAAGTTCTGTCATTGCTTTCAGATCAGAGGCCAGCTTCATTAACCCTCATGCATTCAGATTCTCTGATCACAAATTGCCCCATGATTTGCATTCCATCAGGAAATCAGGTCAGGCTTACATGCTCGCTAGCCTTTTCCTCCTTCTATCTAAGTACATACCAGCACCTATAATTACTTCCAGACTCTCACCACAGACTGTGCATGTGGCCTGATAGAGCTTTGGCATATGATAGCGATCAGTGATGGTCACTGCCAATGAAAACAACTGTGTGCTGGCAAATCCTGGTTCAGGATTGGGGGGGGGGGGGGGGCAATTATTCAATCCCGGCAAATCCCTGTTTGGTACTAAGAGGGTTAAATCCTGGTGTGTTTTGACATCTGTTTTGTCTTTGCTTTCAGTGCCCAGGCAAAATCCTCATTGCGCGAAGATTGTGGTGAATATCCGTGATGTGATGTGCCGTGATGTGATCATTTTCTGATGGAAATATTTGAAGACCTGTTTGCTATTATATATATATATTACAACTAGTGTCCTAGTATTACCAGTCCAGAGTTCCAAATAGATGCACAGTTTATTCTGAGTTGTAAAGTTTGTTATTTGTAAAAAAATTATGAATTTTTATACACAGAAAAAGTGTCCATGTAGCAATTTGATAATGATGTAGCAAGATTGAAATAATTATGGTTGTGTGTTTAAACAAAAGTGTGGAGTTGGGTTTTTTTTTTCTTTTTTTTTTGCATTTATAATACAAATTTGCTTAAAACAAAAGTGTGTGTGAGTGTGTATGTTGTGTGTTTTTTTTTTTTTTGTGTGTTGTTTTGTGTGGTGTGTGTGTGTGTGTGTGTGTGTGTGTGTGTGTGTGTGTTGTGTGGTGTGTTAAGTGTGTGTGCATGACAGACAGACAGACAGACAACAACAGACAGACACACAGACACACAGAGACACACACACACACACACACACACACACACACACACACACACACACACACACACACACACACAGAGGCAGAGGAGACGAAGAAATGTGATGATGATGATCAAACATAATTATCATCAAATCACAAATAGTTGAAATGCCAAATTAAATTAACCAAAATGATGATGACGAAGATGATGATGATGATGATGAGGGTAGTGATGGACATAAGAAAGTAGAATGACATACACGTGTAAAGCCTTACTACTTGTAACAGTGTTAGTGAAGTGGATCTATACAAAAGCACACAAACAAAAATGATGCACGCTTGATGATAATATGGTGTCAGAGTTTATTAAATCATCATGAGAAAGACATTGCCAAACAAAACACCACCTACCATTACCTGGAAAAAATAAAACAATCTATCCAACAGAAAAACACAGATTGAAAAACAGCTTTCTTTTCGAATAATCTCTAAAAAAAAAAAAAAAAAAAAAAAAAGCAACAAAAAAAAAAACCCAGGTTGGGACAACACTAAGAAAAAAAATCTAGTCACCCATTTCAAAATCCAACCAAAATCTTGTCACAATCATTGTAGATTAATCGGTTTGTGTTGGTAAAATGGTTTTAAAAGAAAACTGACAACAAATAAAAGGAAAACAATCTTTTTTTTTTTTTTTTTTTTTTTTTGCCCACACAGACTTTTTGCTTTCTCTGAAAACAAAACTCACTTGACTTTCCACCAAACTCCCGAGAACCAGTGGATATAGATAGATCTACCAAGCCTTGAAACAGGATTTGTATTGTCAAAGCATCAGTATACACAAGAGCATGAATATCAAAATTATAATAGATTTCAGCTACATGCATACCAACACCCCTTAAGGGAAAAAAATCAAACAGATGGAACAGTTACTGATCTGACCTACACAAGTACAAAATACATGCTTTGGGAAAAGAGGAAAAAAAATCATAAAACAGGGCAACCACTTCATGTATGTATACATGTACATTCAAAATGGAGTGACAGCATTCTGATATCACATTTTCATGATAATCTGATGTTTAAAATGATAACACGCTACTAAAATTAAATTATTAGCTCAGTGTGATAGATCTAAAATCAAATCCAACAAAAAGAAACGTGAATAATTATGACAGGGAAAAAAAATAAACAAGCAACAACAACAGATCAAGTACATGTTACTGAATCTAGTAAACAACAACTCAAAACAGGTCACGAATAAAAACAAATCCATCAAAAAGAAACTATGAATACTTATGACAGGGAAAAAAACCAACAACAAAATCAATCAAGTACATGTTACTGAATTTCTAGTAAACAACAACTCATAGTAACAAATAAAAACAAGTCAGAATAAAAACAAAACATGAACACCTTATAACAGTAAACAAAAACCACACCATGAACATGTTTACTACACCTGTACTCATAATTCACTATTTTGATATTTTGAAACAAGTTTCTACACCTGTACTCCTACATGTTCACTATTTTGATATTTTGAAACCCCTTCCAGAGTTTTCTGCAGCTATGAAGGGGAAAAAAAAAGCATAAGTCTTCAAACACACAGCGGAACATCAGGACCTCCTGGGGTACAGTGACTCTGTATCCTCCGTTACTGAACCTGGGAGGAATCAGTGATGTCACCAGCCCATGAGAAAAGAGGACAACAACACACTGGTCAAAACAGGTAAGAATGGCACGCTATTCTAACAGGTCCTTTTTCACAAAAGGGAAGGACACAGGGAAGGAATATATTTGAAACTTAGCATCTTCCACATCATATCCATGAAAGCATCATCTTAAAACAGACGATTAGTACATTCTTTACTTTCTTCTGTTACTCTAAACAAAATAGGGTAGCTTTTAGTTTAGTGGGATAACAGGGGGGTCCTTCTATTTGTCTTTTCTTTTGGGGAGGTTTTGACTTGGTTCCTTTTTCTTTGGGGGGAAAAAGGGTGGGTTTTTTTTGGGGGGGATATTTTTTTTTTAGTGGGGGAGGTGGTTTGTCAACTACAAATGAACAACAAAAGCTCTCATGCATTGTAACAAAGAAACCGCTGTTTGTGAGACTGTAAATGTAAGAAAGATCCACAAATGATGACACAGTTCCAGATAGGTAAGTGTTCAAATGTAAATTATCAAGAACTGTCTGTCCTATATTGTCTTACAAATAGCATGTCATGCAAATCTTTCACAAATTTTCTAATTACTGGCACTGCAAGGGCAGGCAAGGTCTTAATTGTCAAAGAGAGCTCTCTGGCCTTCATCATCATCATGATCATCATCATCACCACCATCACAACCACCACCATCATCACAATAATTCTCCAGCCTTTATGGGGTTTACATTACCTAATACAGTATAAAGTTATCATGAAGCTCTGAGCCAAACACTGAGGAAAAGCTTATTTTGTAAGTGAGTGAGGCAAACTTCAATATGTTATGTAAGCAGCATTATGATTCACTCAAAGGGACAACACAAAACACATGGAACTGTCTCCTCACATATTCAGACATTTCAACTGAGGAATCTTTCGCTACCTGAACAAAATTTACTGCATCCATCCATTGCTTAGTCGAGTTTGTCTGCACTGCAAACGGTGATGTGCTCTCTCTCTCTCTCTCTCTCTCTCTCTCTCTCTCTCTCTCTCTCTCTCTCTCTCTCTCTCTCTCTCTCATCTCTACTCTAGTGAAAAGGATTAGACTTAAAATGGCGCAACTCCTCTGAATTCAGAGTTTGGCTGCCTATATGGCGAGGTACTTGAAAACAGTCACACATGCAATCTTCTCATTCAGTGTGCAATTTCAATCTCACATGTATTCCCAGGTGGGATGAGGAGTCAGAGTGAGGCACATTCTGGGTGACCCTAGTGTGTTAAGCTGGGGAACCCACTACCACAACAACAACGACAACAACCCGCAACACTTTCCAGAGTTTTCAAGTTCATTTCAAATCAAGTTGGTTTTTTTCTTTCTAAAGAGTGAAAACCACAGAAAAATTCTGACAAAACTTTTCTTTCAAGGCTAGAGCTTACGACTTGACACAAAGTCATTTTCCCATCTTTTATACTATGAGATACTGCTTCTCTTAGGAGTGGGGAGGGGTTGTTCCCCCTCCTTCCTTGGCTAAAGCTCCAATGGTGAGAGTTTGCGTACGCAATCGTTTTTTGCCACCATTAAAGTAGTCACTTTCAGACTTTAGGGACACTTTCATACCTATGTACATTAGTGTGAGACTTGTACACTATATCACAGAACATCTTGCACACCATCAAAGCCTGTTCCACCATTCAGAAGAGTAGGCCATTGTGTGCTATTGAGAACACATGACAAAATTTACAAAACTGCATGAACATGGGGACAGGGTGTAAAAAAGCATATCAGCGCTTATTCATTATCTTTAAAATAAAAGATTTCTATTTAAAAGATGATGTGCATATACAGTCAAGAACTTTTTCTCATTAAATACTTTATCCATTGTCAACGTAAACATCTTATCAATATATAAGCACATTTCACATACTGTCATTTCAAAACAACAGAGAAATCCTGAAAATTTCAAATACACAATCTGATTTCTTTTTAAATATACGAATAAAACCACGAAATGTCTCAACACTTAGTTCCTTTCTTTAATAAATGAATTAAAAAAAAAAAAAAAGTTAAGCATCTTATTTCAAGAGAGACACCGGCTGAGAGAAAATCTACATAGTGTGCCAAAGTACCACTCGCACAGCAAAGTCCTGACATTTCAAAAAAAAGGAAGACAAATGTATATAAAAAGTATTTTTAAAAAACCACATTGGATTTTTCACGCCTGTAAAATAAATTGTTTGTAATTGTATGTGTGCAAAGCTGATGCACTCTGAGCCTCAACTTAACCATAGGGTATTGCACAAAACAAAAGTGATTCGTTATCATTACTGTGTTCCATACTCTCTCCACTCCTAAAGATTCAGGGAAAAGAATCAGACTTTATCTTTCAACATCACAGCGTTAAGTCCTGGGGACAATATCCCCTTGAACCTGTGTCTGAGTGGTGGGTTGAACTCAGGCCATCAAGTCATAGGTCCAATGCTCCAACCACTAGGCTACCTGCCCTTCATCACCCTTCTGTTTGGGGGGGGAAAATACCTACCAGGCCAAAGATTTATTAAAAAAAATTTACTTTTTGTCCTTCACAGAGTAAACAAAAAAATACCATGACATTTAAGGAAAATGCCACTTTTACAAGTAATGCAGGAAGAGCATGTGGACTTTGATACATTTTTGTAATTGCCCTTCAGGGATGATTAAAGTGTTTTGACCTGACTTGACTTGACTTGACTTAACTATAGTATTACATATGTGACCCTCCACCACATAATGAGTCGCACCTCACCAGAGCTCAATTACCAGCTACTGACATGTCATCCATCTGCAAAAAAAAGGACTATTCAGTACTAAAAACAGATTGAAATTTGGACGATTCTATGAAAACTTGTTACAAATTGAAATGATAGGTTGTGGAAAATGACAAAATGAGAAATTGACAAGTTTAGCATCATAATTAATAGGTGGTCAACATGGGGGCTTGGGCATTTTAAACACATTTTAAAGCCCAAGGAAACAAACCTGTGTCTTGATACTTCAGTACAAGGAAGAAGAATGGCCATAGTGTTATAGTCAATCAAAACCTCAAGACCAACAACCTGACCCCCACCTGCCTGTAATGGCTCCTGGTGGAAAAGTGGGACAGGTGCAAAGTGACTCATTTTGTAGTGGAGCATCACATATACTAGCAGTACTACACAGGTGTAAACACACAAATACACTCATGCACACACACACATGCACACTAACAAACACACACATACATGCACAGAGTTTCCAATACCACAAGTAAATGGCAATACAAAATATCACTTAGTGAGCCTGAAATCTGCCATACAAAGTCTTGCCACACAACACTATTATCTCCTTAGAGAAAACACAGACCTACTGAAAAAAGAATGAAATCCCTCTTCCTTTAGGCAGACTCCTGCAGGTCCAAGCCTATTGCCCAGTCGTCCTCCTGAAGTAAGGGGAACACTTCGTCCTTCACTGTGGACATCGTGAAGGGAGGTGCATGGAGGTGCTGATTGAGGGGCTTCAGACTGATGAGGGGTCTGAGCTTTCCATTCTGTACCTAGTATTCTGCCGTATATATATATGTACTTTTTAATGTGTACAAATATATTTTGGGACAGGTATAAATAAAAGTATCTGAGACAAAAACTAAATGAAAAAAACTGACCTGATGTTCAAAACATTTTTAAAAAGAAACCACACATTTTACAATGCTGGTCTTCAGATTCAATAAAAGCTGGATGGGAACAGTCTTCCCCTTCTTGACTGTACCCCTGACATACATACATGCCAATGTTTATCTCGCTCTCACTTATGCTATGTTGAAGTTCAGCACATATATGTTAGAAAACAAAGCTTACTTTATAGTCACCAGCATTGTTGGAAATTGTTGGCTGCACCTCAAATTATCTCCCTTGATAGCTCTTTCAGGAGTAAGCTAACCTTTCATTACCTGGTCAATAGCACAATATCCTAAAGATTACTGAAAGACGGTTCAGCATTGTTTTGTTTTGTTTTGTTTTAAAGTTTTGAAAAAATGCAGACAAATGCTGCATCCTCTTGAACAAACATTGGAAGAACTGCTTTGCACGTCTGACAGAGGAGGAGAAGAGTATACAATCTACAAAACATGAAACTATATCATAGTCAATAAAAGTGATCCTGATTTTGACACAGGTTCGGACATCAATGACAATGAATGAATTTTTTTTTTAATTTCTTTTAGTAATCTGTGTGTCAGGACTTTTATATGATTATTAGGCTTATTCTAAGAAAATAGCATGGCCACAAGCAGAGTATTTTAATTGTATTTTCATTGGACTTGATACTTTTCTGTAGTTATCTTCAGTACTTATTTAAATACATGTAAATTAAAATCACAGGCATGATTTTTCTGTTCTTGTGATAAAGTTCCCAGTAAACACCACAGCAAAAACATGTAAAGAGCGAAAAGGTTTGAAGAATGTAGAAAACCAGCGTTTACATGTATATATACATGAATCCTTTCATCAACACAGCTACCATCTTTTTCAGATTTGTAATCTAGCAGTCTTTAGTAACTTTCAGATTTCTCATCATAGAAGCTTCCTAATTCAGTCAATTAAATTCTGATTAAAGACACCGTTAGAATGTTGTTTTTTATGAAATTTACAGGAGGTAATTACATTCTATAATATAAAAAAAAAGCCTGAGAAAGACACAGCAGGTACACTCGTTTGGCTTCTGGCAAAGTACATCATCCTGACATGACAACCAAAGGACCAGGCGTCGGCAAAGAAACATACTGAAACACTGTCTATGACCAATGCAGTAATCCTGGTGATGCAGCAACACGGATGGCCACACACACATACAGTACACATATAAACCCTATCCACCCATCTTTCCCGCTGCAGTCAGCTCCTCAGTGCATACTGATAAAGTCCTCCAGGTCCTGGCCTATGACGCCCCTGTAGAGGTCGGGGGTCAGGCGGGGGCAGTGGGCGATGGCTCTGGCGGCCAGACACTTGAGGGAGGAGTTGGCCACGGGGCAGAGCTCCTTGCCCCTCCCCCCCGCCCTCAGCTGCTCCAGGGGAGTGCAGTGCTGGTCGTCGCACACGTCGGGGTGCGCTCCCCCTGCCAGCAGGGCGCGCACCAGGGGCATGGGGGTGGGGTCGGCCTGACAGGCCAGGTGCAGGGGGGTGCGGCGCTGTCTGTCGCGCGCGTCGGGGTCGGCCCCCACCTGCAGCAGCAGCCGCGCCACGCCCAGCGAGGGAAAGCCCGACACGCGGATGCGGCCCAGGAAGCTGGTGGTGGCCTGGGAGCAGGCCAGGTGCAGGAGGGTGGCCCCCTCCCTCGTCCTCACCCCCAGCCTGACCAGCCGGTACATCAGGCGCTGCAGCCGCAGGGCGGTGGGGGGAGGGGGAGGAGGGGGCCAGGGCGGGGACGTGGCTCACCAGACTGGCCATGTGCAGCAGTGCCACCAGCAGCTTCTTCACGTAGGGGCCGCTACTGCCTCCCCCCTCCTCCTCCTCCTCCTCCTCCCCCCTCCTGCCCCCCCTCCCCTTGCGCGCGGCCATGAAGCGCCCCACCTCCTCCACCCCCAGCTCCACCACGCGCAGCACCGTCTCCACAAAGACGTCCTTCACCCCCTCACCCCCCCCGCCCCCGGCGACGACCTTGTCGGTGCCCTTGATGAAGACGTAGGCGAAGAGCTCGACGAAGGAGACGAAGCTGCTCATGGTGCCGTCTGCCAGGGGGTCCAGGCGCCAGGTCTGCGTCTCCAGCGTGTACAGCCACAGTGTCATGCACCGCTCAAAGTCTCCTCCATCCGCGTACAGCGCGCCCCGGAAGCGGATGCAGAAGCTGGTTTCAGGGTGGGCGGGGCCCAGCACACGCTCGCGGATGAGCAGCGCCTGCATGCGGGTGAGGTCTGGGTCCTGTGCCAGCGCCTGGCACTCCTCTGCGCTGCTCACCTCCACCGCGTTGTTGTACGCCCACACTGGCTTGGCCTGGGGCTTCTTCGCCACTGATGCGTGCTTCCGCAACTCCAGGGCCTGAAAACATCCATTTTGTTTTTTTAATTTTTGTTTTTTTGCTTTTTTTATTTTATTTTTTATTTTTTATTTATTTTTTTATTCTACTTATTTTTATATTGTTCCTTTTTATTTTATTCATTTTTTTAAATTTCTTTTTATTGTATAAATTATTTTTATTGTATTTATTCTTATTGTATTTATTTTTATTGTATTTATTTTTATTTTATTCTTTTATACTGAGGATGATGGAATAAGATCATGTGCTTCTTTACATCCAGTCCCTGTGTGTGCAGTTTTGTAAATGTCATCTGTTCCCACTGGCACACAATGGCCTACTCTTACGAAAAGCAGAAAAGGATTTTAGCGTGTGTGCAAGATGTTCTGCGTGCATTCACACACAGGGCCTCGGTTAATAGTCTGACCCAAAGTTTCCAGGTAAGTTAAATAGGTCATGAACACCCCCAGTCTTTGAATCAAAGCCCGTCTGGTGTGTGTGTGTGTGTGTGGACCTGACAGGACTAGGACTTCTTTTTTCCTGGACTTCTCCAGGAGTCATTCAGTCACTGACTTTTTTTCAGAAAGCATGTCTCAGAAAAGTTAAACCATAAGTTCCATCATTTTCCAGGTACTAGGGTACATACTGGCTTTACATACATGTCTATAACACATTATCAGCTACTGCACCGGTGGTGGATGGGTTTCTATTATTGTTGCTATTATTGTTATTGTTGTAGTAGTAGTAATAGTAGTAGAAGTAGTAGTTGTAGTAGTTGTAGAAGTGGTAGTAGTAGTAGTAGTAGTAGTAGTAGTAGTAGTAGTAGTAGTAGTAGTAGTAGTAGTAGTAGTCAGTAGTAGTGTTATTACTGTCATTATCATCATTCTTGTTATATTATTTTTATTATCATCATCATCGTCATGGTCATCTTCATCATCATCATCATCATCATCATCATCATCATCGTCATGGTCATCTTCATCATCATCATCATCATCATCATCATCATCATCATCATCATCATCATCATCAATTCTTTTATTTTGAGGATAATGGGATAAGCATTCATGTGCTTTTTTTTTCTTTTTTTTTTACATCCAATCCATGTGTCTATTGAATCTGATGCAGTTAAATGCACATTTTGCCATCTGTTCCCACCAGCACACAATGGCCTACTCTTCAAAAAAACGAAACAGGTTTTAACAAGTGTGCAAGATGTCCTGTGTACATGATGTTCTGCATGCCTTTTACCATCTGATCTGAAAAAAAATTGAGGTACAAGAAACACACAGAGCTGATGGTAACTTCCATTAACTTCCATTCAATAAATTCTGATAAAGTAAAAAAAAATTTTTAAAACATTTTGAGTTTTTTTGTGTGGTTGTTACTACGCTAGGGCTCTGAGGCTCTCCAATGGTGAGATTTTGGTGTACATGTAACTGATTTTACCTACTATTACTACTGTTGATGTTATCTATCCTATTTTCTTTACTGCTCTGCCACTACCCACCTGAGCACCTAGTCACTAACTTGACTAAGCACCTGACCTGTCAGGCCCAGAGCATCCAACTTCAGGGATGTTTTGATAAAATATTAACTAGAAGTAAACAATAACAGTTTAAACTAAAAAAAATAAGTAGATCAACAGCAAGCATGTTATATCATTTTCTGAAACAACAGCATGTGTCAGGTTTAGCAGTTCAAGCATCTGACTTGTGTTCAGTTAATTGCTGACACTAAAAACTGATTGTTGTGTTGTTTTTTTGTCGGCCTCACATCGTTGTTATTCATTGTCATAAGAGTCTGATTTAATCAGTTTTGATTTAAAATATGAGAGAGACAGACAGACAGAGAGAAACAGAGACAGAGACACAGAGAGAGAGAGAGACAGAGAGTGTCAGAAAGTGAGAAATTCAGAGGAAAAAATATACATCATGATATGTGTGTGTGTGTGTGTGGGGGGGGGGGGGGGGGGGGGAGAGAGAGAGAGAGAGAGAGTGCGTGTCCATGTGCATATAATCATGTGTGTGTGAGTGCATGTGTGCTTGCATGTGCACATAAATTCATAAATTATATAAATGTGTGTGCACACGCGTATCCATGTCTGCATGTGTGTGTGCGTGCATGTGTGTGTGCGTGTGTGTATGTGTGTGCTCTGTGAGTGTGAGTGTGTGTGTGTGTGTGTGTGTGTGTGTGAAGTTATGCAGGCCAACATGTGTATTTTTTTGTTTTTGTTTGGGGGGTTTTAAACGTGTGTGTGTATGTATACATGTACATGTATGCATTCACATATTACATGTTTGTCTGATGTGTGTTCGCATGTATGCATGTGAACACATCCACTGCACACACACACACACACACACACACACACACACACACACACACACACACACACACACACACACAAACCACCCCCCCCCCACACCCCCCCCACCACCCCCCAACCCACACACACCCCGACCCCCCACCCTCTCCCCCCCCCCACCCACCCCCCCACCACCACCACCCCACCCCCCCCACCACCCAACCCACCTTCTGCCACATGCGGAGGGCGAGGACGTGGTCGTGTGTCTTGTCGACGAAGGTGGCCCCCAGCAGCTCCAGGGCGTTGGCCTGGTCCTGCACCGCAAAGAAAGCGCTGCCCACCAGGAACTCCACGATCTTCAGGTTGCCCGTCATGGCCGCTGCCGTCAGCGCCGTCTGCCCGTAGGCGTCGCGCGTGATGTGCGACCCCCGCTTCAGCAGCAGCTTCACGATGTCCAGCTTCCCTGACTCTGCCGCGTCGTGCAGCGCCGTGTTGCCTGCGGGGTGGAGGGGGGAGAAGAGGGGTTAGGAGGATGGGGGTGGGTTTTATTTATTTAATTTATTTATTTATTTATTTATTTACTTATTTATTTATTTATTTACTTATTTATTTATTTACTTATCTGTTTTTTTATTCTTCTATTCTGACTCTGCGGCATCGTGCAGTGCTGCGTTGCATGGGGGGTGGAGGGAGGAGAGGGGTTAGGAGGAGGATGGGGTTGTGGTGTGTGTGAGTGGGCCAGGCCACAATGTTCAGGACTCCAATATCACTACAGTCTATTATTAGACCGGGTCTTTTGGTTTGACTGTAATGGTTTAACTCTACTTGTAATCTATAGATCTATAGATCTCTTTTTTTAATAAAGACTTTCTGAACACTACTGACGTACTGTGTTAGTGTGTGTGGTTTTGGAAAAGTCTCTGACTCTTGAGCTTCTCCTTTCTGTACACTGTGTGTGTTATGTCATCATAGCATATGGGGACCTGTGCGACGGCAGTACAGAGTGAAAAATAAAAACCACTGAACTTCCTTAGTTCAAGACTACAAAATCATTTATTAAATTGTTAACTAGTGTATTGCCCTAGGCTAATGACTATTTTGTGACTGTTTCACCAACTGTGGCTGTGAATGTGACTCACAAATTAATTATAATGTCTGACAGGTTAGACATATTTAACTCTGAAAGTTGAACTGTATAAACTTGGGCAAAATGAGGTTATTAGGTGACTTACTTACCAGCCCAGCTTCTCCTTCAAATGCAAACTATGTGGATGTGTTCATTTTATGACTATTTCAAATGAAGTGTGGAGTGTGTGTGTGTGTGTGTGTGTGTGTGTGTGTGTGTGTGTGTGTGTGTGTGTGTGTGTGTGTGTGTGTGTGTGTGTGTGTGTGTGTGTGTGGAGAGAGAGAGAGGAGAGAGAGAGAGAGAGAGAGAGAGAGAGAGAGAGACAGAGACAGAGACAGAGACGAGAAGAAGAGAAGAGAAGAAGGAGGAGAAAGAGAACGAGAAGAGAGAGAGAGAGAGAGAGAGAGAGAGAGAGAGATAGGAGATAGCATGTGTGTGTGTGTGTGTGTGTGTGTGTGTGTGTGTGTGTGTGTGTGTGTGTGTGTGTGTGTGTGTGTGTGTGTGTGTGTGAAGTCAAGTCAAGTCAAGTCAAGTCAAGTCAAGTCAAGTCAAGTCAAGTCAAACTTTTACTTCCAGATGGTACATTGAATAAGCAGTACAGTTGCTTTTTTTCATCAAGCCATCCATCTAAGTGTGTATTATATGTGTGTGTATGCCACTGTGTGTGTATATATATATATATATATATGTGTGTGTGTGTGTGTGTGTGTGTGTGTGTGTGTGTGTGTGTGTGTGTGTGTGTGTGTGTGTGTGTGTGTGTGTGTGTGTGTGTGTGTGTGTGTGTGCGTGTACATGTACATGTATACATGTGTGTGTGTGTGTGTGTGTGTGTGTGTGTGTGTGTGTGTGTGTGTGTGTGTGTTGTGTGTGTGTGTATGTGTGTGTGTGTGTGTGTGTACATGTGCGTGTATACAGGTGTGTGTGTGTGTGTGTGCGTGTGCATGTATGCGTGTGTGTTTGTGTGTGTTATTGTGTCTCATTCTCTGCATCAATAAAAAGTATGTTCAATTACAGTTGGAGCTGCATCACCATATCATCTACTGATCTAGTTTAGGCTTCTGCTTCAACTTGGCATCATTTCAAATTTAAAGTGTGTCAAAAGGATACAACATTACAAGACCCACATCTAGATCTGGTTTATTACTTCACAGTTACCAAAATTTAATAAGACAATACTGGTCTTTGATAGTCAATAGGCCTATAACACTCAGAGCTAAAATTTCACTATTTATAAAATTAAAAATAGTGGGGATAGAATAGCTCAGTGGTCAGAATGCTTGCTTTCCTCCAGCTAATGTTAAGCAGCGTCAAGCATGGTTACCAATTGGATGGGTGATCATTTATTTATTTATTTATTTATTTATTTATTTATTCTTTTATATCGAGGATAACAGAATAAGCAATCATGTGCTTTTTTTCATCCGGTCCCCGTGTGTATGCAGTTTTTGTAAATATTGTCATCTGTTCCTACCGGCACACGATGGCCTACTCTTACGAAAAGCGGAACAGGATTTAACGTGTGCGCAAGATGTTCTGCGTGCGTTCGCACACGGGGCCTCGGTTTAAAGTCTCATCCGAAGGACTTTTGGGGAGAGTGGAGTCGGCACTGATGTTAACTCCAGGAGAAAAATTTCCTCGACCGGACTCGAACCCGGGTCGTCAAATTGCCAGCGCAATGTTCTGACCACTAGGCTATCCGTCCATTTGCACACCTTGGCTTCAGTACAGTCCCCCCATTCACCCAGCTGTAAATGGGTACCTGCCCTCTTTAGGGACAGGGAAGGTAAAGCAGCGAGGAAGAGGAGATGGGTACCATCCTCAACATGCTGGCCCCTGGGGTAGCTGAGGTCTCTGATGCCTCACTCCCCTACTACAACATAGGTTATGGGACACCTTTACCCTTTTACATTATAAAAATCAAAAGGTTGCGCCACTGAATGATTTTTCAACTGCAGTTTTAACAAGCAGGAAACAGAAAATACATAAAGACAAGAAACTACTTCATGTATTCACCTGTCTAATACTATAGTATAATACTAATACTATACTTTTATATGTGACGCTCCACCACGAAATGAGTCGCTTAGCACATTACCCAATTTTGCGCTAGGAGCCTTTAAAGGCAGGTGGGGGTCAAGTTTGTCAATTTTGTGATTTTGATTGATTATTAAACTAGATCTGTTTATTTATCTTATAATGAAATATCAAGGTATCATTTTTATTCCTTTTTCTTTTAAATGTGTTTTGAAAATACCAAAGCACTCATTCTGACATCCTGTTACTAAAATAAACTTGCCCGTTTCTCATTTTGTCACATCCTGCAGTCTATCATTTCAATTTGTAATAATGTTGCACAGAATTGTCCGATTTTCAATCTGTTTTTTGTATTTGATAGCCACTTTATTGCACATTAATGACATGTCAATAACTAAAAATTGACCTCATGTGCACTCCGTCTCATTATGTGGTGGAGCGTCACATATAGTAATGTAACATTATAAAGGATAAAAAGTGCAATGCCAGTATTCTTTTTTATATGTGTAAATAAATTACAGTAAACAAACAACAAAGCAAAACTAGGGAACAAGTGATACCCTAGTGTAAATTTAAGAAAAATACATGTACATGTATGTAATATATATTATACAAACTTCTGATTCTACTCCTACACCTTGGCCAGAACTCTGAAGTTCAGTGTTCACCAATGGTCTGAAATTTTTGTTATATTTATAGATAGATCTATCTTATCTAGATAGATCTATACAAATTACATTATGTGCTACATGTACTGATAATGATATTCATTTATTGAATACAAATTATGATGCATTGTAATGTTGTGACTATTTTTACCTATCATCATGAAGGCAGCCACATTTTTACTTTCATAATGATGTCTTAAAGCCAGACACGGGTTGGATTTCTGTGAAAAATCAGTATTTTTCATGATTTGGGGTTTGTGGAAATGGAACCCTAAACATGTATTCTTTCATGTCCCATATTTTTTTTCAAAAAAAGAGACATATATAACTCATGATAACTTGACAATAAAGATGACAACATTGATTAAGTGTGAATGCATACTTGGTTTTCTTTCATTTTCTCTGTTTTCTCTTTTTACCACCTAATCCATTTTTGAAAGAACATGCACTTTTCAAACAAAAGGTACAGCATTGAAATCTTGCAATTGCATGTTTGCTTTAAGTAACATAATATAAAGTTTTACAGATTGATTTGCATAATTTATCTTGATAAACTTTGAAGTTATACAACTTATAGCAATTTGAAACTTTCTACCCAGCCAAATCTGTCACAAAAATCCAGGATTTCACAAGAAAAATACACAAAAAATCAGAAAACTGTACAATGTCTTAAAAAATCAGTAAAATTGAAGAAAGCAATCATAAAAACTTGTATGCAAAACACAATTACAATATGTTTAATATTTTTGAAGTTTTCTTCTTTCAAAATATGTTGTTTGTCAGCCATTTTGAATTCGTTTTCATGGAAACAGACAGTCATACTGCATACAGCATAGTCAAACTAATTTTTCTGATTCTCAAGTGGTATATGATGATAATTGATATCTAAAAGAACAAAACCCTTAAAACCATTTAAACAAAATTTTTCCCTCTACCAACCCTTGTCTGGCCTTAACATGACATCAGTTCAGTTTTTGCCACCTGTTCTTATCAACATGTCATATTCTTCTGAAACTAAGGCAAAATGGATAGATTATAGATTTCATGTCACATGGAAAAAGATATTCAACATGAGTTTGTACACGGTGCCTCAGTTTAATAAGCATTAAATGGTCTCATCCTAGGGACTTTCAAAAAGAGGCATGGAGGTTCAAATGAGTAAAAGTACCCAGGCCCTCTGATGATGTTTGCAACACTCATTAGTTCTTACTAGTACTACTACTAGTGGTACTGACTATGTACAGTGACTAGGCAGTACTAGTCTAAATTCCATCCCCCTTAACTACATCCAATACCAAAAACTACCTTTGGTGCTCCGTCTGTTGACCTCTGCGCCATGGTCAAGCAGAAATTTGACGACAGATAAGTGGCCTCTGTAGCAGGCAATCATTAGACAGGTGTGTCCATGCCTGTTGGCAATCTCAATGTCGGCCTTCTGCTCCACCAAAAACCGCACTACCCTCAAGTGACCGTCGTAGCAGGCAGCTCTAAGAGGTGTCGAATTGCTGCGCGTGGTTTTATTGATGTTGGCTCCTTTGTGGACGAGGTAACGAACCACATCTACATGGCCAGCAGCTGCCGCACACCACAAGGGCGGAGCACCTTCTATGTCTTCCCCATCAAAAGTCACACTGCCCGTCTGGCTGATGTCCACAGAACATATTTCAACCATGAATTTGACCAGTTCCAAATGACCATTCTTACATGCCAAAATCAATGGTGTAGATCCCTCATCTAAATGAAACTCTAGCAGTTTACGCACACAGTCAACACTCGTTTCAGCCAGCAGATTTTTTAGAAAGCTTGGCTGTCCACTTTCACAAACTTCACGAAGTTGACTATGGTACAGATGCGCCTTGTCGAACTGACAAAGGTCTAGGTCTTTCAGTTTATCCATTCTTAATCAGACGAATTTGACACTGTCACAATTCCATAAGACTCAAAAGATTTGCGATCGTCAGAATCCGATGCCAAAACGAAAACTTCAGTCATTCGCGTTTCAACACTTCCGCTTAGTGGACTGCTCGGGTCACCGCACAAATTCAGGCTACACTCCAGTATTATATTCAGGTTATGTAGTATCTTTTTCTATAGAGAGCGAGTCGACAATTTTTGTCATTGATTTTCACAGATTTGTTAAAATTCGAAAAATGCTCTGTGCACTTGTTTTTGGGGGGATTGGGCACATAAAGTAATACCAGGTAGTCACGAGAAAATTGGAAATAATCATCAAGTGAGGGTTGCTTGTGTTCCTGGAGCGTTGACCCCGCGTGTGCATATTGTTTATTTTTTTATTTTATTTTATTATTTTTTTTTTTTTTGAGGATAACAGAATAAGCAAATCATGTGCTTTTTTTTCATCCGGTCCCTGTGTGTATGCGGTTTTGTAAATATTGTCATCTGTTCCCACCGGCACACGATGGCCTACTCTTACGAAAAGCGGAACAGGATTTAACGTGTGCGCAAGATGTTCTGCGTGCGTTTGCACACGGGGCCTCGGTTTAAAGTCTCATCCGAAGGACTTTTGGGGAGAGTGGAGTCAGCACTGATGTTAACTCCAGGAGAAAAATTTCCTCGACCGGACTCCAACCCGGGTCGTCAAATTGCGAGGGCAATGTTCTGACCACTAGGCTATCCGCCCCCCCGGGGTTAGGAAGCTATCTATCTATCTATCTATCTATCTATCTATCTATCTATCTATCTATCTATCTATCTATCTATCTATCTATCTATCTATCTATCTATCCTTAGTCCGGCGACCATGGGGCACCCCTGAAGACTTGACAACCAGTTCCCTCCATTCCTCTCTCTGTTCTGCCTTTCTCAAATTTTGGTTGAGTTCTAGGCCTGTCCATTCGCTGATGTCCTCCCATCTCTTCCTTGGTCTGCCTCTTTTTCTTTCTCCTTGGACAGTGCCTCGCGGTATTGTTTTTGCAAGTCCTTTCGATCTTGTGACATGCCCATGCCATTTAAGTTTGCACTTCTTTTTAATTTTTTTTAATTTAATTTTAATTTATTCTTTTATATCGAGGATAACAGAATAAGCAACCATGTGCTTTTTTCATCCGGTCCCCGTGTGTATGCAGTTTTGTAAATCTTGTCATCTGTTCCCACCGGCACACGATGGCCTACTCTTACGAAAAGCGGAACAGGATTTAACGTGTGCGCAAGATGTTCTGCGTGCGTTCGCACACGGGGCCTCGGTTTAAAGTCTCATCCGAAGGACTTTATGATTGATAGAAGATTTTCGTAGGGACCAATGGTTTGCTGGATTCTGCTATGCACCTCTTCGTTGCTTATGTGGTCTCTGTAGGAAATGCCAGGGAGTCTCCGGAAGCATCTCATCTCTACCGCCTGTACTATTCTCTCCAAACCAGCAGTCAGGGTCCGCAGTTCACAAGCATACAGGAATATGGATATGACAAGGGAGCCATTAGTCTGATATTGGACTTTAGTGAGATACTTTTTTCTTTCCAGATGGTGTTCAGTTTTGACAGTGCTGTTATTGTCTGTGGAATCCTGCATACTACCTCTGGCTTGGACCCCTCGTCTGATACAATGGCTCCCAAGTACTTGAAGCTTTGAACCGTTTCCAGTTCCTGGTCATTGACCCTGAGTATCAGTGCTGATGCCCTTGGTGTTATTGGTCATCATCTCAGTATGGTCTTCTCTGAACTGATTTCCATGCCATATGTTTTAGAGGCCTTGTTCAGGTGTTCTATTAGGCTGGCAAGCTCTTTCTCTGATCCTGCTAGTCCAGCAAGGCCATCTGCAAATCGGAGGTTTGTGATCGTTCTGCCACTAATGCCAGTGCATCAGCCATGATTCTCTCAAGGAAGATGTTGAAAAGAGTGGATGAGAGTAGACAGCCCTGCCTTACTCCAACTGTTTTTCGAAACCACTCTCCAATGTTGCTGTTGTAGTACACTGCACTGGTGGCCTTGTTGTACAGCTCTTTGATGACTCTGATCAGGTTTACATTGATGCTGTACAAATTTATGGCTGCCCACAAAGCTGCATGCTACACCCTGTCGAAAGCCTTCTTAAAATCAATAAATACGTGGTAGATGTCTTGTTGGTGTTGAAGGTATCGCTCACAGAGTATTCTGAGGTTAAATATCTGTTCAGTTGTGTTATGCCCTTCTCTGAAACCTGCTTGTTTCTCAGCAATGATGGTCTCTACTTGTGGCTTCAGTCTGTTCAGTATAATCTTCGACAGGACCTTGCTTGGGTGGCGTATGAGGCTGATTGTGCGGTTATTCTGGCACTGCTGGAGATTTCTTTTCTTGGGAAGGTGTGACTGTGTTCATGGTGTTGGCCTTTTTCCTGTCTGCTAGATCTTGTTGCAGATTTTTAATAAGACGTTGATCATGGCTTTCCCTCCAGCTTAAACCAACTCAGCTGGAATGTTGTCAGCCCCTGCTGACTTCCCCCTATTCAGCGATCTGACTGCTGTTTCCACTTCTTCTCGGAGGATAGGGTGGCTGTCTATATCTGTGCTTGTGGGAACATTGAGGACTTCTGGATATCCTGTGGTGTCATGGTTATACAGGTTGGAGCAGTATTCTGTCCACTTGTTCAGAATATCCTGGTCATCAGTAAGGCACCTCCCATTTTTGTCTTGAATTGTTGAGCTTCTTCCCTGTTTTGTGCCTGTCAGGTCTTTCACCAGTTGATATGCTTTTTTGCTGTTGTTTTTCTTGATGTTTTCTTCAATGTTCTGGCACTGTTCACCAATCCATTTCTCTTTAGTTTCTGTCATGGACTTCCTGACTCTTTTGTTGATTGCCTTATATTTCTCTGCTCTTTCTTTTATTTATTTTTCTTTTCCTTTAGCTTTGATAGGAATCTAATAGACAACAAAGGAGTGGGAGTGTTTGCTGAGAAAAAGTTCAAATCTAACAAATTTGTGCAAAATCACATGAGTTTTGAGTCAGGGGCTAGTCTTTCTGAAAAAACTTGTTTTTATTTATATGGATGCTTTACTACGTGCAGTGCGAATGCAAGAGTGATATATATATATATATATATATATATATATATATATATATATATATATATATATATTATATATGTGTGTGTGTGTGTGTGTGTGTGTGTGTGTGTGTGTGTGTGTGTGTGTGTGTGTGTGTAAATATAAGGAAAACGTACACAAAATTAACACCAATGTGCAGCCAAATTCTTTCTAACATATAATACTTCCGGGTTATTGACTTCATCTTTTGATAGAATTGAAACAAAACTTCAGTCTGGGACTAGAGATGCAGCATCGGTGTGGCGTGTGTGTGTGTGTGTGTGTGTGTGTGTGTGTGTGTGTGTGTGTGTGTGTGTGTGTGTGTGTGTGTGTGTGTTTCCTCATTTATTTATTCTTTTATTTCGCGAGTTTATCATTTGTTCAATTCTTTTATATCGAGGATCAAAATCAAATTAATTCAAATCAAAATTTCATCTCCAGATGGTACATTGAGTAAACAATAAATTTGTTTTTTTTCATCAAGCCATCTAAATATGTGTGTGTGTGTGTGTGTGTGTGTGTGTGTGTGTGTGTATATATATATATATATATATATATATATATATATATATATATATTATATATATATGTGTGTGTGTGTGTGTGTGTGTGTGTGTGTGTGTGTGTGTGTGTGTGTGTGTGTGTGTGTGTTGTAATATATATATATATATATATATATATATATATATATATATATATATATGATAATGGAATAAGCACTCATGTGCTTTTTTTCATCCAATCCCCGTGTATATGCAGTTTTATAAATATTGTCATCTGTTCCCATCGGCACACAATGGCCTACTCTTACGTAAATCGGAACAGGATTTAACGTGTGGGCAAGATGTTCTGGAATACTGTAATTCCTTGTTGGCTGGTATACCAGCATCATCTGCCCACTCCCTTCAACGTATTAAAAACTCGGCCGCTCGACTTTTCCTAAGAAAGAAGAAATCCGAACACATAACTCCTCTCTTGCATCTCTTCGCTGGCTACCTGTTGCACAAAGAGTGAAATACAAGATTAATACCCTCTACTACAAATGTCGACACAAGACTGCACCTTCCTATCTCTGTGACTGTCTCCAACTGTACACTTCTTCTCGATCCCTCCGTTCTGCTGCAGATACTATGTGCTTAAAAATACCAAGGTTCAAACAGTCCAGTGTCGGCCATCGTTCTTTCACTATTTCTGGTCCATCTATCTAAAATGACCTCCCTCCGTCCCTTCGTCAAATCCCTTTGTTTGACACCTTCAAATCCAATCTAAAGACACACTTATTTCCTACCTAGGATCTTCCTCCATCATCACACCTCACATATGTCCCTATTTTCATTCAGTCTCCTCCATCTCCATCACTATGCGTTATCGTGTGTGTGTGTGTGGGGGGGGGGGGGGGGGGGGGGAAGGATGTATGTGTGTGTGTGTTGTGTGGGGGGGGGGGGGGGGGAGGATGTATGTGTGTGTGTGTGTGTGTGTGTGTGTGTGTGTGTGTGTGTGTGTGTGTGTGTGTGTGTTTGCGTTTGGGTAAATATATAATTTGTTAATTCATTTGTGAATGGTTGCATGCTGTGACTGATTTGAACGCAAGCGCTTTGATTTGTTTGCATCACAAGATTTAGGCTATGTAAATTCCATGTATTATATATATATATATATATATATATATATATATATATATATATATATATATATATATATATATATATATATATATATATATATATATATATATATATAAAAGAGCAACCGAACCAAAAAAACAACAAAAACATATCAATGATTCATTTTTATGAAATATTTATTCATTCATTCATTCATTCAGAGAGGGGGGGGGGGGGGGGGGGGGGGGGGGGCTATGGCAACGGGAAGTAACTCCAAGAGCACAACAAGAGGACGTGGCTGTGACGTCAAGAAAGAAGTTTAGGCGATCTCGACTGCTGCATAAAAACATTGTAAAGAATTCGAAGCACAGTGCGTGAACTTTGAAGACTAGCTATTTACGAAGCATAGTACAACAACGCAGCACTGTCTACCATTTTTCAAGGTCGATCGTCTCAAGTAAGTGTCTTTTGTGCTTCGATCATCCTGAGCTGGACTTCGATTATGATTCATTAGAATTGGAATAGATCAGATCTGGGCAATCCTCTTTTGTTTGTTTATTATTATTTTTATTCGAAAACATCAATGAAGTACGTGGTTTGGAAGAAATATCATAAGAATAATAGCCTTACAAAATGATTTGACATCATCAGCATGTGTACTGTTCAATGCAATGCCAATGACTGTGTAGGCCAAGTAATAATTGTATCATTCAGTGAAATGAATTAAAGTTTGTTTTTTTAATGCATGGCTAATAATATTGCCAAGTATTCAAGTAGTACAGTATGAGCATAGATCGTACATGATGCTAGCCAGACCCCAGGTATGGCCTTTATCACTATAAAAAAATGACCTAATTTGGGTGATGCTCAAGTGTCTACAATACAATTTACAAACATAGAAGTTCTTTCTAAACAAGTGTACTGTAAAGTTGCACAATTAAACGATCATGAAAACAAACCTATACACTGTAGTCGTTTGTGGGAAAGTATATATGTTGAAAAAAAAAGCTGTTAAACATCCACCTACAAGCTGCTACATTGATTGGTGAAGCTATATGTTATGATTGTGATGTTGGGATATCTATCTATCTATCTATCTATCTATCTATCTATCTATCTATCTATCTATCTATCTATCTATATATATATATATATATATAATTCACTAACATTGCAATTAGCTATTGATACATCATATAATGATATATATGTGCCTTAATAATTGCTCAAACTTGTTTTGTGAACATGATGAGATCTGATTTTTGAAAAGCAGTTTGTTTGGAAAAGTAGATTATATAATATGTATCATATATATATGGGTCACTCTTCTGAAACCTGTACAATTTTGTTACATGGTTTGGGAAAAATCAAAATCTGCATTTGATGCTGTTTTCAGTTGTTTTTAAGAGATTTATGATTGCTTGATCAGGTAAAATCAAAAGTAAATTGATTACTCTCTGAGAACTTTAAAAAAAACAATACTTTATCCAATGAGTTGAAAACGTTCGAGCATAACAGATGACACCATAAGAAGGAAATATTTTTTATTTTATATGCAGAAAAAGATTTCATTTTAACATGGCAGAACCAATCAGCGCATAGTCTCATCTAGAAGGGGAGAGAAAATGATGTTATGCATTGGATTCCTTAATATTCTTCCACTAAACAGCCTCAGGGATTGAATTTGAGAAAATATAATCCTTTTGATCGTCTCGGTTGTAACGCGATTTTTGAGACACCACTGACATAATTTTTGTTGGACTGCTTATTGTATAAAAACTTTCCGACTTACAAGTCTGTTAAACATCCATAATTCATAAGAATAAGTTTTATTTTGAGAACAAATGGAAAGTAGGCTGCTCACACTTGATAAGACTAGAAGTTTCATTGCACAAGGCAGGTCATGAATGCGACACCGCGGTTACGCGCGAACATTTTTTTTTTTTAATTTAAAAAGTCGTGTGTTAAAATTCAAAATAAGGTATAAAATGCAATATAATTGTTTGCATGTTTAGTCATCTTTAGTTTTCAGTGCAGCTGTTCTATCTAATTGGTACCTGAAGTTAGAATTTTAGCAAATGCAAACCACTCCTACGGCAATGTAACAAAATTGAGATTGTAAATGGTGGATTTTTCAAGAAACAAATCAGTTTATGGATGTAATTCCTAGTTGTAGCACATAGTTCTTGATTGTGCTGATAGTTGTACCACTTTTGATTAAATATGTCAAGTTACACACCCCAAAACAAATTAGAACAATTTTTATTTGGCTATGAATATGACACCCCTCTCCTGCATAGGTTTCAGAAGAGTGACCCATATATATATATATATATATATATATATATATATATATATATATATATATATATATATATATATATATATATTCATTTGGAAAATTTACCAGGTAAAGGTGGTACATGGTTATGGTCAAGGTTATGTCTAAGGATTGATGGCCAGCAGTGCAGAGTTGGGTCACAGTCACCAAATCCCTCACTTGTTATGAGGTTATATCTATAGATCTATTGAATATTTTGCTGCTACACCCATTTTATGCTTACTGACAAATCAACATTGCCTCCCTTTCATTTGTTGTTCCTTGAACAAGTTGAAGAGAGCTCCGAGGTTCACCAGTGGTGAGAGTTTGCGTATGCTACCTTTTTTTTTTTAAACCACCATTAAGGTAGCTGTACCGCCGTAGTCTAGTGGTTAGGGCATTGGACTCATAATCTAAAGGTTGTGGGTTCGATCCCAGCTTTCGGCTTTGGCGTTGTGCCCTTGGAAAAGGCACTTTACGGCTATTTTCTCACCCCACCCAGGTGTAAAAGGGGTACCAACCTTGTGTTGGGGGTTAACCTTGTGATAGACTGGCATCCTATTCAGGGGGGAGTCTATGACTCTCAGTCGCTTAACGCCACAGAAACCGGGATAAGCACCGGCCTGATGAGCCTTAGGCCCGGGACAGACTTTAACTTTAACTAACTCTAACTTTGGGGATGGTGTCTAAACACAACACCTGTGTGGATGATTTTTTTTTATACCAAATTTGTCATCTGTTCCTACTGGCACAAAATGGCATGCCCTTCTGACTTCTGAAAGGCAGAATGGGTTTTTATTGTGTGCGCAAGATGTACTGTACACAGTGTATACATTCACACATAGGGCCTCAGAGTATAGTATGTTCATAGGACTTTTTGGAGAGGCAAGTGGAGTCAGTACTGATGCTAACTCCAGGATAAAATTTTCTAAAACGGGCACCTCTGTGGCGCTTTGATCCCATACCATCAAACATGAGCGCAACACTCTAATTAAAACCTTTAGGCTTCCACATCCGCCACATACAGAATTACAATGCCTTTTATAAAATCAGCTCTGTGGATAGCAGTGTCTGATTGAGAGAATTACACAATTAGTTGATGGTACATTACAGCATAGTTATTTGCTTGTTTCAGGTTTTTTTTAACAAGTTATTCTATATGTACTTAAGAAATAGATTAAGGTTACCAGTTCAGTTTGACACGCTGGAATTACACATATTTCCCCCATTAAGTGTTACTGCTAATGTACATTACATACATAAATTATTGTAATTACAAAAATTGTAATTAGTCACTGTGGCTGTACAATCTGCAAGCCTAATTTCTTGTTTAAAAAGTGAAAAGGTGTCCCATAGCCTATGTGGTTGTAGTGGAGCAAAGCATCAGAGACTTCAGCTCCTCTGGGGGCCAGCATATTCAAGATATTGAGGGCAGTGCCCATCTCCTCTCCCTCACTGCTTTACCTTCCCTGACCTAGTTAAAGAGGGTAGGTGCCCATTGACAGCTGAGTTAACTTGGGGACTGTAGTGAAGCCAAGGTGTGCAAATGGTCACCCATTTGCTTGGTAACCACGCTCAATGCTGCTTAACTGTAGCTTTCTGGAAAGTGAGTGCTCTGAGCACTGAGCTATCCCGCCCCCCTATTTCTTGTTTACTTGTGGCAGTAACCGCATGCTTTCTAATCATAGTCATAATTTTGCTCCTTGTACATAAGCCTGAAACACCATGCTGTCTGAATGGCAGGACTGTTCTTTTTCAAGGGATAAAAAATCCAAATAAACTGATTGGGGGTGGGGGTGGGGGAGGGCAAAGTCCTGATAGGCATAAATCTTTTTGAGATTTTAGATATAATGTTTTCTGGGACTTGCAGGCATGCCTATTGGTCACTGAAATTTTTTTTTTTTTTCAGGTTTGACAGAACACTAACACCGTCACCATGATGGAAGAGGTGAATGATGATCAACCAGAAATCGTTACCCATGAAGAAGTGGCTCTTGCAGAGAAAGAAGCTGCTCAAAGTTCTCCAGGTATTATTGCACACTTACAAGCATGTGCAGTGCCCTGCCCTACCACAGGCATTTTTAAGAAGGCATGTATCTAAATACACAAGCATGCATGTCAATATACACACAATCACATGCACTCATGTTCTCACACACACACTCAAACATGCATGCATATATACATGCATGCATGCACGCACGCATGCACACACACACACACACACACACACACACACACACACACACACACACACACACACACACACACATGCACGCATGCAAGCGCACACACACATACACACACACACACACACACACACACACACACACACACACACACACACACACACACACACACACACACACACACACACATACACACACACAGTTTGACTTGACTGACTCACACACACTCACTCACACACACACACACACACACACACACACACACACACACACACACACACACACACACACACACACACACAACACACTTTAACCCCCCCCCCCCCCCTCTCTCTCTCTCTCGTATTCCTTACCTGTTTTGTTGTTCTTTCTCCCCTTTTATCAAAATTTTATGTTTTATGGGACTTATTTTGATGATAGATGGTGGTGGATTGATGTTTTCAGTCATTTAACCTCATCATTTTCTCATGTTTACTCTTTAATTATTGCGCCTTTTCTTTGTTTTGTTTTTGTTTGTTCTTTGTTTTTCTTGCTTTCTTTATTCAACTCAAAATCATCATTAATTCTTACTTCTCATTTTCATTTCTGAATCAGTGACTTTTTATAACATTACCTTAATATTGTATCTCTGTGTTAATTCTTGCCTAGTTGTTTGATACTTGGTATGGTTCCTTAGTTTTGGTATTTGGATCATTATAATTGTTGATTTTATTTATATTTTTATTGGCAGTATCTCTCCCCCCCCCTCCAATAAGGATATTAGTTAAACAATTTTCTCCCTTTTATCCAAATGTATGATTTATATCACATGTATAACTTTTGACAGATGGTGGTGGATTGATATTTTCAGTTGTTTATTTCATCTTGTTCTCTTGTTTGCTCTTTACCTATTAACACTTTTCTATTCTTCCATAATCAAAATCTTTATATTGTGACTTCTGATTTTTGTCTTCTGATCAAGTGCATTTTTATTACCTTATCATATATATAGTGTTCTTATTCTTGTGTGTTGTTTGGTACTGCGTAAAGTTTTATTGTTTAGTATCTTTTCAACTTGATGTATCCCTGAAAAGGGCGGGGACTGGATGTAAAAAAGCACACGAGTGCTTATCTATTATCCTCGAATAAAATACTTTGCCTTGCCTTGCCTTGCCTTGCCTTGCCTTGCCTTGCCTTGCCTTGCCTTGCCTTCTCTCTCTCTCTCTCTCTGTCTCTCTCTCTCTCTCTCTCTCTCTCTCTCTCTCTCTCTCTCTCTTTTCTCTCTCTCTCTCTCTCTCTCTCTCTCTCTCTCTCTCTCTCTCTCTCTCTCTCTCTCTCTCTCTCTCTCTCTCTCTCTCTCTCTCTCTCTTCTCAGGAATAGCGTTTAATGCGAAAATATTCATTTTTGAAGACTAAATTTGCCTACTTTTATTTCTGAAAATACATTTGTAATATACAGTTTTAGAAAGAGCTCCAGTAGCATTATTTTAATTTGATTACAAACTCAAGATATGGACGGGATAGCTCAGTGGTCAGAGCACTCACGCTCTCCCCAAGCGAAGTTTAAATAGTGTTGAGCCGGGAGAGATCCTGGATGGGTGACCTTTCATGTGCCTTGGCCTCAGGACAGTCCGCCAGTTCACCCAGCTGTAAATGGGTACCTGCCCTCTTTTGGTAAAGGAGCAAGGGAGAGGAGATGGGCACCACCTTTAAAAATTGCTGGCCTAAAGAGAAGCTGATGTCTGTGACACCTTAATCCCAAATGACTGCATAGGTTAAGGGAACACTTTTTACCTTTTTATCAAGATGAGGGTAGCACCAGTAAGAGTGACAATATGAATAGTTTAAAGAAACAAATGGATTAACCTTTACAGTACTGAATATCTGCTGCCAATTACTTCCCTATCCTGAATTTCTGCCTCGGTGCTCTCCCCTCCAGTCCTGTCAGCTGGTTTACCGGTGATAACTGTGGGGGAGGAGTGTTTGTTTAAATACTTATAGTGATCTGTCATGTGTCTAACTGGCATCAATGGACTCTGGAAAATAGTTTTGATATGGCAAATACTTGCTTCTCCTTTCCCACGAGAATGTTTATAAAGTTTCATGTGTGTGTATGTAAAGTTTACCTAGGTACCCGTTTTGCACTCTTCTGCTTCTCAGAAACCCAGGAATTGAAGGAACATTTGGTTGCACTGGTTTTCCTCCTTACAGGACTGAAGGGTAGCAGAAAGTTGAGCCGCAAAACAAGCTTTCTGTACTGAGAGGGTTAAAAGCAAGGGGAAATGGTGTGTGCAGGCAGCCAGTCAGGGGGCAGCTCTGTTCCCGCTCCGTCCCCTCTGCCTGCTTTCCTGGCCTCTGGGGGTGCTCCTGCCTCCACACCTGTGAGTCTGTGTGTGTGTGTGTGTGTGTGTGTGTGTGTGTGTGTGTGTGTGTGTGTGTGTGTGTGTGTGTGTGTGTGTGTGTTTGTAATGTGTGTGTGTGTGTGTGTGTGTGTGTGTGTGTGTGTGTGTGTGTGTGTGTCTGTGAACTTGATTTATTGTCTCATCCAAAGGACTTGCATCAAGATTGGAGGTTGGGGGTGGGAGGGTGGGGGGCTAGCCTAATGAGCATGGTGTAATGGCCCAAGTTTTAGCCACCATTGCGGCTT
>CM060328.1:63438648-63466148 GCA_030674155.1 Stramonita haemastoma
AGAGAGAGAGAGAGAGAGAGGAGAGAGAGAGAGAGAGAGAGAGAGAGAGAGAGAGAGAGAGAGAGAATGTGTGTGTGTGTGTGTGTGTGTGTGTGTGTGTGTGTGTGCGCGCACACGCGGGCACATGCATACATGCATACATTTGTATTTGTGTTTTTGTCATCTATAGATGCATACGTAATGCACTCATGGTTGCACAGGGGCTTTTTCCTGTGAACTGACAAAACATTCCCTGTTTTCAGATCAAAGGACAGGCTTTTTCCTGTGAACTGACAAAACATTCCCTGTTTTCAGACCAAACTGACAAAACATTCCCTGTTTTCAGACCAAACTGACAAAACATTCCCTGTTTTCAGACCAAACTGACAAAACATTCCCTGTTTTCAGACCAAACTGTCAAAACATTCCCTGTTTTCAGACCAAACTGACAAAACATTCCATGTTTTCAGACCAAAGGACAGAGGCTTGTTTCTGTGAACTGACAAAACATTCCCTGTTTTCAAACCAAACTGACAAAACATTCCCTGTTTTCAAACCAAACTGACAAAACATTCCCTGTTTTCAGACCAAAGGACAGGCTTTTTCCTGTGAACTGACAAAACATTGCGTGTTTTCAGACCAAAGGACTCCACTCCTCCTGTCACCAGCAAGCCCCTGGCTAGAGACACCCCTGTGCGAAGCGAAGCTCCAGGTAAAGAAAATTAATCTGACATGTTAATGTTGCTCCTTCCACCTTCTCCAGGTAAGCACCTTGGGGGTCATCCAGAGTGTGCACTCTCCTCTGACTCACTCGTCCCACCTGGGAATCACTGTGAGACTGTTGTATAAGCAAGTGCACAGTGGATGAGAAGTCTTTTAAATCATGACTCTTGTCAAGTACCTTGCCATCTATGCTACATGCTGTGGTATCCGTCAGAGCACATGTTAAAACTCGTTGCACTGTTGAGAAGAGTAGGCAGTTGTGTGCCAGTAGGAATGGAAAAATATATTTAAAAAAAAGCAAAAATCGGCGTGCACACTGGTGATGTCTTTTGTCATCATCCCTGAAGTAGGAATGCTGCCACTTTTATGATGGGTAAACAGTCGTATGTATGCAAAATCTCACACCATTGGTGGACCTTGGACCTCTAGCCAAGGAATGAAAAACAAAACAAAACAGACCAGAACAAAACAAAGCAAAACAAAACAAACAACAACACCCCACCACCACCACATGTCAGATGGTAAATATGTTGTAAGGCTGTTGTCAACAACCATAGTCACTCAGACAACTGACTGTTCTGTTGTGTTTAGGGGACATGTGTGTTGTAATGTTTTTAATGAATCTGACAGTTGTCCTTTCTGCACCTGTTGCCTTGCACTTTTCACCCCTTTATTTTTGCATTTTTTTAAATGTAAATTTTTTTTCTGTTATGAGAGAGCAGCTGTACACTCTCTAAATATTTCCCTGGTTAAGTAACAACTCCTCAGAGTGTGTGTGTTTGCGTGTGTGTGTGTGTGTGTGTGTGTGTGTGTGTGTGTGTGTGTGTGTGTGTGTGTGTGTGTGTGTGTGTTTGTGTGTGTGTGTGTGTGTGTGTGTGTGTGTGTGTGTGTGTGTTGTGTGTTGTGTGTGTGTGTGTGTGTGTGTGTGTGTGTGTGTGTGTGTGTGTGTGTGTGTGTGTGTGTTTGTGTGTGTGTTTCTGTGCATGTATGTATGTATGTGTATATATATATATATACACATATAGTGAGAGTAGAGAGGGTGAAAGAGAGAGGCTTTCAAGGACAAAAACAATCAGTCTATAACTGGTAGTGAATCCTCTGCAAGCATATTCCTGATAAGAAAAAAACAAAAAGAAATTTAAAAAAAAAAAAACTAGAGCATTTGAATTCTGGAACAATAAGATATTACATTCCATGGTATGAACTGAGCAAAAGAAAAGAAAGTTATTCTGGTGTATTTGTCTGGGTAGTATTTTGACAGGGACTGAAGAAGAGTATAATAAAAGTATTGGGATTGTGGTGTTGATGGTGTTTTTTTTTTGACAAGGACTGAAGAAGAGTATAACTATTGTGATGGTATTTTGACAAGAACTGAAGAAGAGTATAATAAAAGTATTGTGATAGTTGTGTTGATTTTGATTTGATCAGGACTGAAGAAGAGGATAACCCTGTTGTAATGTGTGTTGACCAGGACTGAAGAAGAGTGTAAATCTATTGTGTTGATGGTGTGTTGATGGTGTGTTGATGGTGGTGTTGATGATGTTTTCATCAGGACTACTGTGTTGATGGTGTGTTGATCAGGACTGAAGAAGGGGATAACACTGTAGTGTTGATGGTGTGTTGGCAGGCCCCATGCAGACCCCGTTTGAAGCCAGCTCTGCCATCTCTGTCAGTGCGGGGACAGCGGGCAGCGCTGCCCCTCCCCCTCCCTCCTCCTCCTCTGAAGGCCCGGGCCTCTTCGGCTGGTTCTCCAACAACCGTCTGGTCAACACCATGGTGGAGAAAACCAAGGTGACTGGACATTGTTAGCATGCTGTCATTTCAGAAAACCAAAGTGACTCTGACAGTGACCACAGTTTGCCTTTAGTGTGATGTTAGCATGCTGTGGTGATTGATGCTGTTCCCATTGCTACTCATTCCAGTAAATTAAGGTGACTTTGACAGTGATGATGACAGAACAGTGCATTGTCACTCGAATGACAGATAACAGTAGTTGCTATCTGAGCTTTGGAAGAAGAAGAAGAAGAAGAAGAAGAAGAAGTTCAACAAATCAATGTTGTGTTGTTGTGTGTTGGCAGAGTTCTGTGGAGACCATGATCACCACTCTGGACCCAGGCATGAAGGAAGTCATTCGTAAGTCACAGCTCAAGGCTCTGTTTCTCTCTCTCTCTAGTTGATCATTATGATGATGGAGTAAAATTCGGGATTCTAGGCTCTGTTCTGTGTATGTGATTCGCCTGATCCTGTTATGTTCTGTCAAGAAACGACAAAGAACCCCCTCCCCCCCAGTGCTTAAAAAAGAACAAACAGTGTGTGGCTGGTAATATGGATAACATCACACCCCCATTCTTAAAGAACAACTAACATTCTATGGCTAATAATATGGATGACATCACTCTCACACCCCCATTCTTAAAGAACAACTAACATTCTATGGCTAATAATATGGATGACATCACTCTCACACCCCTATTCTTAAAGAACAACTAACATTCTATGGCTAATAATATGGATGACATCACTCTCACACCCCTATTCTTGGAGAACAACTAACATTCTATGGCTAATAATATGGATGACATCACTCTCACACCCCTATTCTTGGAGAACAACTAACATTCTATGGCTAATGATATGGATGACATCACTCTCACACCCCTATTCTTGGAGAACAACTAACATTCTATGGCTAATAATATGGATGACATCACTCTCCACCCCTATTCTTGGAGAACAACTAACATTCTATGGCTAATAATATGGATGACATCACTCTCATACCCCTATTCTTGGAGAACAACTAACATTCTATGGCTAATAATATGGATGACATCACTCCCCCATTCTTGAAGAAGAATAACAGTGTATGGCCGGTGATATGGATGATGTCACTCCCCTATTCTTAAAAAAGAACCAACAGTATTCTATTTGTGTATGGCTGGTGATATGGATGACGTCACTCACCCAGCATGCTGTCTAGAATCTGGAGTGGGTTCCTCCAGTTCAACTTACCAGAGATCAATTTTAGTGCAGTGCTCCAGTGACTTGTCAGAGAATTTAGGGGGGGGGGGTGGTGTGTGTTGTGTGACTGGTTTTTTTAATTAATTATTTTCTTTTTTATCAAGGATAATGGAATAAGCACTTGTGTGCTTTTTTACATCCAGTCCCTGTGTGTATGCAGTTTTGTCATCTGTTCCCACCAGCACACACTGGCCTACTCTTATGATAAGTGGAACAGGATTTAACATGTTCAGTGTGTGTGTGTGTGTGTGCGTGTGTGTGTGTGTGTGTGTGTGTGTGCGTGTGTGCGTGTGTGTGTGTGTGTGTGTGTGTGTGTGTGTGTGTGTGTGTGTGTGTGTGTATGCATGCGTGCGTGTGTGCATGCGTGTGTGTGGTGCATGCGTGTGTGTGCGTGCATGCGTGCGTGTGGTGCGTGCGTGTGTTGTGTGTGTGTGTGTGTGTGTGCATGCGTGCGGGGTGTGTGTGTGTGTGTGTGTGTGTGTGTGTGTGTGTGTGTGTGTGTGTGTGTGTGTGTGTGTATGTGTGTGTGTGCATGCGTACATGTGTACATGCGTGTGTGTGTGTGTGTGTGTGTGTGTGCACGTGTGCATGTGTGCACGTGTGTGTGTGTGTGTGTGCACGTGTGCATGTGTGCATGTGTGTGTGTGTGTGTGCACGTGTGCATGTGTGCATGCGTGTGTGTGTATGTGCATGTGTGCGTGTTGCATGCATGTGTGTGTGTGTGTGTGACAGGATCAGGAGGGGAGTTGAACGTGGTGGTGACCTCCACGAAGGAGAACAAGGTGGGGGCCGTCAGACAGGCCTTCCAGCACACTTTCGGCAGGGCCACCGTCACCGGAAAGGTGCGGCCACAGATAACATCTTAAGCATTGAGCTTGTTTAATCTTATTTCTTTTATTTTTTATTTCATTTCTTTATTATTTTATTTCATTTATTTTTATTTTTTATTATTTTGTTTGTTTATTTATTATTTTATTTTATCTATTTTTATTTTGTTTATTTTATTTGTTTATTTTTATTTTATTTATTTACTATTTTATTTCATTTACTTTTATTTTATCTATCATTTTTATTTTATCTATTATTTTATTTGTTTATTTTTATTTTATTTATTTATTATCTTATTTATTTATTTTATTATTTTATTTATTTATTTTTATTTCATAATTTTTATATTTCATTTAGTTTTATCTTATTTGTTTATTATCTTATTTATGTTTTATTTTATTTTATTTATTTTTTAATTTCATTATCTATTATTTTATTTATCTATTATTTCATTTTATTATTAATTATAGCAGGAACTGACCACACTTGGACAATGTAAAAGAAAGGGGCATGCTCAATTTAGCACTCTTGACTGAGTGATGTTGGATTTGTGCGCTGTGAGTTGCCACACTATGAAACAGGACAGCAAGTTACAGTTTTATAACATCCACCACACATACAGCTTGATATTCAAACAAAGGCTTTAGAACATGTCACTTCTGACCTTTGCTAAAGTGTATAGGGCGCTGTGAGAAATGTTGACATAGAAGCAAACACTGCAGACCAGCCAGTGCCGGGCACACTACAGGTGTGGATTGTGTGCAGGAGGGCCAAGCGACTACAGCGGCCCAGCCTGTGGGGTTCACGGCGGGCCTGAAGGGGGCGGAGGATCGAATCCAGTCCCTGCAGAGGTCTGGGGACCTGGGGGAGGACGTGCCCATCGTCTCCATTGAAGGCTTCATCGTGGAGCTCTTCCCGGACAAGTCAGTGGCCTTCACACTGTGCTAGATGATTGGTTGTTTTTTTTCTGTTCTTTTCAGGTTTTGACCCAGTTATTCTGAGATTGTTGCAAAGTTGTTCAAAAGATATTTTGATTTTTTTTTTTTAATGGATTTGTGACCGAGTTATTCCTAGATTGTTGCAAAATTGTTCAAAAGGGGTTTTTTTGTTTTTTTTTATAGTGGATTTATGTTTTATGTATCTGGTGTGTTCATACCAGGATGGATTTCAACCTTTTCTGATGAATGAATGACTCCCAGTTGTACAGCTTGACGTCATTGTGCAGAAGAACTAGGGAGACCTGCCAGTGGTCAGTCAGGGGAAGCAACAGGAATTCCTCCTGCTCCACAGGGCAGGGTACTGCAGACTGGCAGTGACACAACACTCACCACCATCAGACACACTGCAGACTGGCAGTGACACAACACTCACCATGATCAGACACACAGCAGACTGGCAGTGACACAACACTCACCATGATCAGACACACTGCGGACTGGCAGTGACACAACACTCACCATGATCAGACACACTGCAGACTGGCAGTGACACAACACTCACCATGATCAGACACACTGCAGACTGGCAGTGACACAACACTCACCATGATCAGACACACTGCAGACTGGCAGTGACACAACACTCACCACGATCAGACACACTGCAGACTGGCAGTGACACAACACTCACCATGATCAGACACACTGCAGACTGGCAGTGACACAACACTCACCATGATCAGACACACAGCAACACTTCTTTCTGATCCTCCTCCTCTACAGAATGAAAAATAAAGTAGAAAGAGAGATATGTCTGAGTGTCAGGCAGAATAAAGACATAGAAGAGGAACAACAGACATGCTGTTTGTGCTTCAGATACTGTTAGAGAAAAGTAGAATCATTGAAGAAAAGGCATTCATAGCTTTCATAGACTAGTCCAGCTTTTGACAGTCAGACATCACCACAATGTCAGAAATGGGCTTTCCAAAGCATGTGTATGCTGGCTGACTGACTGACTGACTGACTGACTGACTGACTGACTGACTCTTTCACTCACTGACTCATTCACTGACTGACTGACTGACTGACTGACTGATTGACTGACTGACTCCCTCTCACACACTCACTGACTCATCACTCACTGACCCACTGACTGACTCACTGACCTAATCACTCACTGACATACTCATTGCCTGACAGGTGGTACGAGATGAGCTGCGTGTTGCTGAAGGACCCGGTGCACCAGATCACGCTGCAGACCTGCTCCCAGCCCACCTTCATCCCTGCACACTACGTCATGGCCGCCCAGGACCTCACCCCTCCAGACTATCCCCTGCGCTGGTCAGGCCTCTCCGCCACCATTGGGGAGGTAGGAACCCTCACACTTGTGCTGGGATGTTTCATTAAGCGAATATTGGGTGTATCTTTTCTTTGTGTTTTGTAATCATTTTCATCATTGTGTGTGGCTGAGTTTTGTAATTGCCCTTCATGGGATCGGTGGTCATGGGGTAATGCTAGAAAGCAAAAAGTGCGGGTCGGAGTGTGTAGTGGTTCGAATCCCGTTTGGGCCCCAAACTTTTCCCCCATCCATTAGACCGTAAGTGGTGGTCTAGGTGCTAGTTTTTTGGATGAGATGATAAACCAAGGTCCCGTGTGTTACACATCATTAGTTAGCGCATGTAAAAGAACCCATGGCAACAAGAGGGTTGTCCCTGGCAAAATTCTGTAGAAAAAAAGCCACTCTGATAGGGAAACAAATACTGTTGCAAACAGGGGGAAAAAAAAAGGGTGACTCTGCACCTGTGGTGATGTGGTCTCCCCAGGAGAGCAGCCCGAATTTCATGCAGAGAAATCTGCTGTGACATAAATTGGTATAAAATAAATAAAATAAAAATCATTGTGTGGCCGTCAGTGTCGTAATTGCCCTTCATGGGATGTTTAACGTATTTTCTCTTGGATCTGTTGTGTTTGTTTGTCGTGGGTTTCCTAGCTTAACACCCTGGGGGAGGGAAAGGGGGGAGGGGGGGGGTGGCCAGAATGTGCACTCTGATTTGCTCTTCCAACCTGGGAATTGGTGACAAATGCACATGCAAACATATGTATGTCCATGCTCATGTCATTTATGTTTTAATATGTACATTATCAAAAGAGGTTTTTTTTCACCTTGTTATTCTGTCAAATGTTTTAGACTGTGCATGTGAAATTTGGGGGCGAGATTGCTAAGTGATCAGAGCGCTCACTTTCCTTAAGTCAAGTTAAGCAGTGTTGAGCGTGGTTACCAGTTGGATGGGTGACCGTTTGCGCGCCTTGGCTTCAGTACAGTCCCCCTAGTTCACCCAGCTGTCGATGGGTACCTGCCTTCTTTAGAGTCAGGGAAGGTAAAGCAGCGAGGGAGAGGAGATGGGCACCACCCTCAATATGCTTGCCTCTAGAGAAGGTGAGGTATCTGATGCCTTGCTTACCTACGACCACAAAGGTTATGGGACACCTTTACCACATGTTTTAAAAGTTAGTCTGCATGTAAAATTTTAACATGTGTGAAATATGGTATGGTATGTGGGGGCCCCACTGGCAGACTCCTGTAATGCAGCCCCACATCATGTTGTCAGGTGTTGTCAGGTGTGTGTAATGTGAAGGTGTGTGTGTCATGCAGGTGATAGAGAAGGAGCAGCCCCACATCGGGAGGGCTGACTGGCAGAAGGTGCTGTCAGGTGTGTCACGACGCGACTCTCTTCACCTGGCTGCCCTCACCCTGGCCCACATGTACAAACAGCAACTGCCCACCTCCTTCATCTCCTGATCACATCACCCCCCCCTCCCCTTTCTCCTCCTCCCCTCCCTTTCCCTTGTCAGAGGCTTCCTGGGTCATCTTTTGTCTCGTTTCTAGAATGTAATATTCTGGTTTTTAGCCAAATGGTTTGTGGTGTATGTGTGTGAGAGATGAGAGAGAGAATGTTGGGATTCAGATTCAGAGTATTTTTTATTGCTGTTTAAGTCTTGTAGTCTTATTTGACACAACAAAATAAACATCAGTTATAATCCTAGTGTGTGGGTGTGTTTGTGTGTGTGTGTGTGTGATATTAGTGTGTATATGTGTGTGTGTGTGTGTGTATGCATGCTTATGTGTATGTGTATTTTAGTGTGTGTGGTGTGTGTGTGTGTGTGTGTGTGTGTGTGTGTGTGTGTGTGTGTGTGTGTGTGTGTGTGTGAGCTTCAAGTTCAGTTGTTGTTAAATTCATGCTTGTATCGGTGTTGGTTGTGATTGTGCGAGAGCGAAAGAGACTGGTGGTTAGTGTTGTGGCACAGTGTAGGGATTATTGTCACCTATGTTGTGTCAGTGCTCACTGCTAGATCATAGGCTTCAGATTTTTGGTAACCTGCTTGCATTTTGGATCTGAGATTGTACAGTGTATATATAGTTTTCTTGTCCCTTGTTCTTCATGCTTACTACAAATGCTCACCACAAAAAAATTTGATGAAAACCATTTGTTTTTCCTGATTTCGAAAAAAAAAGTTGCAAATATTGGATTTTCTCAGAAGTATGTCGAAGTTTTTGTTGTTGAAAGATTTAGACAGACACGTTTAAGCTTTTCATAATTTAACAAAATATGTGGTATGGGGCTTTTTATAAACATGATAACCATAAATGACTCGCTATCTATGTGAATGACTGTTTAAACTTTTTTTGGTAACTTGAAAAAGAAAAAGGATTGTGTTTGTATCTGGTGCATGTGAACATGCATTGAGGAGACTATAAATACAGCTGTGTCAGTGACAGAGGTATACATGTACATGTGCAGTCAGCAAAAACAGTTTTTATGTTGGCCTGGCCAAAATCATAGTTTTAAAAATAATACAAAGGCTTATACACTCAAATATTATGTTTTTATATCATTATTTGGGAGTTAGTTTTCATTCAGACATAAAAAATTTTAGTTGTCATAATGAAGTGTTAAGTGCTATTCTTGTAGACTGCAGAGAGAGAGAGAGACAGATACAGAGAGACAAAGAGAGAGAGAGAGTGAGTGAGAGAGAAAGAAAGAAAGAAAGAAAGAAAGAAAGAAAGAGAGAGAGAGAGAGAGTGTTATGGTACCAGATGCCCCACATAGTGTTAATTTGGGTAATGCAAGCAGCACTGACGGTCCATGCACATAGTAGATTCTTTGCAACATGCTTCATATACCCTCCTGTCTCGACTCCAGTTCTGTGATTGTTGTAGTATTTTATCATAGTGAAAGTGGTGGTGTGTTGGAATTGTAGAAGATTTGTTTTGATCCAGCTGTGCGCAGATTTGTGTTGGCATTGTTATAAAATATTTTTAAAAACTGCTTTGAAACTGCTACTCTGCACTGTGGAGTTATATTGCAATGTGTCTGTATTTCTTTCACTTGGTTTTTTTTTTTTTCCTTGGGCTTCTTTTCTATTTTTGTTAGTATTTTTGTGTGCCTGCGTTTTTATTTTGTTTCAAATTCTTTTGTGAAATTTTATTTGGATTTTTTGTTTTGTCATGGTTTTTTTTTTATAGTTCTGTCGTATCCTGTGAATTCTTGTTAAAAGAAATAACCCCCTGGCTTTTTTGTGGGTTCTCATATGCCCTTGATGTTGCTAGTTTGTTTGCAGTTGTAGATCAAGACAGTCAAGGATGTTGATATGCCAGTTGAAGCTGGACTCAGTTTTAATGTAGCTGCATGACAAGTGTTTGCTTCCACTGCATCAGGTGTTATTTTTACTGGTTTTATTTGTTTGCATTGGAAAGCTGTGATCTGGATGCAGTACAAAATGAGTGATAAGGCTTGTTTCTGAAATCACTCCTTTCATTCTGCAGTGTAGAGGACTGCAGGTAATTAAGTTTCTTCAGCAACTGTGACTTTTTTGCCAAGCAACAACATAGTCAAGAGTATCCTTTATTGTCCTCTGGTTGCATTTCTGTTCTGTTTGATTATTAATGTCCATGTTGATCTATTTTGGTTTAAGTCTTGCAGTTAGTCATTAGTCAAATATCTGTTATGCACTGCTGTTTGATTTTCTTACTGTTATGTTTTATTGGTTATATCATCTTTTGCTTTGCGTTGTTCTGTTGGTTTTGCTTTTAAATTGGATTTCTTTTCAGATCTGGTTTTAAATGATGCTCTAAAGAGTGACAAGAGGAAATGTATGTATGTGAGAGCTGGAAAAAAAGGTTTATTGTACATATATTTTAGAACATTGGATTGTGATCTATTTTGTTTTTTAGCATGAAGAGTGTGTGTGTGTGTGTGTGTGTGTGTGTCTGTGTGTGTGTGTGTGTGTGTGTGGCATGTAGGTTCCTTGTCTAAACTTAATGATTTACCTATTGTCTCAAGGCACTCTTTTCAGACTACCACATATTGTGTCAGGCCAGTCGTTGAAGTGATAACAATACTACATCTATTTGGCTTCCATAACTTCAGGTGTATGGTGCTGTAGAAAAGAAGTCTCAAGGTATACATGCATACACGATACCTTCTTTGCTTGCCACATTTTCCATTTTCTGCATTTGGCCCAAATGTGTACAGCTGGGGGAATCTCACATGTTGCTCATCAGGACCATGCAGTGCATAATCAGGACCAGCAGTGCATAAAATACAGCTCAGTTCATGGTATGTGGGACTGAGATCAGGGCTTCAGCTTTCAGAAACCCCTTCATAAAAACTGGCATTCCCACAATCCGTTGTAAATGTGCCATCATTCTAGCAGTGTGGTGTGGTTTAGACTGTGGTGTTAAGGTAACTGGGAGCCTGATCAGATTTAGGATTAAAGAGTGTTTCTTTTGCTTGCAGCAGGAGACACATACAAAATGCAGACAGTATAGATGTTGAAGATTCTGACTTAAATGCATTATACCCTCTACAAAAAAATATCCATTTTTTCTTAATGGATTTGTAAGCTATACAGACGCAAGTGTGGTTATTATTTTATTTGTCTTTTGGCGCAGTAATCAAAGATTGAGTACTTAATTAAGTAGGTTTTTTGATGGAAAAGAAAAATTCTACAATCCATAGCTGCTGCACTGAAGCTGAAAAAGAAACACTATGGGTTCAGTTCAGTATAGTGAAACATAATAGTGAAACCTTGGTCAGACATCAGTACAGTGAAACCTTGGTCAGACATCAGTACAGTGAAACCTTGGTCAGACATCAGTATAGTGAAACCTTGGTCAGACATCAGTATAGTGAAACCTTGGTCAGGACATCAGTACAGTGAAACCTTGGTCAGACATCAGTACAGTGAAACCTTGGTCAGACATCAGTACAGTGAAACCTTGGTCAGACATCAGTACAGTGAAACCTTGGTCAGACATCAGTACAGTGAAACCTTGGTCAGACATCAGTACAGTGAAACCTTGGTCAGACATCAGTACAGTGAAACCTTGGTCAATTTTGAGCTTTTATATTTATTAGTTATAGATATTATTGCCCATTTTTCCCCCCATGACAGAAAGTGATAGTGGTCAAGATAGGGTCTTAGCAGCATGGTGCAGGTACAGCCCAGCTTCCCTACCCTGGGTCAAGTCAGGTTTTAAGGATCTGCTTTTTTTTTTTTTTTTTTTTCTTATTCAGCTTTATTCTTGCCTTGATACATCTGCTGTTGGTTTTTATGGACAGTGTGACTGTCATTATAACTGTGGTTTCAAAGTGAGCTGGGATGATTGGTCATCTCACAAGATGGAGCAGACATCTTGCTGGAATCTATCCATCTCCGTTATTTTACCAGCTTTGTCTTGCTTCAAGATTATTCTTGGAGTATAGGTGTCTTTAAAAAAAAAAAAAAGGCCATTTACATGAAAAAGCAGTTCTCAAGAAGTCAGTAATAACCTTCAGCTAAGAGATAGTTATGAATGAATGTAGCTAGATGGGGGGGGGGGATGGTCACAAGCAGCTTCAGCTTTTTCTGGTCTTGCCATGACTGTTCTATTTCACTCCCCGTGATGGCTTGAAATGACCCCACCTGAAAAAGGAACGTTTGGGAATTGGGATGAAAAGAGTTGTCTACCTTGGTCTGTGATTAAAGCCTCTAGTAGATAGTAAGTGTAGTGACTGTGTAGAAACTGTGAAAGTTCATGTAAAAAAAAATAATAAAGAAAGAAACTTTCCAATGAGTATTCTTCCAATGTCTGTGATTTAGGTTGTATGTACACTGTAGCATTTACATAGAGAACCCAACTTTGTAGAATTAGTGTGAAATAGTCTGCTGCTTAGCCTTTGCTAGTTTTATTAGTCTGCAGTGATTTCATACTAAAATTCTTGTGAACTATGAACATTGTAGAAACCAGTTGAAAATTGATATCTGCTGTTGTCTGTGATTAATGCTTCTAGTACATTGAGAGTTTTCTTGTCCCCCCCCCCTCCCCCCCAAATAAGACTGGACTGTACACAGGAAGATTACCCGATTTCAGAATAGTCTTTGAGAGCTGTGTAGATCTATGTCTGTGCAGTTCACAAACATCAGCTGTGGCTGTTACAGCCGTCAGTGTCCCCCACTTTCAGCTGCTCTCCATCCTGTCCCAGCCCAGCTGGTGCTGATTATAGCTGGAACTGACCACACGTGGACTTGGTGAAAGAAAGGGTGAGCTGAATTAAACACTCTTGAGGGAGTGATGTTGGATTTGTGTTGTGCCATGTAGAAAGAGGACAGTCAGGGTGGTGTTTACCAGCGCTGTAGCTGTGGACCTTGTGGTGGCCATTTACTTACTGCAGTGTTTGTAGTCTGCTTCATTTTCCTGACTTAACTCTGATTTTAGCACGATAGGATCATTCTTTCATTTTGCAACAACAGCGGTTCTTGTAACTTAGAATAGTCCTGAAAAAGAATGAGCATGGAAAAAAGAAGGGGGAGGAGGTGGAGGGTGTGTGCACGCACAGGCATGCAGTTCAGGATGGAACAAGCACATTTTGTTGCGAGTGGGAGAGGGAAGGGAAGATACGATTGAAAAAAATAATTAAAACAAAACTACACATCACTTCCTTGTGGAGGGAGAGATAAAAGATGCTTATGGAAACTTTTTTTTTTTTAAAGCCCCCAAAAGAAAAAGCAAACAAAGTGGCTAAAAACCAAAAATAACAAAGCCCCTTGGCCTTCTTTTTCTCACTTCAGCAAAAGCAAAGAAGGGCGTGTGTCTTTTAAGTAGCGTTCATGAATTGCTGAAGTGTAAATTTTGTTATCTTTTGACATGCTAGTCAGCTGAAATATCTGTGCTAATTTATATCGTTCTCTGTCTCCACATGCAGCAATGTAAAGATGTGATAGAGATGCTAAACAAAATCTGGATTTTCTCTTTATACATAAGAACTGTACACTTGAAGATACACGAACAGGTATGTAAAAAGATACAGGCTTATGAATGTGCTTGGATTATGTATTCACATTTCATACATACACAGAGGCTGACCATTATGTATGTACTTGAAATGTGATAGAAACTGATTTTGTGCAAGATTTTGTGTTGGATGTGAAGCATAATTATAAAAAAAAGAGGATATGCTGTGTGACCTGTGCTAACTGTGTATGTCTGTACACACACGTGGCAAGTTTTGTTTTTGCCGAGTATATAATATTGCTGCTCACAGTTGGAATGAAATCACCTTGGTTTAGGGTATAACAAAATTCATCTTAAGCATCATTGTAAACATTCATCGATGCAATCTTGATCTGAAGTTTACACCAATAATGTATATGCTTTTTTTTCTTCCACTAAAGTAGTGTTGGTCAACTTTTAAGTTGTATTGAGAACTGGGCTTAAAGTGGGAAGAAATTTGCTCTGAAAATATAGAATTCAATTAAAAAAAAAAATCATATGAATCTTTAACATGATATATATATTTTCAGTCCATAGGAGACATGATAATAAGATATATGCTCTTTTGTTTTGAGGAATTTCTTTGTCCATGGCATATTGAATCAATGTATGTACAGCTACATGTACAAAGTGACTAATAAATGGGGTGGCTTCCATGACTTTGTACTTTTGTTTCGTCATCTGAGGGTTTATACCTGTTGGGAGCTGAAGCAGTGTGTGAAGTGATTGTATGTGCTGTTCTGGACTGTGGGATTGGTGTTTTTTTTTGTTTTGTTTTTTATAACAGTCTCGAATCTTGTGCATATGGTGGCAGTTTCTCCACCCCCACTACAAAATAAAACATGGAAATAGTTTTTATACAACTTGAGCAAAGAGAAAACTTTGTGTGCATTTGAAATGTTTCTGCATACTGTGCTGAAGCATTATTCTATGAAATCCAGTTACTTTATAAAACAACAAACAAGCATGGCAGGTAACTCCAGGAGACAGGAATAAAAGAGAAGTATTTGATACATTTGGTGACATCAGCAACCTTACCTAATTGTCAAAGTCAATCGTAGTGTGTGTGTGTGTGTGTGTGTGTGTGTGTGTGTGTGTGTGTGTGTGTTTTCACAGGTTTGAGGTCTGTTAAATATAAGGTGATGTAGATATATGTACCTATTCATATTGAATGTAAAGAGTGGGGCAGAGGGTCAATTGTGGAAAAAAAGGTGAATTCTGTCCAACTGATAAGACTATATACAGCTTTCCTGCCACTGACCAAAATGTTTTTCAGCAACTACTATTATCACAGCTTGCTGAGAATCCTACAGAACACCTTGAACATTGCCCTATTCCTCACTTCAGCCTTCTCCTTTTTCCTAAATTAAATTATTGAGCACCTGACAATATGGTGGACTGAAATGGTACTAGAACAAAGACATGCAAGATTTTTTTAGATTTAGTTTTCCAAACCCAGTCTATTATTACTAAATTTTGTTCAAAGACTTTGAAAAGGAGTTCCTAATGGACCTACTTTCTTATGAAGATGGCCTGAACGTAATAGACCTACTGTATTATGATGATAAACTCAGGCCTGGACTAGAGCTCAGCATTATGCAGGCTTTCTCTGACACACCTGACTTAGCTGAAGAATCCGCCAGCTCATTCCAGTAAAGACAGCAATGCGAGGGAATCATGCAAAAAATACCTTGAGACATTAGTGAATCAGGAACTTAATTTCAAAGACAATGCCAGTTTTTGCTTCCGAGTACCAATGTTTCAAAGTAGAGATGATTTTGAATCAACCCAAAAAACGACGCTGTAAATAGCCAGGAAGTATGTGGAAGTTAATCTAGTACCATTCAAATTGCAAATAAATCAGATGTTAAAACCTTTTTTATACATAAAAATATTTGTTCACATTTGTGAACTCTTAACTGTATAGAATACAGAGTTTTAAGAACTTTTGAATCCACAACAGTGAGCAGGTTTTTGATCTTCAACCTTTTAAGTTTGGTTTTGTTGATACCAATATTTGCCTGATTGATTTATTTATTTTGATTGATTTAGTCTTTTATATCGAGGATAATGGAATAAGCACTCTTGTACTTTTTTCATCCAGTTCCCGTGTGTATGCAGTTTTGTAATTATCTTTTCCGTGTGTATGTATATTCCCATGGTGGAATCTGAGGAACCACTGCAGACCAGGGATTTCTGCTGGATATTTATCATTTTATTTCATTGGCCCAGGTCAAAAGCCATCAGTTATTGATGTCAGCTAACTGCCAAGACCTACACTAAAATGTTATGTTGTAAAATAGTGTGTTGAGATTGCCTTCAGTCATAACAAACTCTTAAAGTAACAACTTGCACTCTTTTAAATGAGAAAAAATCCTCTGAAGTTAAGAGTATAGCTGCCTATATGGCAAGGTATTTGGAAACAGTCACACAGGTAAACTTCTCACCCAGTGTGCAAATTCAATCTTACTGTGATTCCCAGGTGGTATGAGCGAGTCCAGAGTGCACATTCTGGGTGACCCCCAGAGTGTTAAGCTGGGGAACGCAAATTATTACTATCAAAAGTTTTTGTGTAGTTGTGTACATGTGCATTTCTTTAATGTCTCCTCACCCACAGTGATATTGGTGTAAGTGTGCACGTGCATGCGCTTGTGTGTGGTGAGCAGCCTGAACATGAAGATAGGACACTTATACACGTACAAGTGTGTGTTGAACACGTGCTCGCATACACACACACTCCACATTTATTTACCTGCACACATACACACCTCATATACATGAAATATATACAGTTTACATATATGTGTACTGTATTACATATCAAAGATCTGCTTTTATTGATTTTTATCTACGTATCTATAAACAATCAGTTCATCTTGAAAGTAAAGAGAAAAAGACAGGAAAATTCTCTGCTGTACTTCTTAGGTCTGCAGGTACCCACAAGTGGGCCCCTGTGGATTTCAAGCTGCACCGACATATGTAGTACAAAATATTAAAAAGCCCACAAAACTCATACACCTACAGACAAACATGAGCACCCATATTCCTGCATAAATTTTTCAGAAAATAAGTAGTATCTGACACAAGATGCCTTGCAACAGAACCCATGAGTTGTTTGAATAGGCCTACTGATTAAAAAAACAAACAAAAAACCTTGCATAGTTGAAAAAAAACCCTCACAAAAAAGAAGAAAAACTCCATACATGTGTTTCATTGTAATAAAACTAATTTGAGTCAATTGAAGAGAGAAAAGGAAAATCTCACATGTTCATTCACATACCAAAGCACAAGCACCATTATTTGCATCCTAAAAGGAAAATGGAGGAAGGGAAAAGAACCATACTATTTAGACAAAAGATTCATTGCCATTGAAAAAAAACTGGGTTATTCGAACACACATACTACAAAAAAAAGTCACTAACACAGACAGCATCCCAAGTCCTTAAGAAAATGGGTTTGTGACTAAAATACCATTTGGAATCATATTCGTTTGATTTTCTTTTATTGTCTTTTTTTTAAATTGGTTTTCAAATTGACTAAAATATATTTTTTTTTATTGGAGGGTGTTATGTCGATCATCAAAAGTGCTTTTTGCACATTGCATTAAATTCTTGAACCTAGTCAAGTCAAAATTTTATTTTCAGATGGTACATTGAGTAAGCATCGATTTGTTTTTTATCAGGCCATCTATCTAAGGAAAAAAAACAAAAACAAACCATCAAGAAAATATATATATATATTTTTTATAAATTTAAAAAGCAGAGAAAAACATTTCACCAACATTAATTAACCAACATGATTTCAACAGCCTCAAAAATACAATACGCTTATAGAAAATACAAGCAACAACACTAACAATAAAAACTGAAAAAGAAAAAAAACAACAAAAACAAACAAAAAAACACCCACAAAAAACTCTCAAAAGTCACACTCTCTCTCTCTCTCCCCACAAAAAACACTCAAAAGTCACACTCCTCTTCTCTCTCTCTCTCTCTCTCTCTCTCTCCTCTCTCTCTCTCTCTCTCTCTCTCTCTCACACACACACACACACACACACACACACACACACACTCACACAGAGTTACAATGTTACTAATACCATTATTTAAGACAAAGAAAAGAATCAATGAAAAGTCAATAAGCAATTTATGTCAGATTACAGTATCTGCATACTTCAGTTCATACATTATATATTAGAAGGAAGAAAAGAAAACAACAACAAACGCAACAATACCATATGATAATACCCATCATCACTGAGAGGAAACATAAGCACTAACAAGTATACAAACAAATAAACAAAAATCAAGCAAACAGACAAAGACAACAAAAAACCAACAGCCAAAATAAACAAAAGCAGTAAAGGGGAGGGGGATGGGAAGGATAGGGAGGGGGTATCAAGGAGGGAGGGGAGAATACAAACAGCAAATGGAACAATTAGAGTAATGATTTATGATTATATTAAATAAAAAAAAAACACCTACACATACAAATAAAAACAAAAAAAACCAACCTGCAAATAAAACAAAAAATGAAACAAAAGAAAAAGAAAGAAAGAAAAAGGGCCTTATCCACTAACCAAAGTAATATAAATTTAATAGTGCTAATAGTCCCATTAATAAAAATAATAGAATAAATTCAAAAACCATTTATACTGAAACTATTGAACTGGGTAAGAAAATTGCATGATAAAAATATCTCCAATCTTATTATCTAGTCATCAGATCAGTGGTTTGGTTTTCTCCTTTTGAATTTGCGGAATGTACACGTGTTTACATACATCACATATACCCTTTCCTGTTCATAAATAAATTTATAAAAATTTAAAAAAAACAAAAAACCTCACACACACGAAAAAAATCTTTCTCCTCCTTCCCCCCCCCCCTCCACATACATATAGCAATCAAGGTGTAGATTTTTCAGTCACTATAAACCACATGTGAAAGATTTTTAGGGTGAGCAGAGAGTACCATTATCTTTAATCTAATTTAAATATGGTTGATTGGATTCATGATAACATCTTAAACATTTTTGCATAAGTGCATTAAGTGATTTTTCAACTGTTTCAACCTATTCGTCCAATGCATATTATTTGCAAAATGATCATTTTATCTTCTTGATATTTGTAGTCAAGTAACTACTCATTACAGAAAAAAAAACCTATTGATTACAGCCATCCCATACATTGCAAACAATGAAACATTTTCGTTGAAAATCCGGATAACTTAGGAATGACCCTGTATTTTGTTGACAATGGCAAAGGTTTATTGTGATCAGCCAGAAGCCTGAAAGACCTTTTACTACCTAAAGGTCTGCCCCCCCCCCCCCCCCCACCCATATTCTTATCTGTCCTAAGATTGAAATAAAGTGTTTTGTTACTAATTTTGATGACAGGATTCTTCACAACAGATTAAATCATTCATTTGAAAATTAAAAAGGGGAAAAAAAGAAAACTTACACATTTTACCTAAAAACACAAAACATCATTCTAACAAACATCCTTTTGGGAAAAAAATTCTAATGCACATGGTCTATCACCATAGAACAAACCTATCATAATTATCTCAGTACACAGAATGATGGTAAAAAAATAACAACCCAAACACAAAACTCAAAAAATCCAGACAACTTAGACATTCAATTATTACAAAAGAATGAAATGAGGTCATTTGAATAATCATACAAATACTGGCTCACCATGCATTCTTACATACCAAAGCACGAGCCTTTCTCTCCCTATTCATTGAAAGAAAATAAAAAACAGAATTGTAGTCACTTATATTCATTGCATCACAACAGGCTCAAGCCCCAAGTACACACAATTCATCAAATGTCACAATACTTTCCATATTCAATATCTCATCCCCCCCCCCCCCCCAAAAAAAAAAAGAATAATCCTCAAACCCAGCATGTATTCATGAAAATGGAATGAATGCAGCAGTCATTTAAATACACAAATTTAAAAACCACCACACACCCACCACACCCCACCCACACAAACCCCACAAAAAAAATAACTTCAAAAATTAACCATTTAACTTTAGCTCATTTGAGTGGACCAAATTGTAAATATTTTAAAGCACAAATACCCCCCCACAAAAAAAAAAAAAAAAAAATCCATTCAAAATATACATATGGGTATTAATCACAAGAAACCCATCCCCGTACACATCTGTTAGAAAAAAAAACCCGGAATTTATAAGCGCTATATCTTGTAAAAACAAATCAAAGTGCTTGCATTCGACTTATACAACACACAAGCAATCAATAACATTTATAGTTTTAGCAAATTCAAATGTACGTGCACCAGCACACATACAAAGAATAAAAAATAGAAACATGAATCATTGTACTAAAACTAATTGTAGTCTTGAAATGCATATTTTATTTTTAAAAACACAGACACATACTACTGCATCAAAGCAAACATACCCTGATCCAACATACTTCTTGAAAAAAAATCATTGTATATATCATTGGAATTATGTTTTTGTTATCATAAAACATTTTCAAAAAATCACAAACACACCCTCCTACATACCAGAACTCAACACACACCCTTACCGTATAATACATTTTTCAAAGAAAAAAAAACAAACAAGCAACAACCCACCCCAGAAAAAAAACAAAAAACCCAAACTGTCTTGCACATATGATTCCCTATAATACAACTGATTTAGGCATTTAGATACATAACAAAATCACCCAACAAAACCTGCTCCCCTAAAACAACAAAAACAGACATGTGATTTGTTGCAAAAAATAAATATTTAAATACAACCAAAATAATAAAAAAATCATATGAACATACTTATGCAGCTTTACTCCAACATGCTCTCTTTAGAAAACTATGTACATGAGAAACTGCCATAGAGGGCAGTAACTAGCATGTTAAAAGAAAAATATATCCATTGAAATAGAACTAATTTCATTTGAGTGTATGTTTTTAAAGATATCGACCCCCCAAAACAAACAAAACCAAAAAACAAACAAACCAAAACAACAAAACAAAAACAACAAAACAAACAAACAAAAAAACTTCAAAGTACACACTTATTTCCAATGCACAAGAACCCATACCCCCAACATTCATCTTTAAGAATAAAGGAACAATGAAAAGGTTTTTGAAAATAATTGATTGCACCGCTCCCCTCCCATATGACTCATCCCTTTCCTGCCATATTCCTCACAAAAGGGGGATGATACCCACTGAATTTTCCAGCAAGCACACAATTTATTTCCCTTCACCCCCTTTTTTATGGAATGAAAGCATTTTAGTATAGGAGTTTACAAATTCTGGACAAAAAGCATAATAAATAATTGACAAAAATAAAACATTAAAAAAATCAACCTACCTCTTAAAGGCTATTTCTATAGATCAGAGGCTCTGAAAATATGTATTCGGCTATGAAAGATGAATTAAACTTTAAAGAAATACCAGCAGATCTATTAAATTTTGAAATAAACAGAAGAACTTGAGATTTTCATTTCATCACTAGCTAACAAAAATCATAACATGACATGTAGTTTATAAATCCTATGAATGTTAGAACTATCACATTCCATGGTAAAATGAAATTTATCCCTACAATACACATAGTGCAAATTTAAATATACTGTTTTCTTGGGGATTATCATGGAAATGTTTAACCCCAATAGAAAGCTTGTGACTATTGCAACTATCTTTTATATAAGAGGGTAGAAATATACAGCTGGTGGGCAAGATATATTGCTATACCAAAATCAATAATACAGTTCCTATTGTAACTGTACCTACTATTACCACAAAGCTCCATTCTCCATCTATTAACAACATTATCTATGAAAAAAAGGATTTGATATGTAAGCTTGTACAATAAACTAGAAAAAACCATCTCTCCCACAGTCAAATTCCCTTTATCACAACATTTTTTTTGCATCTGATTTAGCCATGCTTCTTGAGTTAAATATTTCTGATTGAATCAAATATTTCTGATCAATTCCAATAGGTGTCATTTAACTATTTCATCATCAGGTAAATATTCAACATTTTTCAGATCGAAAGTCAGTCAGCTACACCAAAAACAAACCAACAATAAAAAAAGTAGATAAAGAAACCATTCAATGAAGAAATATAGATAAACAAACCATTACATAAGAAATATAGATAAACAACCATTCAATAAGAACATATAAAAAACAAACAATAAAAATATAGATAAACAAACCATTCAATGAAGAAAATGAAAACAAACCATCCATGAAGAAATAGTAACCAATATAAGAAAACCATTCAATAAAAATATAGATAAACAACCATTCAGAAATATAGATAAACAAACATTCCATAAAAATATAGTAAACAAACCATTCCAGATAAAACACATATGAGTTAGATAAACAAAACAATAAAAATATAGACAAAAACCATAAATAGAAACCATTCAATAATGAAACATAAAAAACATTGAACCATAAAAAAGTAGATAAACAAACCATTCAATAATGAAACATGGACAAACAAACCATTCAATGATAATACACAGTAGATAAACAAACCATTCAATAATAAAACACAGTATATAAACCATTCAATAATAAAATAAACAAACAATTCAATAATAAAACAAAGTAGTTAAAAGAAAACATTCAGCCATAAAACAAAAGTAGATAAACCATTCCCAAAAAAACTCAAAGAAAAAACCCAGTAGATAAACTATTCAATAATAATAATACTAAAAAAGTAGATGCACCATTCAATAATAAAACAGTAGATAAACAAACCAATCAATAATATAAAAAAACCCAGCAGATAAACCACTCAATAACGTTTTTTTTTAAAGTAAATAAACAAGCCATTCAATAATAAAATAGAGTAGATAAACCATTCAATAATAAAACACAGTAGATAAACCATTCAATAATAAAACAAACCAATTAATATGAAATAAACAAACCATTCAATAATATAACAGTAGATAAACAAAATTTTCAATGATAAAACAAAGTAAATAAGCCAATAAAAAACAAAGGTAGATAAGGGATATCTTTCTATTCCTCCAAATATACCAATAAATTTGACAGTGTGTGCTCTAAACGAAAAATATTCTTCAAAAATTTTAACTGAAGTTTGCCAACCATGGCTTCAATACCAAAACGAAAAACAAAAAAAGTGGGACAGCCATGAAGCTTAGGAAAAGGGCAAAGCTTGACATAGATTGAATAAATGCAGGAGGTATAAAATCTTGTAAATGTTATAAGCAAGCACATTCCATTGTAAAATGAGTTCACCGCTACAACAAAGATCGATTCTGAAATACTTTTTTTTCATGGAATATTATGGTAAGGTCTAACCTCAACTCCGCAATATCCGCAACGACATTGGAGAAAAGCACAGACGCATTTTGCATCTTATTTAACCATGCTGATAGAAACAAACGTGTTATGTAACTATTTCATCATCAGGTAAACATTTAAAGAATCAATCCATCACAATCAATAAGTTGACTGAACCAAATGTCACTTTTTTGTGCAGTCTTCAAACTAAACATGACCTTTGTAGTATATCATAAGCATTTTTCTTGCATTATGCAAAAACTGCAACTCCGACTTACGTCAATTTCTAGATATTAAAAAAAATCTAAGTCTCTCCAGCATACTTAAAACTCACAACTTGATCTACTGTGGGTAAAATATGGTTTTCGTTCTCAATGGATTTATAAGTTTCCACTGAAAAAAGTGCACATGTATACAAATTGTCTAAAGCATCTTGTAATCCTTTCTTCGGATCTAGGAATATGATAGTATAATCTGTATAAACATAATACAAATAAAAATTTGAGTTTAACATGATTAGTTTACATTTCTCAAAAGAAAGTTGAATATCTTAAGTTTACAATTCCATTTGTCGAATACTGTTCCAATTCATAAAGCACCAAGAAAAAAAAAAGAGAAATACTGTCGCCTTGTTGAACCTTAGTAAAACTTATAAAGTAATCTGAAGAGGTTTCATTATTAATGAAAACACAAGATATACATTTTCATACACGTTCATGGTGACTTTGAATATTTATAATTTCCATTTTGTTTTGTAAATTTACACCATGAAGAATTAGGCCATACAGAATAAGAAAAATTCTGATTATCAATTAAAGTGAACTATAACTTTTTGTTTAGCGTTGGAAAAAAAATTCAAGGTACCTGATGAAATAAAGTCAATAGTAAAACGCTCGTTTTCTTAAGCCTGTTTGATTTCCCCAAAGTTATATATCCGAGCTGCATCTACAGCAGCACATACTGATGGGGATCAAATACCAGTGATAGTCATTGCAAGGACTTGCCTGCAGTAATATTTCCTGGTTCACACACACACACACACACACACACACACCACACACACAACACACACACACACACACAAATACACACACACACACACCACACACACACACACACACACACACACACACACACACAGAGTAGTCTACAAGCCTTCTGGGCTTCTATGGCAAAAAGGATGTTCTTGTTCACATGCACACAACCTCTTTCAGCCTTTATTCCCTAAATTTCCACCAATCTGAATCTGCTTTCTTCCCTTCTCAATGCCCCTTTCTAAAATGCATTCTCTTTAACTGTCCCCCCTCTACCACAATAACCCATCTCTCACGACACACATGTTCACTACACCATAATGCATTCTAAAACGTTAATTGTTTCTTGTATACATCTTGAAACACAAATTTTAACCACCACGTTTAGGTACATGCTCTTTAAAACAAAACGTTGTCTCCCATCAACCTCAGTAAAAAAACAACAACAAACAAACAAAAAAAAACGTATTTGCCAACCTCTGCACCCCTCTCCTCCCCTACCATTCCCCATTCTTCTTCACCTGAACCCACAGTCCGCCCTCCCTAATCTCACTTTCCGATAAATATCCCCCCCCCCTCCCCCCAAAAAGTTTCTGCCATCAAGTCAGCTTGTACCATAGTATCCACTTGCCTTTGTGCCCACACGAGGGGTTAGTGTTAAGAGTTGGGATTAATGAATGTTAGGGTTAGTTTAGTGCTGGTGTAAACATTAACATTAGGCTAAAACTTGTCCAGTCAGCTGGTCTGTATGTTATGTCTTAACGTGTGGGGACAAAGGCACAGACAATATGGCACGCAGCTATAGACAAGTGCCAAGTAGCTTTATTCTAAATCCCAGATTGTCGATTCCATCAACAGCTATGATCATTTCCTATCGCCTCAGCGTTTGGATTTTTATAATAAATTTTGAGTCCCAGAAGAAACAAAGTCGTTTCTGGCCTACATTTTTTATACATCTATTTCTATATTTTTGTTTATATTGATTTGCAGTCGTTTTAAAGAACGCTTACCCCCCCCCCCCCCCTTTAAAAAAAGAACACCCCCTCCCCCCAATAAAAACAAAACAGAAAAATGAATAATGGATTATCCCCAAATTAAACATCCAAAAAATTTGTTCTCTCAATCAGCTAGGTTTCTTTTTCATATCTTCTCTGATCCAAAACGTGTGTTATCCTACCCCCTCATTCAAAACAAAACCCACCTAACTATTTATACCTGTCCATAAAATTTAATGTCTTTCCACTATCCATTTCCACACACACACACACACACACACACACACACACACACACCACACACACACACACACACACACACACACACCTCTGAAAATTACATTGCTCTAATGCTATGTAAAATTTCACGGAAACCTACCAGAAGGGGAAAAAAACTTTCGTTAAATCCAGTATCAACATGTGCATTTTCTCTGCAGTGCGAGGAAACTTGCAATGGTATACCGCCAGGGTTGTGACCCTACTAGCAATCATGCATAGGCCTACATCAACTCTTTTTTCTCCTTGATTTAATGTTTGTTAACTACCAGATTTACACCGGCAAACTTTCAAAGGAGAGGGTAGTATGCAGGGTCAAAGGGCAAAAAACTGTAATTATAGTAATCCTCTTACTGTTGAATATGCTTAAGCAATGCATGTTCTATATTGCTGGGAATCCTACAAAATAGTCTGACAGTCCCCTTAGAAGTGATACTGGTTCATATTATGGAGACCAATAATTATATCATAACCAAAATCTGTCAGAATAGAAATAATACAAATAAAACGGAGAAATCATGTGACATTTAGACCTAGCATATATAGGCATCTGCATGTTGTACTAAAATATATGCAAACAATACATCACTTTTAAAACTTTTCACATTTTAAAATCCTTTTCAACAAACGAGGCTGAAAACCGGTCTCATACACACACAATCCTCATTAAAAAAAAAAAAAGCATAATGTTAAGCACCAGGGCTTTTCCCATCGTTACTGCACGGCTTAATCCCTACTTGACTTTATTTGCAGGTTTTTTCAGTTTGTTTTGGATGCACACATTTACCTCCACGCTTGCATTCTCTGTGTAATTTTTTTTTTAAATGCAAGTCCAGCCAAAATATGAGACCATTCCACAGCCTAATCACATTTTCATTCTCCCAACACTAAAAGATTAAAAAAAAAAACCCAAAAAACCACCAAAAACCTTTTAAACCAATCAGCAGCAGTGTACATATCAAAGCGCAATTTGTCATCGTAAATATTCTAGTGGACTCAACAGCAAGCTTCATTTCAGATCTCGATTTCATTGGATCGACCTGCAGTCCTATCACTAGCAAAGAGGACTGACTACAGTATCTTAAAACAGTTTTCAAAATATTCTTTTCGATACCAATTCCCAAAGTACTGAAAGAATTTCAACACCTCTAGTTCCAGTAAAACAAAGGAGTATCATCCGAAAATGCACCTAACCATGGATCAATATTGTCTAATAAGAAAAATAACCAGCAAAATATGTCAAAAAAGGAAACGAGACATTCTCCTAAAAAAGTGCACAATGCAATCTTATTCCCCTTTCCTCTATACACACACCCCCTCATTCTCATTTAAAAGGTGCATGTGTCAAGGGTAATTAAAAAAAAAAATGATACTTGCATTAATCTCAACTTGATTTTTATGCATGAAATACATAACACTATTTTTACGGGCATATTCACCCAACAATTTTTTTCCCAACAACTGTTTATCACAAATTTTTAAGTCCATAAAAAAAAAAAAATTCTTCAAGCTTCTCACAAAACTTTTATCATCCCAACACTGGCAGGTGTTTAAAATATATTTTTAATCTTACATACAACAATTAAGCCCAAGTCAACAGCAATAGATATCACCCAAGTCTATTTTTTCAATGAAAAAGAAAAATCCAGATAAGTCAGGGCAGACTTAAGTTCAAATCTAAATTTCCCTTGTCTTTTTTCAGTCTTACCATCAGCAAAGGCAATTTGGAGGACTGTGGTATTTTAAACAGGTTTTAAAAATTCTTTCGATATCGGCTCTAGATACCACAAAGCAGAAAATAATTTCCAACATAAATGTCTGTTCATAAATAATTACCGACTGAAAGGTAGCCATGGTCCAATGGGCCGAATTGTGTGTAACAAAAAAAAAGAGACATGAGCTGGAGGGGGGTGGGGGGGGTGGGGGGGCAACTGGAAGGGAGGCACAACATTCCAACAATTAAAAAGTACACAGTCATATAATCTTACAAACGAAAAAAAAAAGAATAAACCATCTAAAAATCTTGTATCATCCAGCTCCCTGTTTCACTGATCTATAGATACATGCACACTACCCT